>VZTI01005950.1:36102-69490 GCA_013397865.1 Struthidea cinerea
TTTAAGTTTTAATTATTTTAAAATGTTTTTTAAAAATACCCCATTTCGCTCTGTTGGAGGGAGGAGGCACCGGCTCACAGCCGCCTAGGAGAGGTTCTTTAACAAACAAACAAACAAACAAACAAACAAAGAAAAAGAGGATCACAGAATGACTTAGGCTGGAAAAGACCCCCGAGCTCATCGAGTCCAACCTGTGACTGACCACCTGATTATATTTCACTCCATCCTTCCCCTTGAACAATTTAATATAAAATAAATCAATATAAAATAAATCCATATAAAATAAATCCATATAAAATAAATCCATATGAAATAAATTCATATAAAATAAATCCATATAAAATAAATTCATATAAAATAAGTTCATATAAAAGTACAAAACTTACTCATCCAAACCCAGTATTTCAAGAGAAATGCAACCACGCCAACGAAAGCTCCACCCTGAGCTGGAAATGCTGGGGCTTAGGGCAGGAATATCGTGGTTCCCTTGAACCCATCCCATTCCACCCCTGCCACGGGCAGGGACACCTCCCACTGTCCCAGGCTGCTCCCAGCCCCAATGTCCAGCCTGGCCTTGGGCACTGCCAGGGATCCAGGGGCAGCCACAGCTGCTCTGGGCACCCTGTGCCAGGGCCTGCCCACCCTCCCAGGGCAGGATTCCTTCCAGTAAATTAAGAAATGATTCATAAATTGCCACTATAATAGAGATTACTGCACCATGAAATGTGGCCTCTGGCACACACCAACCAACCAAATAAAAACCGAAATCCCACTCACTTCCCCCAGCCCTGAGAAGTTCTTTAGGTTTGTCTAAAGCCCCATTTCAAGAAGTTTGAATAACAGAATCACCCGGGCCCAGAAAGGGCTGGGTTGGAGGGGGCCTTAGAGACCCATCTGGCTCCAAGCCCCTTCCACGGGCAGGGACACTTCCAACGGATTTATGGCATCGAAGAGGAAAATTGCAACAACCTCCCTTGGTTCTTTATTCCGTCTCTATCTTGACCAGAAGAAGAAGATTCTTAACTGGAATTTGGCTTCAGCCTAAGGGTTAAAGCCAGGGCTCGGCTCCTGTTGAGGCACAGAAGGGATTCCATCCAATGCTGGGTCACAGGGTCACTTCCAGCCCCACGGCTGTAAATACAGGTACTGGGGCTGTTAATGGTTATTAAATCAGCACCGGCCACGTCCTGTCCCTGGGTGATGTCCCACAGTCCCTCACGTCGCTGCCAGGGAGCTGCTGGGAGCAGCCTCGGGACACCAGGAAAGGACCGTGGCAAGATTGATGAATAAAGAAGAATTCAAAATAAATTCAAAATAAACCCCTCCAGAATTAAACCCCAGCACTGGGGGTCCCTGTTCCTTCTGCTGGGTGACACCACCACACCACCACATCACCGCCAGCCCTCCCCCAGGCCGCCACAGCAGCGATGCCTCCCCTGTGCACGTACCCAGCGCCTGCCATGGAAACACATGAAAGGAGCTCAAAATGCAGCCAAGTTCTGTTCTGGCAGGGACAATCAGGGCAGCTGCAGCACAGCAGGAACAGCTCCCAGCTCCTGCTCCCAGCTCCGCAGTGGAACAGCGGAAAAAATGCTCCTGGAAAAACCAAGCGCACAGGTTGCTCCTGCCATGGGCAGGGACACCTCCCACTGTCCCAGGCTGCTCCCAGCCCCAATGTCCAGCCTGGCCTTGGGCACTGCCAGGGATCCAGGGGCAGCCACAGCTGCTCTGGGCACCCTGTGCCAGGGAACAATTCCTTCCCAAAATCCCATCCATCCCGGCCACAGGGTGGCTGTGCCACCTCCGGGACACTTTAAAATCAAGGATTTAGTGACAGGAGTTTGCATCAGGTGGGTCCAGAGCCAGGGCAAAAGGGCCGTGTCACACCCCAAAGCCCCACTGTGGTGACGGAGCACTTCAGATGATTCCTCCCAGGCAAAGGGATCCATGCAAACACCGTCTCTGCTTTCCCAAACACACAACACAAACAGGGATCATCGCTCCCATCCCACACTCTGCCATTCCAGGAAAAGGGGCGGCCTGTCAGTTGCATTCACTGAACCGACACCTAAACCCAAATAAGATTTGCATGGAATTACTCTCTAACAGCCAGGGAACTCCCACCTGGACACAGAATCCCCGAGGCTGGAAAAGCCCTCCCAGAGCATCCAGTCCCAGCTGTGCCCAATCCCCACCTTGTCCCCAGCCCAGGGCACTGAGTGCCACCTCCAGCCCTTCCTGGGACACCTCCAGGGATGGGGCCTCCAAACCTCCCTGGGCAGCCCCTGCCAAGGCCTGACCACCCTTTCCATGCAGAAATTCCTGTTGGTGTCCAACCTGAACTCCCCTTGAGGCCACTTCCCCTTGTCCTGTCCCTGTTCCCTGGGAGCAGAGCAACAGCTGCAACCTGGAGGAGGATGCAGGGAGATCAGGGAATGCAGAATGCACCAAACCAGCAAGAAATTGCACAATTTCCATTTTTGCTACACCTGACCCAGCCTGGCAGCAGGAATGCAGGGGAAGGTGGCTTCAGAAACGCGCACTTATTCCTGGAAACGCGAGGGGAGCGAATCCCTGATTCCCTCAGGGATGTACGCCCAGGGCTCCAGCTGTGCATCCAGCAAAATCCCTGACTCCGAGGCTCCAACAACATTTGTGTCTGCACTTTTCACATCTCCTAAAGCGGTGAGAAACACGGAGATAAAGGAGCTTCCATGTCACAGGGAACATCAGCCTGACTGGAATTCTGAGTGGATTTAAAAACGCTGTTGTCCTGGTGTGAAAGGTTCAGCGGGGGAAATTCCAGCACCCATGTGGTTGGTAATCGATTCCAACAATTATTTCCTTACTTTCACTGTTAAACACACACATCTTCTTTTGTTGCCCAGAGCAGCTGTGGCTGCCCCTGGATCCCTGGCAGTGCCCAAGGCCAGGCTGGACATTGGGGCTGGGAGCAGCCTGGGACAGTGGGAGGTGTCCCTGCCCGTGGCAGGGTTGGCACTGGAGGGGCTCTGAGGTCCCTTCCCACCCAGCCCAGTCTGGGATTCTCTGATTTTCACATTTCATGTTCATTTTTCTGTCTCCCTTCAGCTCCTGCTCCGTGTCCTCTGTTTAGCCCATCTGCCAACGCCCCAGGATTAAGTTTAATTTCTCTAGGATTGGTATTTTTAGAGATATCCAACCATTCCTGAACCCCCGGGGGTCACACCTGCATTCCTTGAGTCCTCGGCTGGACAGCTGCCCACATTCCCAAACCTATTTCCAGACCTCGACCCATCTCCATTGGCCTTCCACAGGGTTTTCCAGCCAGGATCCCACCACCAAAGGGAGCCTCTCCTGCTGGTCCTCCTGGCTCTTGTCACCATCCCTGGTTACAAAATCACCCCGAAAATGCACATTCAGCCTAGTGTCCACCATGACCTCCAAAATTTGCTGTGGATCCATTCTGCCCAGCACATTTTCCCTTCCATTGGCTTCATTCCCAATATTTTCTCATTCCCCTCTATTTTGCACGTTTTCTTCCTCATGGAAATGAGTGCTAATGGCACAGAACTCTGCAGGGCTCTGCTTGAGAGCCCCTTCCTTTTGCAGCCACATTGAGGCCAAGGAGAGAAACAAATTTCAGGGAATCGGGGAATCCCAGCCTGGATTTGGGTTAGAGCTGATCTCGTTCCAGCCCCCCCTGCCACCACAGATTCCTCCCCATCTCCTGTCTGGGTGGGGCTTTGTTTATTGCTTTCTCCACCTTCCAGCGCTCATAATTAGCTCTTTATGGCAACAGCCCCACGTCACCGCTGCAAATGAACCCTGCGGCAACGACCCTGCAGGCTGAGAGACCCGGCCCGGGCTGCACCGGCACCAGGCACCTCCCTAGGGCTCAGCCGAGCGGCTTTCCCCGCTCTGCTCTCTCGCTCCCCACCAGCTGTGCCACACTTTGCCCTGGGTCACCTCCTCCCCGGTGTCCCCAGGCAGGGACATCCCCCGGATCCGCTGCCAGGGCTCCCCAGGGCTCCCAGGCACGGCAGCCACCGGCAGCGTCGGAGCTGGGCAATTACCTCCAAGTGCAGCCGGGGCTGAACACGGACAGAGCATTGCAGCGTCCTGTGGGGCACCCCACAGCGTCCCAGAGCCACTGGGCACGGAAAAGATCCCAACACCATCGAGCCCCAGCTGTGCCCCATCCCCACCTTGTCCCCAGCCCAGGGCACTGAGTGCCACCTCCAGGCCTTCCTGGGACACCTCCAGGGATGGGGACTCCAAACCTCCCTGGGCAGCCCCTGCCAAGGCCTGACCTCCCTTTCCATGCAGAAATTCCTGCTCCTGGTGTCCAACCTGAGCCTGCCCTGGCCCAGCCTGAGGCCGTTCCCTCTCCTCCTGTCCCTGTTCCCTGGGAGCAGAGCCCGGCCCCCCCGGCTGCCCCCTCCTGTCAGGGAGTTGTGCAGAGCCACAAGGTCCCCCCGGAGCCTCCTTTTCTCCAGGCTGAGCCCCTTTCCCAGCTCCCTCAGCCGCTCCTGGGGCTCCAGCCCCTTCCCAGCTCCGTTCCCTGCCCTGGACACGCTCCAGCCCCTCGGGAAGGTGAGTCCCTCACACCAGCTCATTGCACAATCGCTGCCCCTCTGCCAAACCACAGCCTGGAAACGACTCACCCACAACTCCTAACTCATTGTTTACATTCTTTGCTACCAATTTTCGTCTTTCCTCCCTCCCTCAAAGAGCACAGCTGGTATTTTTCCCTTCCAAGCCCTGTTTTCCCTGGAACCTTTGGCCAAGTATTGCTAAACTGCCCCCAGTTATTAATATTTTCATTCTTTATTTACTTACTTGGAGCAGATCTCAGCTTTTCCAGAGCCTCTCCCCCAGCATTTATTTGCAGGTGCTGATGTTGCTCCTCCTTTACACGAATCAAACATACTCCACCCCTGGTCCCTGACACCCCCACAGTGACTCTCCGGGGCCCGGAGCAATTCCTCTTTGGAGCTGAGCTCAATCAGAAAATCTCCCCTGGCTGCAGCCCCTCTCACACTTAAAAACCACATGAGAGGGGTTTATTGTTATTTTTGTTGTTTCAGGGGTACCACAGAAGCCCCAAAGGCCTCATGTCCCTCATACAAAACCCCAGTGGGTCCTTTTTGTCCTACGTCCCTTTGATTTCCATGGGATTTGGTGCTGGACATAAATCACCTGCTCCCAGTATTTCTGCACCAGGTTAGTGTCTGCTGTTCCCAGAGTTGTCCTTGGACCATCAGGCCCCATTTCCCAATCCTTTGGCTTTTAGGATGTTGTTTTTTACATTTAATTAAAGCTGTCAGCACAGAGCAGATGTCTCCGAGCTGCCACGCTGCTGCCAGGAGCGTCCGGGCAGCTGTCCCAGCCCCTGCAGGAGGTGTCCAGCCTTGTCCCCATGTCTCTGCAGGAGGTGTCCAGCCCTGTCCCCCTGTCCCTGCAGGAGGTGTCCATCCATGTCCCATTCCCTGCAGGAGCTGTCCAGCCCTGTCCCCCTGTCCCTGCAGGAGGTGTCCATCCATGTCCCATTCCCTGCAGGAGCTGTCCAGCCCTGTCCCCCTGTCCCTGCAGGAGGTGTGACATGCCCCCAGTGTCCCAGTCCCTACAGGAGCTGTCCAGCCCTGTCCCCCTGTCCCAGACCCTGCAGGGATGCCCAGCCCTGTCCCCACCTGCACATCCCCAGGGCCATCCCCCTCCTGCTGGGCTCCCAGGATCCCGCCCTGAGCATCCTCCAGCCCCTGGCACCTGCCCCCTCTGTCCGACAGCCTCTGGGAATGGGAACGGGCAGTGCCAGGCTGGGAAGGGAAGGCAATGATGGGCTAGGAAAAGATGGATTGGGAAGGGAAGGGCAGTGTCAGGCTGGGAAGCCAAGGATTGCCTGTTCCTGGCTGCAAGCCCAGAGCAAACCCGGGGGCACTTCTCCCCCAGCTCCTGCCGTGGTTCCTGTAGCACAACACAACCCCAAGGTGAGGCTGCCCCGGCCTCCGCCCTTCCCTGTGTCCCGGGGTCTGAAATGGGCTGGATCCATTCACGGGTCCTGGCAAAGGAAGGAATTCCTCAGGCTTGGCGATCTGAGGCACAGGTTAGACCCTGGCTTGCAGTTCTGGGATGAGCTCCTGCAGCCTCCCTGAGCACAGGCACTTCCCACACCATCCCTCGCTGCCTTGACACTTGTGCCATTCCCGATTCTTTCAGGCTCTGTGGAGTTCTGGCACTGCAAAGTGCCCGTTTTCCCGGGAACGCTGGGGCGTTACCACACGGAGCAGCACAGGGGGAAATCTACAGGGAAAAACGGGAACGGACTCGTGATCTGATGGGATTTGAAACAAAAGGTGTTTGTGGTGAGGCCAAGCAGGGCCCTTCCCTAAATCCAGATTTAGGGCTACGGTGAGCTCCCGGCACTTCCCGGACAAGGCAATGCCAGGTTGGGAAGGGAAAGGCAATGATAGATTGGGAAAGGAAAGCCAGTGCTGGGTTGGGAAGGGAAAGGCAATGATGGACTGGGAAAGGAAAGGCAATGATGGACTGGGAAAGGAAAGGCAATGCTGGGTTGGGAAGGGAAAGGCAATGATGGACTGGGAAAGGAAAGGCAATGATGGACTGGGAAAGGAAAGGCAATGCTGGGTTGGGAAGGGAAAGGCAATGATGGACTGGGAAAGGAAAGGCAATGATGGACTGGGAAGGGAAAGGCAATGATGGACTGGGAAAGGAGAGCCAGTGCTGGGTTGGGAAAGGAAAGGCAATGCTGGGTTGGGAAGGGAGAGCCAGTGCTGGGTTGGGAAAGGAAAGGCAATGCTGGGTTGGGAAGGGAAAGGCAATGAAGTGTAGGGAGGGAAAAGGCCATGAACTGTTGGGAAGGAATAGGCAATGCTGTGGACAATGGGCAGCCCTGTCCTTGGGGTCTGATGAGCCATTTGTTTGGAGAAGTGGATGAATTCCTCTGGAGAGCCGACTCCAGCTCTGAACTGAGCAGCAGCAGAACTGACCCCGAACTCTTCCCAATTTGGGTGCAATTGCCCCGAGGAAACCAGAACAGAACTCCTATTCCATGGAATCCGATCGATCCCTCACTGCACGGCACCAAAGCAAGCGCTGGGAAAGGTGGGGAATCCTCGGGGAGGAGGGAACTGAGGGAACAAGCACAGAGCAAAGCAGGAACCAGCTCCAAGCCCTGCTGGGACCAGCCCAGTGTGGAGCTCCCGGTGCAGGCCAGGCCTGGAGCTCTACGCTGCTCACGCCAGGAAGCCACACTACGCAAAGCTCCGCAGTTCTCACCTTTCCAATATTTTGGCCATTTAGGCTCCAGCTTTTCCTTAAGGAATGCCACGCTGTTAAAGGAGCGAGCAGAAGAGCCAGTCAATGGAACCATCGGGGTCTGGGAAGGGCCAGAGCAGCACAGCCTGACGTGGGACGGGCAGAGGGGAAGGGACATCCACGGCCCAACACCTTGGGCTCCCCGTTCAGGGACTGGGACACAGAAACCACTCCCAGAAGAATCTGGTGCTCATGAGGTCAAATAAACCCAGGGGAGCCTCAACTCCCCTCACTCTCAGACTGCAAATGGCTCTACACTCACGAAAATGGGGGTGCTCCATTTTCCTGGAATTAGATCCCAATGCTGCCCCTCCTCGCTCTCACCTACAGGCGTGAAGAGTTTGTCTCCAGCCTCTATAGGACACTAAGGTTTCTCTGGAGTTTGTTTGGTTTTGTCTTCTCTCAGTTTTTGCTTTCGAGGTGAAAACTGACAAACTGAGGAAGCAGAGTGACCTGGGGCTGCTCAAACCAACACCAGCGCCACAGGATTCCACTAAAACATCCCATCAGAGCCACGGTGAGGCCACAACACCAGGGTGACAATAATGCCGTGGAGCTGGACCCACAGAGAGGCCACGGACGTGAGGCCAGCGCCCCAGGCAGCAGCAGGAGCTGACCCCCGCAGCGTGTCTGACGTTGCTCTGTTCGTATCACTTAATTCACAATAAATGAGGAAACAGAGCCTGACCCCACACAGGGATGAGTGAGAGGTGCCACTGGTGGGGACAGGGAGATGCCAGAGCTGCCTGGCTCCAGCTGCATCCAACACCTCCTGCAGCTCTCTCCTTCTAGAGGAGACCCTTCACGCCACCACAGCCCTCACAGGATTTTCCAGAGGAGCATTTAAAACACAGCGTTGAAAACTCGTCCTGCCGAGCCCGGGGCTGCTCCCTGCCCCTCACCCCGAGCCCGGCCAGGCACGAGGCTCAGCGCTGAGGAGGAGAGGGGGGTTCGGGGGTACTCACACGATGTGGGCCAGGTCCAGGGGCTTCTCGGGCTGCTCGGGGAACAGCGGCCGGGGCGGGTCCCTGCTGGGCACGCAGCCCAGGGATTTGCTGATGGCGTGGCTCAGCTTCTTCGCCGGGGATTTCTGGGATTGGGAACAACGACAGGAGCCGGGTGAGGCTTGGGAAGAGCAGGGTGAGGTCAGAGAGAGGTGTGAAAAATAGCACAAGTGTGGAAAAGGGCAGAATGCCCAGAAATATCCCGTTCTGTTACGCCATTCCTGGGAAATCTGTGCATGCACTGTGCTGGGGAACAAGTTCTGGGAGGCTTTTAAGTGCTCTAATACTGGAAATCGAAAGTTCTAACAAAATTATGTAAGATTAGGAAATAAACCAATTACCTGGGGGTCCTCTCAGGAATTAAGCCCGGGGCAATCCCATCCCATTAAGGGATTTTTACGCTCACTCTCTGAGCACAGAGGGTGCATTTTGAGGGGAGGGCAGAGGCCCCGGGGCAGGAGCAGGCACTTCCCAATTTTCTGTCCATTACAGGCAAAGCCAAGGTGGGACGCAGCGTTGGGACAGGCAGGAATGACTTTACCTCCTTTCACAACTTCCCTCAGTCGTGCTAAATGACCTCACAAGATCAGTGATCCGGGATCCTTGGGAATGCCGGGAGGAAGGCTGGTGCCAACCCACAGGAACGGGGACCTGCCCCAAGCCATGACCATAAAATGGGGTTTAAATAAATCCCATACTGACGTACCAAATTAAGTCTGAAAATGATATTGCACCCACCAAGCTCCCATCAGTGATGTGGGAGGCCTGGTGATGGTCTTTTCCAACCCTAATAATTCCGTGATTCCATGGTTATGGGAGCTAAGACACAACCTGGCAGCCCCTTTAGCTCCTCTCACTCACTGACATCCCAGGAAAGTGTAACTCCTGGCTAATTACTCCTGTGGAATTCATTACTGCTCCTGTACAACATTCCAAAGTGGAACTGGGACCAATTCTCAAGGCACATTCAAATTAAAATTCAGATTAACATTGGTTCAGATAGGAACCCGGGCTCCTCAGGACAGGAGTTAACACCCCCAGTTACAGCAAGTGCCATCAGTACCTGGCAATTCCTGACAATTAGCACCATTTACTACCAATGGAATAAACTGTTAGCAATTAATAAACCAGTGAGAGTCCCCAGCTCTGGGACCCCTGGCTTAGGCAACACGAGCAGGGCATAACCAGGAACTCTTTTGGAGAGCTCATGCACGAGGAAGTTTTCCTGCCCGTGGACGTACAGGGTTTGCAGTAGCTTGGGATGCATCCAAAGGCTGAAGTAAAATCCCAGGATCACTGAGGCTGGAAAAGCCCTCCCAGCCCATCCAGTCCCAGCTGTGCCCAATGCCCACCTTGTCCCCAGCCCAGAGCACTGAGTGCCACCTCCAGGCCTTCCTGGGACCCCTCCAGGGATGGGGACTCCAAACCTCCCTGGGCAGCCCCTGCCAAGGCCTGACCACCCTTTCCATGGGGAAATTCCTGCTGATGTCCAACCTGAGCCTGCCCTGGCCCAGCCTGAGGCCGTTCCCTCTCCTCCTGTCCCTGTTCCCTGGGAGCAGAGCCCGCCCCCCCCCGGCTGCCCCCTCCTGTCAGGGAGTTGTGCAGAGCCACAAGGCCCCCCCGGATCCTCCTTTTCTCCAGGCTGAGCCCCTTTCCCAGCTCCCTCAGCCGCTCCTGGGGCTCCAGCCCCTTCCCAGCTCCGTTCCCTGCCCTGGACACGCTCCAGCCCCTCCAGGTCTCTCCTGTCAGGAGGGGCCCAGAGCTGCCCCCAGCACTGGAGGTGCCCCAGCAGTGCCAGCACAGGGGACGGGCACTGCCCTGGCCCTGCTGCCACCCCAGAGCTGGCACAGCCCGGGGGCCAGTGGCCTCTTGCCCCCCTGGGCACCCCTGGGCTCCTGCCCAGCCACTGGCACAGCACCCCCAGGTCCTTTCCCAGCCTCCCAGCCCCTCTTTCCCAGCTCGGAGAGCTCCGTGGGGCTGCGGAGCCCCGCGCAGCCCATTCCCGGTGTGTGCGTGCCCTCTGCTGGGAGCTGCCCCGCTCCATCCCATCCCATCCCAGGTCACTCGGAGCCCGCTCCCACGGCCGGGAACCTGCGGGCACAGCAGCGGGATCACAGCGCCTCAGGTCCCGCAGGGCCGCCTGGACGGGAAAGGAAATGGGGCAGGAACAGGGAAGATCGGGCCCCGGGAGCAAAGTCTCCCCAGCAGCTCTTACAGCGGAGCCGGGAGCGGCCGCGTTCGCTCCAGATCCGATCATTATCCATGGAAACGCTGCCCGGCAGAGCCAGGGGTGCCGGCGGTACAGAAACCCCTGAACACGCCCGGCCTTTGCTGGCGCGTCCAGAGGCACGGGGAAGGCGGGCAGAATTCCCAGACATTCCATTATCCATGGCAGGGGAGGGGCCTGACCCACCAGCAGCTGCGAAGCCCCCCAAAATCACATCCCGGGGACGAGCTCGGGCTGCCCTGGATCTCTGAAGGCGGCATTTATAGGACAGATTGCCCAAGTGCCACAAGCCCGCCCGAAGCCCCGCTAATCCTCGGCTGCTGCCGTGCGTACGTGACTGCCTGCCCCTGCCCGAGGCTCTGCAATGACACCAGAGCTGAAACAGCCCAGAAGAAAAAATTTGGGAAGCGTTTCAGCGTTTTCATCCCTCCAAACGGGCCCCAACAAGCAGCAAGCAGCGGGTTCATGCAGCAAAAGCTCCTTAAAAATAGGTTTTTACCTGAACTTATCCATAGAAAATCACTATGGTTACAGATTTTAATGTACTTCATCACCATGTTAAACACATATATATATATAAAATATCTCGATACTGTGTGCATCCAAAAATTATCAAGGTACCTCAGAATTTCAGGAAAAAGGAGCTATAATAAGTATGTAAGTAATAATGTATTAATATTTATATAAACAATAATGTCATTAATAAGTATATTGATCATATTAATCGTAACTATGGAGATATTTATTATCAAGCTTATTCTGGGTCGTAGGGCTCCAAAACTTTGAAAATCCACCAGGCAAGACTGAATTAGTCCTGGCTGCATTGAAAAGCCAGGAAAGGACATTTCTCGTTTCACTGCAGGAGAGCAGCAGCCCATCCCTGCTGCCCCTGGGCTTTCACTCCGGGAGTTATCGCAGAGGGACCTCGGCAGGAGCTCACTGAACAGCAACACAGCCCAGACACAAAACAGGAGATAGTTCTTTTTAAATTAGGACTCAATTTCAATTTCCATAAAATTAACTCGCAATACTTGGGGAAGCTAAAAAAAAAAATAATTAAAAGGAAATAATACGTAAGAGATCTCTCTCCCAAAGGTCCCTCTTCTGGGCTGGGTTTAAGGAGAGAGCCCCGTGTCCTACAAACCCCTTCATCAAGGCAGGGACACCTCCCACTGTCCCAGGCTGCTCCCAGCCCCAATGTCCAGCCTGGCCTTGGGCACTGCCAGGGATCCAGGGGCAGCCACAGCTGCTCTGGGCACCCTGTGCCAGGGCCTGCCCACCCTCCCAGGGAACAATTCCTTCCCAATATCCCATCCATCCCTGCCCTCTGGCAGTGGGAAGCCATTCCCTGTGTCCTGTCCCTCCAGCCCTTGTCCCCAGTCCCTCTCCAGCTCTCCTGGAGCCCCTTCAGGCACTGGCAGGTCCCTTGTCACTTCCCCTCCTCCAATTCACATTTTACCTTAAAATCCACTCCCTCTGTACAGCCCGGTCAGCACCAACTGCCCCGAAAGCCAACAGAGGACCAAGGGGAGGTGACAAATTCCCAGCTCCTGGTGCCGGGGTGGGGCACAGCCCCTCTGAGCCGAGTCACTGCCAGCCCAGGCCAGAGCCTTCACAGGGAACCACTGGAGTGCAGCTGGAGCTACCCTGCAATGTCCCAGGCCAGGCTGGATGGGGCTTGGAGCAGCCTGGGACAGGGGAAGGTGTCCCTGCCCATGGCAGGGGTGGCACTGGATGGGCTCTGAGGTCCCTTCCCACCCAAACCATTCCATGTTTCTATCATTTGGACTTGTCTTTGTATTAAAAATCCCAGCCTGGATTTATATGCATTTAAGGAATAATAGCCTACTGTTAGCTGGGATTAAACATTCCAGAAGTTTATTACCCACAGAGTTACAAAAAGGACAATAGAATTTTCCTTTGCCTCCCAACTCCTGCCTGGTATTCAGCCCAATTTTCTAAATTAAACACTAATGCTATAATGGCTCTTCCCTATGAAGGTAACCATTAATTATAATCCTATCATCAGCTGAACTTCTCTTTGAGTAAGTGAAAGGCTGGGCTTAATCTTTTGCCATAAAATAGGTTTTTCTCCATAAAATCATCTGTTATTTCACGAGCTGTGATTGTCATCCAGCCATCAGACTGCACGGCATTGCTCAGATCGTTTCTGTAAGGCTGTTTAATTAAGAGTTTTCCAGGGATGTATTTACACCTGGCAGGAGAGCAACAGAAAAATGCAGTATTGTCACAGCAACGCTGTCCTTGAGATGCCACTGCAAAAAGGTCCTGTCCGAGCACAGAGCTCGTGGTCACTGGTTTGGCTTTCTGGGCAGGACAGGCACTGCCACAAACCATCATCATGTGTAATTCCAGAACCCCAGGGTCACTGAGGCTGGAAAAGCCCTCCAGGATCATCCAGTCCAAGCTGTGCCTGATCCCCACCTTGTCCCCAGCCCAGAGCACTGAGTGCCACCTCCAGGGGTGGGGACTCCAAACCTCCCTGGGCAGCTGTGCCAGGGCCCTCTGCCCCAGCCTGGAACATTCCAGGGGGCTGTGGTGACCCAGGGGCAGGACCCAGCACTTGGCCTTGTTGAGCCTCACCCCACGGATCCATCCAGCCTGTCCTGATCCCTCTGCAGAGCTTCCTGCCTCCAGCAGATCCACATCCCGCCTCAGTGGGGCTGTCCAGGAGCTGACCGAGGGTGCTGCCCTCGATCCTCCGGATCATCCATGAAGGTGCTGAGCAGGACTGACCCAGCCCTGAGCCCACTGGTGCCCATTCCCAGCTGGATGTGCTCCATCCCAGCTCTCCCTGGGCCCGGGTTTATCCCAGCCAGGAATAAATACTAAACCCAGTCCAACTCCTCTGTTTATACCCTTTGGTGTTTGGAGAACTGGAAAGCCCCACTGAGCAGTTCTGCTCCAGACCCTGAACGCTCCCGAGGGAATCAGCCCGGAGAGGCTGCTCCAGCCCCAGCTGCCCAGGAGGAACATCCTCACCCAGGGGAACATCTTCACCCAGGGGAACATCCTCGCCCAGGAGGAACGTCCTCGCCCAGGAGCAGTGCCCTCACCCAGGACAAATGACCTCATCCAGGATAAATGCCCTCGCCCAGGATAAATGCCCTTAGCCAGGATAAATGCCCTCAGCCAGGAGGAGCGTTCTCACCCAGGATAAACCCCCTTAGCCAGGGGCAATGCCCTCACCCAGGATAAACGCCCTCGCCCAGGATAAATGCCCTTACCACCCAGGATAAATGCCCTTAGCCAGGGGCCATGCCCTCGCCCAGGACAAGCACCCTCACCCAGGATGAGTGCTCCTTCATCTGGTGCTGGTTGCTGTGGGGGCCGCTGGCGTGGCCGCGCCAGAAGCAGGTCTGGCAGAGCTGGTAGTTGTGGCACTGCTGGCAGCGGTACCGGAAGCCCATCATGCTCTCGCAGTGGCAGTACGAGCACTCCACGGGGTGGAAGACTTGGAGACAGGGAAAAAAGCAAAGGAAAAAAAAAGGTTTCAGTGAATTTGAGGTAAACCTGGAACATCCCATTTCACTGGAGCTTCCAGACCGCCCCCAGGTTCTCCAGCGCTCATTATTCCGGGCAGGATTTTGAGGGCAGAGCAGGGAATTTTGGTACCGTTAGCCCTAAGGTGAAGTTGGTGATAACACAGCAGTTCTACCCGACATGGTCTGACAATATTCCTCCTTCAGCTGTCTCCCTTCCCTGGGCACACTCAGAATTCCCCAGGGAGGCCCAGCACAGCTGAGCACAGGTGGGAGCGGCAGGGAAGCAGCGAAGCTGCATCACACCAGGTGGATCTGGCTGGATTCTGCCTAAGGAGATCCCTGGGCCCCACAGTCCTCTTCAGAAAGGCCAATTCCTGTTCCAAACCCCCTCTCACCTCCCCCCTGCACCTCCACAGCTTCCAGTGAGGAATTCCCAATGTGCCTCTGAATCCGAACATCCGGAGAACTCAGTTCAGTGACCTGCAGAGGCACCACCGGGGTGGGCTAAAATAAATATCAATAAATGCTTCTTCCCTGTTCCACCCACGGATGGACAATCCCAGACCTGCTCCACTTAGGCCTTCGGAAGAAACCAAAGAGGAAAGTGAGAGTGAGGGGAAGATGAGACCTTCCCATGGCAAATGCATCCCGAAATGTGAGGGATGAAACTGAACCAGGGCCTCCCACCCTCCCAGGGAACAATTCCTTCCCAGTATCCCATCCATCCCTGCCCTCTGGCAGTGGGAAGCCATTCCCTGTGTCCTGTCCCTCCAGCCCTTGTCCCCAGTCCCTCTCCAGCTCTCCTGGAGCCCCTTTAGGCCCTGCAAGGGGCTCTGAGCTCTCCCTGGATCCTTCTCCTCTCCAGGTGAGCACCCCCAGCTCTCCCAGCCTGGCTCCATGAAAAGTCCTCCCCCCGTGTTCAGAACTGTCCCTTCTCCTCCCAGGCAGCAGAGATCCTGCTGATAAAAGGGAACAGAAGCAGCACAGAACCCAAACCCTGATATCCGGATGTGGGGAAGCAATAACAACGCTCTGATAACAGAAACCATGAGGCACAACGAGAACAGGGACAGCACTCGCTGTCCTGCACGAGGCACGGCCTCAAAATGATGGATAAGGAGAAGATTGGAACAACCAGGATCAGGAATTATTAGATCAGGGACCAGCAAGATGGAAACAAAAGAGGTGGGAGCTGTTTGGGTTGGCTGCAGGGTTTTTGTTTTTTTCTTGATTTGGGTTTTTTGTCTGTTTTGGTTTTTTGATTGTTTTGTTGGATTTTTTTTTTGTTTGTGGTTTTTTATTTTCTGTTGTAGTTTTCTTGGGTTTTGTGTGGTTTGTTTGTTTAGGTTTTTGTTTGGGGGTGTTTTTTTGTTTGTTTTCATTTTTTCTGCAAGAGCCAGAGTTTAGCTTTGGATGGGAAACACCCAAAGCTGGTCCCCTCCTGCTCCTGGCTGCTACCAGGGAATGCCAGGATCAAACCTACAAAATCCCCTTTTCCCTGGAGTTCACCTGACATTTTAACCAGATCAATCTCCTCACCTTCTGGGCATGATTTCCTGTAAGATCTGACACCAGGAAATTGCCCCCATCAAAATTAATTCAAAAGTCCCAGGATCCCTGAGGCTGGAAAAGCCCTCCCAGCCCATCCACTCCCAGCTGTGCCCAATCCCCCCCTTGTCCCCAGCCCAGAGCACTGAGTGCCACCTCCAGGCCTTCCTGGGACACCTCCAGGGATGGGCACTCCAAACCTCCCTGGGCAGCCCCTGCCAAGGCCTGACCACCCTTTCCATGCAGAAATTCCTCCTGGTGTCCAACCTGAGCCTGCCCTGGCCCAGCCTGAGGCCGTTCCCTCTCCTCCTGTCCCTGTTCCCTGGGAGCAGAGCCCGACCCCCCCGGCTGCCCCCTCCTGTCAGGGAGGTGTGCAGAGCCACAAGGTCCCCCCAGAGCCTCCTTTTCTCCAGGCTGAGCCCCTTTCCCAGCTCCCTCAGCTGCTCCTCAGACCCAGGAACATTCAGGGAATGTACTTTTTCTTCCACTAAACACCGAAAGTCCAAACTCCATCGGTTCTCACTGCTGCTGCTTTCACACACAGCCAGTCTCCATCCCAGATCCCCAGGACGCTCTGACCCCAGCCAGGGCTGGAATGCTCTGGGCCAGGACTGAGGAAGGCACGAGGTGCTGGTTACACGAGCAAGGACAGAGCAATCCCTGCCCTGCTCCCACCAGGAAAACATTCCCCTTACCATTTTCAACATGGGCGAGCCTGTGCATGAGGGGCAGCCACACAAGGCACTGGGGAGGGGGGTCAGCCATCAGCGTGTCCAGGAACATGTTCAGCATGACCTTCTTCTGCAGGGACAGCACAGAGAGAACGGCATTGCAGAGAAAAGCACCCACTTCATGCAGCCGGGGATGCTGCAGCCTCCACACCTCTCTGAGACACAACCTGTGCCTACCAGGAACACCTCCTGTACAGTCAGGGAATGGTTTGGGTGGGAAGGGACCTCAGAGCCCATCCAGTGCCACCCCTGCCATGGGCAGGGACACCTCCCACTGTCCCAGGCTGCTCCCAGCCCCAATGTCCAGCCTGGCCTTGGGCACTGCCAGGGATCCAGGGGCAGCCACAGCTGCTCTGGGCACCCTGTGTCAGGGCCTGCCCACCCTCCCAGGGAACAATTCCTCCTCAATATCAAATGGAAATTTGGAGCCTCATGATTCTGGAATCAAAGGCTGTTTCCTACTGTGTCATATTCCAAACATGCTAATTGCTAATTAACTTATATTTAGTCACTATAAATTTTACATCAAATACTGCAGAAATGCTTCTTCTGGAGCATCATCATGCCCAGAGTCTAAACATTTAATTTTAGGCCTAAGATCAATCAAGTTCATGTTTACAGTTGATTTAAGGATTATTTATATTATTTACATTACCTCAAATGAGAAACAAATCATTGGAACAATTAAAATACAACTGCAATGGATTTAAAAATAAACTTGTGTACACAAGGTGTTTATTTTGAACAGATCCAGGAAGCGACTTGTTGAAACTAATTGTGTCAACACAGTGAAAAAGCTTTGAAAAACCAAGGGAAAAGAGTAAAAATGGCATGTTTTATGTTTTGGAAAATAAATGGGTCATTCCTGCTGCTCTGATGGGGAACAGGGGTGGCCCTTCAAGGAGGGGAAGCAATAAAATGACAGGAAATCCTTTAATTGCTTATTTTGGACTGTTTTAGACTGCTTGGGTTGTGCAGGGGACCTCGGTGACCCGCAGCCCACCCCCCAGCCCCAATGCCCCGGGGATCCCAGCTCCCAAATCCCACATGCTGACCTGCTGGGGGAAGCAGGTGCGCACCGAGTGCTCCGTGTAGCCGAAGGAAGGGCCCTCGAACACGGCCGTGGGCAGCTTCAGGACCTCCCGCAGGAACTGATCGAACTTGGTGAAAATCATCAGCCCGTTGGAATCTGAGATCTGAGAGAAAATATCTGTAAGAAAATACAATAAAACCCCCCAGTAAATACGGGTTCACTACGGGAAAATGCCCGAGGTGTTTCCTTTGTGCTTCATTCTGATAAATTCTGATTTCTGAGCGCTGCTGTCGAGACAGGCTTTATCAATGCAAGTGTCCCCCCGTGCCACAAGTGTCCTCATTTCCTCCATCCCATCTCCCCCAGTCCAGAGGAAAGCTGCTGCCAGTGCACCAACTGGGACAAAGAGGGAGCAGAAGCAGGAAAATTACACGGGAACACACCTTGAACCTGGAACTACAGAAACGCCTCAGAGCAGGCTCCAAGAATGGAAAGCAGAGGTGACAGTGACAGGGCCAGAGCTGGCAGAGCCCCAGGGAAATGTGGTGCCCACCGAGAGCATGGGGGATGGCAGGAGCACCACACCCAGGATCCCTGAGGCTGGAAAAGCCCTCCAGGATCATCGAGCCCAAGCTGTGCCCCATCCCCACCTTGTCCCCAGCCCAGAGCACTGAGTGCCACCTCCAGGCCTTCC
The DNA here is from genome assembly GCA_013397865.1 of Struthidea cinerea. NCBI lineage: Eukaryota > Metazoa > Chordata > Aves > Passeriformes > Corcoracidae > Struthidea > Struthidea cinerea. Next base: position 54,163 of record VZTI01005950.1, read on the forward strand.
TGGGACACCTCCAGGGATGGGGACTCCAAACCTCCCTGGGCAGCCCCTGCCAAGGCCTGACCACCCTTTCCATGCAGAAATTCCTGCTCCTGGTGTCCAACCTGAGCCTGCCCTGGCCCAGCCTGAGGCCGTTCCCTCTCCTCCTGTCCCTGTTCCCTGGGAGCAGAGCCCGACCCCCCCCGGCTGCCCCCTCCTGTCAGGGAGTTGTGCAGAGCCACAAGGTCCCCCCGGAGCCTCCTTTTCTCCAGGCTGAGCCCCTTTCCCAGCTCCCTCAGCTGCTCCTGGGGCTCCAGCCCCTTCCCAGCTTTGCCAGGAGCCGTCGGAAGCCGAGGGCACAGAGCCCATCCCCAGGTACAGCACAGGTGGGCAAGTGGGAAGGGGAATCAGATCCCATTTCAGATTTGAGAGATTGGGAAGGAATTGTTCCCTGGGAGGGTGGGCAGGCCCTGGCACAGGGTGCCCAGAGCAGCTGTGGCTGCCCCTGGATCCCTGGCAGTGCCCAAGGCCAGGCTGGACATTGGGGCTGGGAGCAGCCTGGGACAGTGGGAGGTGTCCCTGCCCATGGCAGGGGTGGGATGGGGTGGGATTTAAGGTCCCTTCCAGCCCAGTCTATTCTGGGGTTCTGAGAACGTTTGTGATGAGAGGAGTTACCCTTTGTAAGCAGCTCTGGGGGCACAAATGTGCTCCTGAAAGCAGAAGGGGCTGAGCAGATGTTCCCCAGTGTTTGCAAGGAGGGAAGGAGAGGAAGGCGGGGCTGCAGCTGCTCCACTCCCTGTCCTCGCTCCTCTCTCTGGATGTGCAAAGCCTCCCGAGAGTCCCTGATCCCCTCCCCACAGAGCTCAGCTCCCCCAGCCCCTACCCCAGCCACCAACCCACAGCTCCCGTGCCCCAGCAGAGGCAAAGCCCAGCGGCAGGGATGCAGAGAGCACGACAAGAGAGCGATGTCCCAGGAACCAGAACTGTCCTGGGATCCAAAATCTCCTGGGAAAACAGATCTCTCAAACGGCCAGCTGGGCCTCTGAGGCACTCCCAGAGCCAGGGCACTCTCTAAAGGGAGATTTCAGCAACGATAACAAGACCTAGAATTTCCCAAGATGTGACAGATCCCAGATCTCCTCAGGAGCACTGAACCCTCTCTGCTGTTATTTCAGGCACCAGCAGTAATTAAACATCAAAAAGCTCATGCTGGCTTTTTTTTTTTCATGCTGGAAAATAACCTTGATTTCAGTGATCAAAACCAGCTTCAGAAAAAATGACACTTTCAGAAAGGCACATTTCTAGTAACTGGAGAAATTATCCCAATCTCCTGAAAGAACGAGCTCAGGAAGAAGCCTACAATGCCTAAGTTAAGAGGGATAAAGCTGCCTGGAATTTGTCTCACCGACTAAAGAGAGCAGCTTGAACTGCAGGTATCAAGCTCTTGTTGAACAATGTTATAAAATAAAAAAAGGGGGAAAATGGTGTATTTCTGTATTTTAGAAAAATAAGCCAGCCAGAAAAATTAGATTTAACCTGGAAACTGAATGTGGGGAAAAAAAGTCAGGATGAAAATGCTCACAAAATGAAAACAACAGGAACAACTAAAATTAGAGAGCCAAACTTCCAGAATCCAAATCCTTTCTGGAGCAGAATCCCTCCAGAAGTGGCCCCTGCACAAGAGCTGGAGGTCTGCAATGAACCGTGGGGTGGGCAGGACACGGCACAATTGTACTCAGAATGGACTGAAATCCCCGGGGTGTGCTCAGGACCTTCACCTGAGCTGAGCAGGCAGCAGGAGTCCAGTGACCCTGAAGAGAGAGAAATTAAAGGTATGGAAATCAACTGAAAATGAGAGAGAACAGACCAGGCTGTGCCAAGGGTCAACTAAAAACCCCTCCAAACCCCACCAACGTCTGTCTTGCAGCTGAAAAAGTCAGTTTATTGCCAAAGGGGGAAACTCCCACATGGGGGGGATCAGCAGTGAAACTGGAAATGATAAAAACCAGGATGCAATCTCATCCTTTCAAAGGGCAGTGGGGACAGGATGAGAGGAACGGCCTCAGGCTGGGCCAGGGCAGGGTCAGCTCGGACATCAGCAGGAATTTCTGCCTGGAAAGGGCGGTCAGGCCTTGGAGGTGTTGGAGTCCCCATCCCTGGAGGTGTCCCAGGAAGGCCTGGAGGTGGCACTCAGTGCCCTGGGCTGGGGACAAGGTGGGGATGGGGCACAGCTGGGACTGGATGGGCTGGGAGGGATTTCCCAACCTCAAAGATCCCGGGATCCCGTGATCCTGCCTCGCACAGCACCACAAGGAGCTGCTCTGCGAGCAGAGCACGTGCCAGGAACTCAGCCATTCCAGAGCCAGGGAAGGGCCCCGCTGAAGCTCTGCCAGTCCCTCCGTGCCATCGGACACAGGGACACTCCTGGGACATCGCCCTGTCCCCAGCAAGGGCAGAGACCGAGCTCCCATCATTCACACGGATCGTGGGATGAGGAAACACTAAAAATACAACCCCCAGGGTTTCCAGAGAGCCTTGTGCTCCAGCCTGCTCAGGGAAGGGCAGCTGGGGTGGGACCCTTCTGGACAAGGAGATTTTGAGGGTGAAGTGGGTCAGTAATCAGGGAGACAAGTGGGAAAGAAAGGGGGAAACCAAAGCAGCACAGTCACACTGCTCAGAAGAAATCAAGAATCAGGGAACAGCTGAGGCAGGGAGATCAGAAGCCTGTTCCTCCCAAGAGCAGATGGCTCGGGCAGGCACGTTCCCGGCATGTTCCTCCTCCCTGAGATCCCTGGGCACTCAGCAGCCCTGGATGGCTCTGCCTGCACTGGAAGTGGCTCCAGGAGCAGCCGAGGGCTGTGGGTGTTTGATACCCAGCACATCCTCTGGGAAAGTTAAGGCAGAATTGGTCTCAGCTTCTCCATCTGTCACTGCTCACTCCAGTCGCTGCCCTCGGGTTCCTGTCCTGGAAGGGGAAGGAGCAGCTGGAAGGGGAAGGAGCAGCTGTTTGCTATTGCCCACCTCGCTCAGCATTTCACAGAACACTCTTTCACCCCCAGTTTTCTCTCCAGGCTGAGAAATCCTGCTCCATGTCCTTGTCCAGCAGGATCTGGAGCTTGGATCGTGGGTCAGTTCCACTACCCCAGAGCTGCTGGGAACCTGCTCAGAGGGGAAAGGAACTGTGCCCAGGAGGCAGCAGGGCTCAGGGGAAGGGACAGGGCTTGGAGCAGCCTGGGAGAGGGGAAGGTGTCCCTGCCCATGGCAGGGCTGGCACTGGATGGGCTTTAAGGTCCTTTCCAACCCAAACCATTCCAGGATTTGGCCTCAGAAGCTGGAATTACAGAGTGAGAAGGTACAAAGAGCCTCAGGGGAAGCAGAAGATTCCCAAGAGTCTCCAACACCCTCAAAGCAGGGAAATGGTGACAACTGTGACATTCCTCTTGGAAAACCAGCCCTCAGGTTTCCATTTAAAGAAGTGCCCAAGAGCTTCAAACTAGAGAAATGGGCTTGGGGAAAACAAGGAGCTGGAACAAAACATGGGGAGTCCCCATCCCTGGAGGTGTCCCAGGAAGGCCTGGATGTGGCACTCCGTGCTCTGGGGACAAGGTGGGCATCAGGCACAGGCTGGACTCAATGGGCTGGGAGGGCTTTTCCAACCTCAGTGACTCTGGAATTCTGGGATTCCCAGCACAGCTCCAGGTCAGTGTACAGATCACTGAATCAGAAAAAAAAAAAAGCCTCCAGAACTGAACACAACAAACACAGGGAAGGAAACATTCCCTCAGTGCTCGGGCTCCGGGGAGTACTCACATCTGAGCTTGTCCAGGATCTTCCCCCCGCACATGGTGGCCAGCATGGCTTTCACCGAGAACACCGTCAGCTTCCCGTGGCCCTCGCTGCAGGGAAAAGCACACGTCAGCAATTCCCACAGGGAACAGCAAGCACAAACACCCCTAAGGCCCGGGGAGGGAAGCAGAAATGATGGGAATAACCATAACCATAAACATCTCCGTTAACCTCTCACTGCGAGTAACGGGAACCAAACGTGCTGCACAGGGAATCTGTACTGGCACGGAAATACAGAGACAAGGAAAGCACAGGGTGAGTGTGGGGAGATGTGGAAAAACAGAATTCTCCTGAAGGGACTCTCTGAGAGAGGGACTTTGGACAAGGGCCTGGAGGGACAGGACCCAGACTGGTTTGGGTGGAAGGGACCTCAAAGCCCATCCAGTGCCACCCCTGCCATGGGCAGGGACACCTCCCACTGTCCCAGGCTGCTCCAAGCCCCAATGTCCAGCCTGGCCTTGGGCACTGCCAGGGATCCAGGGGCAGCCACAGCTGCTCTGGGCACCCTGTGCCAGGGCCTCCCCACCCTCCCAGGGAACAATTCCTTCCCAATATCCCATCCATCCCTGCCCTCTGGCAGTGGGAAGCCATTCCCTGTGTCCTGTCCCCCCATCCCTTGTCCCCAGTCCCTCTCCAGCTCTCCTGGAGCCCCTTTAGGCCCTGCAAGGGGCTCTGAGCTCTCCCTGGATCCTTCTCCTCTCCAGGTGAGCACCCGCAGCTCTCCCAGCCTGGCTGCAGAGCAGAGGGGCTCCAGCCCTGGAGCAGCTCCGGGGCCTCCTCTGGGCTCTCTCCAGCAGCTCCACGTCCTTGTGCTGCTGGCCCCAGGGCTGGGGCAGCTCTGCAGGGGGGGTCTGACCTGAGCACAGGGGCAGAATCCCCCCTTTCCTGCTGGGGGATCAGCCCAGGGCAAACTTCACTTGGGAATTCCAACATCCCTAAGTCCCAGTCTCGGCCCCCTCCCGTTTTAGTCTTTAATAAACATTTGATATCACAGGAAGGTTCAGCTTTGAATTAGCTGCCAGAAGAACCAGTGCCCAAAGCCATCAGTGCCTCTTCCCAGGACACAACCTGTCCTTGGAAAAGTCTCTCTGGTGCCCCCAGGCACCGGGCCTGCCCCCACTGACGCTGTGTTTATAAATCACCCAAAACCCCAAACTCCTCCCTGCAGTCTGCCAGAGGAGCAGTTTCTGAGGAACTTGTGCCAGTGCCATTCCACCTGAATTCCCACCAGAAGGAAAAAAGACAGAACCTTCCATATGATCTTGAATCTCCTGTAACAACAAGCAGGACTGGAAGCAGGACTGGGGACTGGTTTAAATCAGGCCTCCTGAGGCTCCTTCCTCATCCTCGACATCTCCCCAGCCTGGGTTCTGCAGCAGCTCCCACAGCAGGGATGTCCACGTGGATCTGCCACGGATCCCGACCCCAGCTCCAGCCAGCTCCTCACCCAGCCCAGGCAGGGCTCCAGGGCAGCTCCCCCTCCTCTGCCAGCCCTCCCCGAGCCCACTGCAGCATTCCAGCTGTGCCAGACCCTGAACTCCTCCTCAGGGGCACCCAGTCAGGTGAGTTCCCAGGAGAGGCAGCAAAGCTTACTGAGCTGTAGGCATTGCCCAGAGCAGCTGTGGCTGCCCCTGGATCCCTGGCAGTGCCCAAGGCCAGGCTGGACATTGGGGCTGGGAGCAGCCTGGGACAGTGGGAGGTGTCCCTGCCCATGGCAGGGGTGGCACTGGATGATTTTTAAGGTCCCTTCCCACCCAAACCATTGTGGGATTCTGGGACTGTACCTGTCCCGTGGAACGTTACAGGCTCTGACGGTGCCAGCAGCACCCTCTGTGAGAACTCTGTGACTCTGGGCACCTCAGCAGCCCAGGGATGCAATCCCAGCAGCCCAGGGATGCAATCCCAGCACGGATGTGCATTTTTAACAAACGCCTGCCTGCCGTGCTGCTGAGCTCCGGGAGAGGGAGCCTCAGCCCTGCCTCTGCCCTGCCTCTGGCTCTGCCACATCCCAGCTCCTCCCTCAGTCCCGGTGCCAGGCAGCGAGGGGCACAGAGAAGCTGCTGCACCGTGCGAGGATCCAGGTGCTGCTGGGGGTCCAGACAAGGCAGAGCTTGCAGGGTTGGGGGAAAAGTGGGGGACAAAAATCTACTAAAAATCTAACTTAAGCCTCTATTTCCTGAGGCAGCTCCTCCAGACGTGACCATTCCTGGGTTTAAATCCTGCATTTTTCAGCGTGAGCTGTCTGAGATTAACCAAACCCTCAGCCAAGCCTTACAACTTGTCCCAGCTAACACCAAACCAGGACTGAACGGAAACTCCCCTGGGTTCTGCTGGCACACCACCTGCTCTGAGCTTTGTGCTGGTCTTATTTGTCCTCCAGTCTGGACTTTCTGAGGGACACACCCAGCTCCTGTCTGGCGGCAATAAGAAGGTGTCACACTGGGAGAGGACCGAAGTCTGGACATCACAAACAGAACAACACCTGGCACACGCAGTGCTGGGGACTGCCCTGGGTAAATCCCCTCCGTGGGGCAGAAGCAGAAGTGAGATCCCACTGAAAAACGCTGATTTGGAGACAGGCAAGACCAAAAGTAAGAAATGCCAAGCACAGCAAAGGACCTGCAGCTGCTGCTCAGAGACCACGCAGGGGCACAGCCACTCAGGATCAGCAGAGCAGACCCTGCAGAAAGAGGCTGTGAGAGAAACTCCTAAAACTGGACACGAGGAGATGCCTGGACAGATCCCTGAGCAAAAAACACAGCTGCTTCCAGCCAGGAAATGAGAATCAGCTTTATGGGGTCGCAGCACGTTAGAGGGGGCTGCAAACTGACTGTGCAGACACAGCTGAGTTCAAAAAGGGTCTTTTTGAGCAAGATTCAACAAAACACATTCACCTTTCAACCACTGCTAAGCCCCCAAAAGGTCCCAGCACAGTTTCACCCCAGGCCCAGCTCAGAACAGGGCTCACACTGACGCCTCAGCTTTTAACTTTTATATTTTTCAAATCCTGCACTGCCTAGTGTGTAACTCTGAAGTTCCTTGTGGCCTGTCAGCTGCTGTTCTCTCGTGCTGGTTAGACACAACAAACCTCTCTAGGTTTGCTCCTCAAGGACACCAGGCCCCAAAATGTGTAAACTAAAAGACTCTGAGAGGGGGGCAAACTTGGGGGAATTACATCATGAACTGAGGTTATAATTGGAGAATTAACCCTGATATGCAAATGGACCAAACTTATAAAAGTGTGAAGAACTCGTGACCCAGGGTCCATCTTGGGTGCAGCCTCTGGCTCCCCAGGGTGCACCTCTGGAGGCCCTTCAATAAACACCTACCTTTGCTCCCTTACTCCTGTCTACCCTCTGTAGGTGTCCACCTCAGGCACCACCAGCAGCCCCAGGCGGCTCCAGCTCCCGCCACGCAGCAGGTTTGCTGGCCAGCACTGCTGTCAGACTCAGGGGGCTGTGTGGTGTGGGTGCCCCAGCTCCAGCACCCCCGGGCACAGCCACGCAGGGCCGGCCACGCTCATCCCGCTCACCCAGCGGCCAGGGCAAGGACACAGGAGGCAGTACTGGCCTGTCATACGCTGCTAGCATGAAGTTGAGGAGGAGGCTGATGGACTGCTCTACGCTGATCTGGTGAGTCGAGGGAAGGCGTTTGTTCAGCTGGTAGTAGATGGATGAAATGATTGTTTCCAGGCGGGACACGTTGATCTCCGTGTTATGATCCAAAGTGTTCAGGCCGTTATCGCGGAAGGCTTCGATCATGTTCCAGATATCAACGAGGTGAACTGAAAACGAAGGGAAAAAGAAATAACTTGTGTTCTGCGAGGCATGCAAGCCCACTGTGACGGCTCTCCTTTGGCACAAACAGTCACTGTGCACAAAGTGAGAGACTGAGCTCCTTCTCACAGCTGCTAAAGGGACAGGGCAGTGCCCAGATGCCTCAGGTGGCTTTTGGTCTGCCCTCCAACACCTGGGTCTCTGTCAGAAACAGCTCCTGAAGGAGCAGAGCCCTCCCCCTGAGCATGCAGTGCTTTAGCAGAGTGAGACACTGAAAGCCATCAGCCAGAATTCCTCCCTGGGAGGGTGGGCAGGCCCTGGCCCAGGGTGCCCAGAGCAGCTGTGGCTGCCCCTGGATCCCTGGCAGTGCCCAAGGCCAGGCTGGACATTGGGGCTGGGAGCAGCCTGGGACAGTGGGAGGTGTCCCTGCCCCTGGCAGGGGTGGAATGGGATGGGCTTTGAGGTCCCTTCCCACCCAACCACTCTGGGATCTGATGATACTCCAAATCCACTACCAGCTGTTTACAGGAACTTTGAACACCCCCATGCTGACTCGCAGGGTATCGAAGGAGGAACCTGATGTTCCAGTTAAATTCCGACTGTTTCCAGTCGATCCAGTTCCCAAACCCAGAGCATAATGTTTTATAAACACAGGTCTAGGGCTCCAAAGCGTTCCCCTGCATTTCCCTGCTGTCTCTAAGGAGTGCTAACAACGTGGAGAAAACCTTTCCCAAACCACGCTACGTGATCGGCAGAACCACATCAAACAATATTTTGAAATGTTTCCAAGCTTTTGGGTTTGCAGGGGAGTGGAGAAGACATCTGAGGATCAGCAGCCACCAAAGTGAACACGATCCAGCACCCAGAGGAGGGACACTGAACTCCACTCCTGGATCTCCCCACAGAAGGGTCTGCAGTCAGTGTGAGCTTGTGCCTTTCCTACATTGAACTTGTTTTGTATTCCTCACATGAAACCCCCACAAGGGCCAAAGCCAGGCTGTCCCCACCCCCCTGGAGCAGCCTGTGGCCCGAGAGAGCCCAGAGCTGCACGGCCCCATCCCCAGTCCCGGGGTGGCAAAGGCTGCCCAGGGCTCGTGTGGGGCATCACTGACCGGAGCCCCGAGCAGAGCTCTGCAACCAGCGCTCCTTTCTGCTCTCTGCTGCTAGCACAGAGTTTTAATCCTCAACCTGCAACTACAGCCAGGAACTAAGGCTGTTCCCAGGACTGAGCCACGCACCAGCACAGGGACTCGGGGCAGAGCCACCACAGCCCAGGGACACAGCAGGGACACGCGTGCTCCTGGGACTCCTCAGCCCTTCTGCTGGCCTCCTCCTCCTCCTCCTCCTCAGCCCTTCTGCTGGCCTCCTCCTCCTCCTCCTCCTCAGCCCTTCTGCTGGCCTCCTCCGTCTCCTCCTCCTCCTCAGCCCTTCTGCTGGCCTCCTCCTCCTCCTCCTCAGCCCTTCTGCTGGCCTCCTCCGTCTCCTCCTCCTCCTCAGTCCTTCTGCTGGCCTCCTCCTCCTCCTCCTCAGCCCTTCTGCTGGCCTCCTCCTCCTCAGCCCTTCTGCTGGCCTCCTCCTCAGCCCACCCAGCAGCTCCTGTGCCCTGGGAGCAGGGATCTCCTCCCACACGTTATCCTGCTGGGCTCTTCGCTGTGTCCAGCTCAGCACGGGCAGAGCACGAAGTGCTCCTGCTCACCCGGGATTCAGCTCTGCCCTGGGAGCTGTCCAAGGTCAGAGCCCACGGCAGGGAAGGAGAGAACTTCACTGCCCAGCCAGGTTTGAACTGACAGAGCTCTCCATGGTCACCAACGCCACACGTGTCCCCGCACAGACAGCTCCAGGCAGGGACTGTCCCTGTGCTCACTGGGGGTGCTCTGGGGCTCCCCGTAAGGAAACGGCCCCTCACACAGCTTGAGACAGTCTGCAGCCAGCACTGAGGGCAACGAAACACCACAGCTGCCCTTGGACCTGACATTTTCTGAACATTAAAGAGTAAACTGAAGGTATTACAGAGTATCGGGCAGGGATCGCTGCCTCTTTCTAATTACATATTTAATGATATATTAAACCTCTGTTTAAGTGACAGCTGGCAGTGGCTGAGCAATGCCCCCTCTCACTACACCCCAGAGGGGCTGGGGGCAGTGTTTGCAGCAGCCATGCAGAGCAGGGTGTGAGGACGGAGCTGGGCACACTCACGGTTGCATCTCTTCTGCACGAAGCGCAGCTTGCAGGCGGTTCTGTACGTGGACAGCCGGATCACGTCGAAGTTCTGGGCTCCTGCAACAAACCAAAGGTTTGAGCGTTTGCCTCCCTCTGCAACACCCAGGTCATCTGAAGTTCTTGAGAGGAGGACTTGGAAAAAGGCACGAGCGTCTCCTCACACACATGCCCACACTTGGGGGGGTTCTGCCCCTGTGCCCAGGTCAGACCCCACCTGCAGAGCTGCCCCAGCCCTGGGGCCAGCAGCACAAGGATGTGGAGCTGCTGGAGAGAGCCCAGAGGAGGCACAAGGGGACCAGAGGGATGGAGCAGCTCTGCCGGGAGGAAAGGCTGACAGAATTGGGATTGCTCAGCCTGGAGAAGAGAAGGCTCTGGGGAGACCTAAATGCAGCCTTCCAGTGCCTGAAGGAATCGACAGGAGAGCTGGAGAGAGACAATTGACAAGGGATGGAGGGACAGGACACAGGGAATGGCTTCCCACTGCCAGAGGGCAGGGATGGATGGGATATTTTGGGAAGGAATTGTTCCCTGTGAGGGTGGGCAGGCCCTGGCACAGGGTGCCCAGAGCAGCTGTGGCTGCCCCTGGATCCCTGGCAGTGCCCAAGGCCAGGCTGGACACTGGGGCTGGGAGCAGCCTGGGACAGTGGGAGGTGTCCCTGCCCATGGCAGGGGTGGCACTGGATGGGCTCTGAGGTCCTTTCCCACCCAGACCATTCCATGATTCCATAATAATGCTACTCTGGAAACAAACCAGTATAAATATGTTGCTTTAAGTCAGAGCTCCCTCAGTCTGTAACTGGAATTAAGGACACACTGGCCTAGTCAAGGAATTCCCTTCAGCCCCGAGTCCTTGCAGGACAGCGGGATGAGGTGATGCCATGCAAACACAAATCCTTCACGCTTCTTTTCCAGAGGACGATACTGCACACATCAACCCCCAAAGCATTCCTCGAGTCACACCAGCACTGCAGGGCCATTTTTAATCTTTTTTAAGGCCAAAGGTGCTCTGTCTGTTGTCATTATTTGTTTTAATAGTGGTCCACGAACTTTAGGCATTGTCACGGATGAGAGATGAGAGCATTCCCTAAGAAGGGAGCTTCCCAAAGCCTAGGGATGAACGACCTTCCCAGGCAGCTGTGACGCACCTCGGGCATTCTCCTCCTGAGCAGCCCCCAGGAGCACCCCGGATGCTTTTCCCTGCAGGGGCTTGTGGGACAGGACGGGAATGATCTGGTGCAGCTGTCACAGTGGAGCTCTCAGTGGAGAATAAATGACTTTATGCCTTCAGATTTCCTACTTACTCATTTCCATGAACAGCTGCCTCTTCTCTGCCATGGTCCTCCTCCTCTTCCCACTCTCCTCAATCATTCTGGAGACAAAAATGGCAAACGCTGTTTGTGTTAGAATTCCTGTTACAAGAGCAACTTGCTGTGAACAACAGGATCCCGTCCCTCACTGGGAACAGTCTGATCCTGTTTGGTGATGGGGAGTCACAGACAGACACCTCTCATCACTGTCCCATTCCACAACACACACACACACTTCCGAGGAGGGGCACAGCACAGGAAACACCAATTCTGAACACTTTAATGGCTTTGGATTGAAAAGCTCAGAGCTGCATTAGTGTATGTAGAAACATCCCATAAAGAATTCCTCTGTGTTACAAGGGATTTTGTTTGCAAAACACAGAGCAAGCCAGGCCTCTCCAGGAGCAGCCGAGATGTCGTGTTAGAGACTTTGGGGTTCAGCAGGAACAAACTCATCCCATTCCTCTCCCTGGCTGGCAGAGGTTAACGACCCCTCTTCCCCGCGGGATCACAGAATCCTTTACGTTGGAAAAGATTTGTGGGGATGCTGGGTTTGGGCTGTGGGGGAATGTTGGCTTTAAACAAAACCTGTTAAAATTCATTTAACTTCGAAGCCCGACACCTGAGGTCAAATGGGATTTGTCAGGGAAGCAAAGAACTTAGAACTAATTAAGTTGGAAATAAAAACAGTTTGGTGACAGAGGCCTCCCTTTCTTAGGAAAAGAGATTAGAGGAGTGACAGCACCAGGGAGGAGCTTGTGCCCCAAGGTAAGGGGGCACAGGGATAATTCAGCAGCTCTCAGGGCTTATTTCACTATATAGTCCTAAAAAGATGCCAAATTTCAGCCCACTGCAGCAAAAAAAAAAGCAAGTTAATTCAGCATCAGTGTAAATTTTAATTTATAATTCAATTGATTACTATGTTATTCTTTGGTTACCAAATTCACCAACTTAACGGTTTAAAAACCATTAAATATAGGCTTTATGTGCCGAAACCCAAAAAAAGACAAAAACCCCAAACAATTCCTCTACAGTTCCATCCAAATCTACGGGAGGCAGCTGGCTCAGCCTCCTCAGCCCAGACTGCAGCAGCCTCAGATGCCAGCAGGAACACCAGGTCGTGCCTTGGCACTGGCACATGTCCCCGAGGCACGGTCCCTCGGCTGGGCTCCCGATTTCCTGCTGCAACTCCCACAGCTTGGAACCCACCAAAGCCTTTTCCAAAAGGAAAACAAGCATGTGGGCTCTGACCTGAAAACACAGCGTATTTCCTTGGTTTTCCCTACTTTCCCTACACAGACTCAGAACCAATGCACTGCTGTGCCTTTACTACATTTTTTTTTACAGGAAAAAGCCTCAGTGGCAGTTTTTATGATGTACAAAAGTTGGGGGTTTGGGGCGTGTGAGCTTCCAACCCCATCTCACTTTCCACAAAGTACCCAACAGTGCCATGACTTCCACCTCTTTCCCTAGGGATTCCTCATTCATGGAATCCCAGACTGGTTTGGGTGGGAAGGGACCTCAGAGCCCATCCAGTGCCACCCCTGCCATGGCAGGGGCACCTCCCACTGTCCCAGGCTGCTCCCAGCCCCAATGTCCAGCCTGGCCTTGGGCACTGCCAGGGATCCAGGGGCAGCCACAGCTGCTCTGGCCAGCCTGGCACAGAGAGGCACCTGCACGTGCCAGGCTGGGAGTTCCAGAGGTCATTCCCAGTGCCTGGACACAGCGCCCAACGCTGCCATACAGAATTCCTGGACAAAGAGGTCAGAGTGACCAAGACAGACACAATCACCACTTCAGAGGAGTTAAGTGTCACCTCTGTGGCCTCTGCAAGGACAAGGAGTGACTGAGCTCTTTCAAGTTGCCTTGAAATGAGACCTGGATGAGGGATCTGCTCTCTCCATGATCCCAGAATCCCTGAGGCTGGAAAAGCCCTCCCAGCCCATCCAGTCCCAGCTGTCCCCCATCCCCACCTTGTCCCCAGCCCAGAGCACTGAGTGCCACCTCCAGGCCTTCCTGGGACCCCTCCAGGGATGGGCACTCCAAACCTCCCTGGGCAGCCCCTGCCAAGGCCTGACCGCCCTTTCCATGCAGAAATTCCTGCTGATGTCCAACCTGAGCCTGCCCTGGCCCAGCCTGAGGCCGTTCCCTCTCCTCCTGTCCCTGTTCCCTGGGAGCAGAGCCCGACCCCCCCCGGCTGCCCCCTCCTGTCAGGGAGTTGTGCAGAGCCACAAGGTCCCCCCGGAGCCTCCTTTTCTCCAGGCTGAGCCCATTTCCCAGCACCTCCTCCCAGGACTCAGATGCAGCCTCAGCATCTCCTCCAGCCTCCTGCCTGTCTCAAAAGCAGAAGGAGGTTTGTACTTTTCCCTGGGGGAGCAGCTCAGCTGCCTGGACCTGCTCACCAAACCCATCAAAGGTGCTGGTTAGATTCAGAGCTGACCCTGCTGCTGCCTTCCTGCTCCCGTCTGAGAGGGGGAAGCACCTCAGGAATGATCTGTCTGCCAGGGCCACACGTTCTAAACAGAGTGGAGAGAATCAGGGAATGGAAACACAGAATTGTTCAGTCTGGAAAAGCCCTCGGAGCCCATCGAGCCCAACCATCCCCCAGCACTGCCAAGGCCACCACTGCCCCATGTCCCCAAGTGCCACATCCACGGGGCTTTTCAATCCCTCCAGGGATGGAGACTCCACCACTGCCCTGGGCAGCTGTGCCAGGCCTGGACAGCCCTTTCCAGGAAGGGATTGTCCCAGTATCCAACCTGACCCTGCCCTGGCCCAGCTTGAGGTCTTTTCCTCTCCTCCTGTCCCTGTTCCCTGCAAAAAGAGCCCAACTCCTACATCACTGCCAGATATTTGGAAAGCAGTGGAAATCAGGCTCTATCAGAGTAATTGACAAACCTGTTTTTAATCCCTGAACCATGAGATACAGAAGGATCCCTCAGTGATGAGGCTGGGAAGAAGGAAGATGGGAAGTCTTTCTCAAGTTCAAAACAGGACTGAACCAAACCCACAAGAACTGCAACTATGTTTGGGATGCAAATTGCAGTGCTCAGCTCCCACAACAGGGAAGGGAAACAGCAGCTTGGCCTGAGCTGGTTTGGTTTGTTGGGTTGGGCTCTTTGAAGGGGGTGGGGAGGCTGGGTTTGGGTTTTGGTGGGGATTTTTTGGGTGGGTTTTGTTTGTTTGCTCGTTGTGCCTCGTTTTTTAAAAAATTGTAGCACAATCTGTGAGCAAAGTGCCAGGAAACACAACATGGGCTGGAATGATGTGGCAGCCAAGAATTCCTGAGGTGGCTGCTCTCATTCCATGGGCACATATAGGGAAAGCCACTCAAATATAGAATCCCAGGATTATTTGGGTTGGAGGGACCTCAGAGCCCATCCAGTGCCAGCCCTGCCATGGGCAGGGACACCTTCCCCTCTCCCAGGCTGCTCCCAGCCCCAGTGTCCAGCCTGGCCTTGGGCACTGCCAGGGATAGGAAGTCCAGTTATCTGGAAATCCTTATTGAAAAGCAACGTTCAACTAAAATCAGAAAACTACGCAGTACCTTAGAAAACTGCAGCTGTCTGATGTAAACTTCCATCATTGTGTCATTTCCCCTCATCCTTTTACCTTCTCCCCCCTTCAACAGCTACAACACCTGCACGGCCTCAGCAGCACCCTCCGACAGAGTCAAGAGAAAAGCTAACTCATAAACTCCACACCAATTAACGTGGAAAATTCTACACTCAGCCACCATCTAAAACACCTTTAATAAACTCACACATTCCTCTTATTTCTCTTGTTTGACACCTTTTTTCTCTCCCTGTTTCTCTCCCACTCTGGTGTGCCAGGGCTCTCCCTGTCAGAGCTCTGTCCCACCCCCAGCTCAGGCAGATGCGATTTGCACCCCCTGTGACCCACTGAGGGCCCTGCCGGCTGTGCCCTGCCCGCCTGTGCCCTCCGGCTGTGCCCTCTGGCTGTGCCCTGCCCGCCTGTGCCCTCCGGCTGTGCCCTCCGGCTGTGCCCTCTGGCTGTGCCCTGCCCGCCTGTGCCCTCTGGCTGTGCCCTTCTGGCTGTGCCCTGCCAGCTGTGCCCTCCTGCCTGTGCCCTGCCCGCCTGTGCCCTCCGCCTGTGCCCTCCTGCCTGTGCCCTGCCAGCTGTGTCCTCTGGCTGTACCCTGCCGGCTGTGCCCCTCTGGCTGTGCCCTTCTGGCTGTGCCCT
>VZTI01005950.1:78424-99344 GCA_013397865.1 Struthidea cinerea
GGTGGGGCTGGATGGGACGGCGCTGGATGCTCCGTCAGCTGTGGCTGGTCCCTCACAGCCGTCCGCTCAGCACCGCCTCAGCCATCCCTCACAGCCGTCCGCTCAGCACCGCCTCAGCCATCCCTTACAGCCATCCCTCACAACCCTCCGCTCAGCACCGTGTCAGCCATGGCCACCCCCTCACAGCTGTGAGCGACTGCCGTCCCCTCAGCATCCAGCCACAGCCATTGCTCAGCTCCATCCCCTCAGCTCCGAGGGCTGGAGCCCCTCCTGTTTGGAGCCTGGCTGGGAGAGCTGGGAGTGTTCAGGCCGGAGAAGAGAAGGGTCCGGGGAGAGCGCAGAGCCCCTTCCAGGGCCCAAAGGGGCTCCAGGAGAGCTGCAGAGGGACTGGGGACAAGAGCTGGAGGGACAGGACACAGGGAATGGCTTCCCAGTGCCAGAGGGCAGGGATGGATGGGATATGGGGAAGGAATTGTTCCCTGGGAGGGTGGGCAGGCCCTGGCACAGGGTGCCCAGAGCAGCTGTGGCTGCCCCTGGATCCCTGGCAGTGCCCAAGGCCAGGCTGGACATTGGGGCTGGGAGCAGCCTGGGACAGTGGAAGGTGTCCCTGCCCATGGCAGGGGTGGCACTGGATGAATTTGAGGTCCCTCCCACCCAAACCATTCCATAGATCTGTGTTTCTATGGGTTGGGAGGGCAGCTTTGGCTTGTAAGGACCTGTGCCCCTGAAGGACGTGTCCCCGGTTCCTGGGGGAGGCCGCTCACAGCTCCTGCCGTGTCCCACGGCTCCCCTGCCACAGCAGCAGCGGGTGTTTCGAATGACACCTTTGTGGATAACAGCATTCCAGGGCCATTGGGGATGTCACAGCCCGCCTCGCCGGCAGCCACCGGGAGCTCCAACAGCGCCGGCAGCGCCCGCAGTCCGTCAGTGACTCCTGGGGAGCATCCGGCAGGGTGGGCATCTGCTCCAGGCTCCTCTGCGCCCTGTGGAGATGCCACGGTTCCTCCTGCAGACGCTGTCTGTGCCCGCAGGAAGGGAGGAGGATTCCTACACCGAGCCTGGAGAGGAGGGACCGCTCACGGTTTGCGCGAGTGGGAGGGAGATGTTTGTCGGGCAAGAGGAAAATGAGAGGGGAAAGTGCTGCTGAGACGTTGTAGCTGGTGCTGTGCACAGCTCATCCCGAGCTGTCTGCGCCAATGACAGCGCTCGGTTTGTCCCGGAATTCCGGACTCGAGCCCACGGGTGGCAGCGGAACCGAATTAGGGAGGGGTGGTGGGGAGGGCGATTCCTGCTGGCTGCATTTACGTCCTAAACCCAGCAGCCGCCGAAGCAGCATTTGGAAAAGCCGTCTGCCGTGGGCTGTAGGGAGACGTGCTGGAACCTGGAAAAACACCAGATGGTGCCATGGCTTCAGTTATTTCTTTATGCCTCTGACGCTGGAAGTTCAGGCTTCCTCTCCTCTGTGGGCTGTACCCATCCTCCTTCTTTCCAAGGGTCCCAGGGGAATTCTGCCTGGCTAGGAAAAAAAGGGTTTTACTTATTGAACAACGAGATAGAGCCATTAATTACTCACACTGATTAAAAAGGAGAATAAATTAAAGTCTAGTGATGCCACCAAGATGCCACCTGAGGGCTGGGGTGGATTATTCCCACTGGCAGGTCTCCAACCCCTTCCATACTTAAAACACAGAATTGTTGATACTTTTAATGTATTCAGGGAAAAGAAACCCCAGCTCTTGCACATTCCTCAGTGCTGCTGATTTTACCGAGTGGTTAAGTGCATTCAGAGTTTTCCTGTCAGCAATCAGGGGAGTTGGTTACACACCTGTTTCCCTGAATCCCTCCATTTAAGGGAAATCAAGTTCCTATCACTCAATACAGTTCCATGTTCCTGAAGTGTCTTGGGACCCCAAGAAGCGAGGGGACTGCAGAATTGATTAAGGCTGAGTAATAAACCAAAGTTGCCCCCTTAAAATGTGCCAGAAGAAAATTTAACAGACTGTAAAGCCAGGGAAGTGCAGTTCCCTGACAGGGGAAGGCAAAAGGAAATCCCTGAAAACCCCCATCAGCAGGACTCGAGGCTGTAACCCCAAATGGTTTCAGTGAGCAGAAGATGGCCCGTGACGGTGGAACACAACGCGTGTCCATGTGCTGAGGAACTACGGGATCGCACACCCACTTCCAGAGATGGCGCTGCGGGAGGAAGAGGAGCAGAATCCGTGGTAGGACGTGAGCCACAGGGAAGGATTCTGTCCGGTGCCATGTCCTGAGGGCACGGATACTCCAGTGCCAGGTTGGGAATGGGCTGTTGGGAGCAGCCCTTGGATCCCCCTCCGTGTGAGATGCTAAGGTGGAATTTCATACGTTGTTTAAGGTGGCCTGGAAGGGGCTGGAAGTGCTGTGGGATCGGTTTGTGGGCTCATCCTTGGGACGCCTCTGGACACCAGATTAAAACCTGTGTCTGTGAGGCTCAAGGTAGCACCCATCCCATCGGGACAGGTGAACCCCGTCCATTGGGAAGCAGGCCCGGAGGAAGCTGTGGTAGCTGCAGCATGTTCATTGCCCCTGGGATCACATCCCTGGGATCAGGCCTGGAGGAGCCCAGAGGCCTCCAAAGGTGAAACTCCCGGCCCATCTTTTCCACTATAAAATCCATAATTCAGCACTGGAGAAGTCTGAACTGAAAGGCACAGGAGGCCAGTTCGGTTCAGTTTTGCACTGGGAGGGAAGGGCTGGGAGAGGCAGCAGTACCAGGGGAATAAGGAATGTGTGTTTGGAAGTGCAGCAGCTCCAACACTTTGCCATTTTATATGTTATCTCACCCGCATACCTTAAACAGGGAACAACTCCCAAGGCTGCCGTTCCCTCTCACGTGTGAGGTGGCTTTGCAGGGGGGGAGGCAGCTGGGATGAAGGCAGGATCCCTCTGGACACGGAGCCGAGGCACAGGAGGGAAAGCCCTGCCCAGCCCCCGTGTTCCCCCCCAGCAGGACCCTCTCAGTGCAGGGCTGTTAAAGCCCCCACCCTGCCCAGAGCACAGCTGGGTGCCACGGTTTGTCTTTGCAGGACATCCCAACAACAATCAAATACAGAAGTACCCATTCCGCGCCCTTCCAGGGGTCATTTTTGTACCTTTAACCCTGACGTGTTCACGCTGCTCCTTTTCCCACCGCATTTCCTCCCCTGCACATCCCAGGGACAGAACTGCTGCACCCAGCTCTGGGTGACAGACAGGATCCCGGAACGCTCACTGGATTAAATGGAATAAATGTCATTTGAGATTCACCTGAGCCAACAAGGGCCTCACAGAGCAGGGCATGGGGCTGGTGCAGCCACCTCTGGGCTCCAATCTGCCCCCACCCTCCCTCAGCAGGGAACTGTGCTCACTCCCTGTCTGGGTGCAGCCTGGGGCCAGGCACTCCAGGGGTTTCCTCCTGCTTCCCAGACTGGCACCCCCAGTGCTGCAGGATTGGCTGCTGGGCCCAAGGAAGAGCTCCAGGAGGAGCTGGGATTTGCAGCACATGGAGCTGTGTCTGGTCAGACCCCCCCAGCATGCTCTCAGTGCCCTGGTGGGACCCCGATCCCGATGGGAATTCACTCCAGTTCTAACAGCTGCAAAGACGGATCGACCTGTGCAGGGAGATTTTCACCAAAAGCCCTGCAGAGTGAAGAAATCCCCAGCTTTGCTGGAGTTCCCCTGAAATCACTGGTGGAGGTTTGGTGTCTGAATCCCCCGTAAGCACCGTGAGAGGCTCCCGCAGGCTGGTGTTGGTCAAAGGCTGGATTCCATGAGCTTGGGGGTCTTTTCCAACCTAAATGATTCTGTGGAGAACCCACCCGTTTACTCCCATCCCAGGGCTGGAGCAAACGCAGTCGCTCCGGGCTGGGTTTGGCCGAGCAGGGCTGCAGCAGCTTTGGCTGTGCAGGGTCATCGCTGGGGGGAGGATCCATCCCAGCTCCCGGTCTTCTCCCGTGGATCACTCCAGGTGGTCACGAGGAAAACAGAACGATTCATGGCAGCACAGACAGGACATGGGACTGGGAAGTGTCTGAAGGCTCTCAAACTGCTGAAACCTTCCCCTTCCCTTTGCTCTGGCCTTGTGCTTCCCTGCAGAGCTCCCACCCACTCTCCCCCCAGGCTCCTTTCCCTTGGTTTTGTGTTTTTAAACATTATTACATCTCAGATCCAACCAGCTCAAATACTTTTTAATACATTGAAAATGTAAAATAAAGCATATACGAAGTACATACAGTATATATATACACATATTTCAAATACTTAAAATTCTTATGTAAAATATGATTTTTTTTCTATATTATTTGTGTAAAAATACATTTTCAAATGGTGTCACCTCGATTTTGCTGTACAGACCCTCAAGCCCAATCGAAGTCCCTTTTAAAAAGGCAAAAGACAAAGGTTTAGAATTTTTGGAACTGTGTTTACAGGCCTGTTGTCCACACAGGAAAAGCCTCTGGGAAACAGTATTGGATTGCTTTTTTGTGAGAATTCCCGTTTTTATTGCATTAACGGCAGGAACTGAATCTTCTCAGTTGTGCTGCAGTAACCTCCGCTGGCCTGGCCGAGGAACTGCCCTCCGGTACCCTGTCACCACCTCAGAACCCCTCCTTTGCCCGCTCTTTACAGCTACTAAAATATATATTACTTAAAATATATTACTGTAAGCTCTTAGACTCGCTCTGCACGAATAGCAAACGTAAGCATTAAAAACAACCCAGGGGCCGAGGAGCGCTCGGGGCCGCTCCCTCCCGGCACCCGCCCGAGCCGCCGGCCCCGTGTCACCGGTGGCACCCGGGCCCGCAGCACCCGGACCGCCCCCGGGGCGGCTCCTCGGCACCCGGAGCGCTCTGCCCACCCGCGATTAATCCGTGCTAATCGAAGTGATCACTCGGGGCCCTCCCACATTCCCGCTGTGGGATCCTGCAGCGGGAAACCCCAGCCCGGCCCTGTTCTCCCGACCTTCCCGTGGGTCACATGAACCATCGGCCTGAGCCTCCCCGGAGGAGAGAAGCCCCAAACCCGCTCCCGCTCCACCCTCCCGCCCCGGGGTGGTCCTTGCTGCCTCCCTCCTGAGGATCCCTCCTGAGCGTCCCTCCCGGTAACGACCTGACCAGGAACTGCTGCTCCAGCAGCTGTTTTGTGCAACCAAAAAAAAATCCAACTCCCCAACCAGTGCAACTGCTTGGAACCTCCTCTTTCCTGTAAATTCCAGGAGGGACGGTAAAATTCCACACCAAATTCCTTCCCTTGCTGCCCACCTGGCTCAAAACCTGAGCTCCCAGAGCCGCGCTGGCGCCTCTGGTGCCACAGCCCATCCATGGGGTTTGGGGCTGGGAAGCGAAGCGTTGGTCAAGCTCCAATTCCAGTTCTGTGTCCTGAAAAGGGAAACCGAAACCTCTTCCCTCACTCAGGTTCCTTTCCCTGCCACAAACACTCTGACATCAGCTTTGGAAATCCTGGATTTTTGATGCCACCATTCCCTGCAGTGCTGGTAAATGCATTCCTCCCGGGGGACCAAAGTCTAATGGTTTAAACTCCGTCACGACATCCCTTTATTATAAATCCCGTGTGGAGGTGGATTTACTGTCTGCGGGAAGGCGCCTCAGCAGTGGGGCAGGCTGATCCCACCCCAGGAACTGCACAGGCTGCAGCATTCCCCCGTCTGAAACCCATCATCCTACACCCAGTGCAGCACATGCGAAACTGCCAGGGCTCTATCCCTACTCCAGGGAGCACCTCAGGGATTATTACACCGAGCCCGTTATCCCCAACACTTTCCTCACACTCCGTGCCCTCTGCTCACCCACGGAGATGCTCCGCCAGGCTGCACCAGGAGTGTGCTCGAACCTCAGATGGGCATCGAGAGAATCGATTTCCTTAAAAAGAAACGGAAGAAAAGCAGCCCAAGCAAAGTGTTTGATCCATGAAATGGAACTAAGGCACTGACAGGTGTGAACTCCCGAGTCACCAACACGATCCTACGCTGGCCAACACCAGCCCGGGGCCACTTCCACATCCAGGATCACAGACTGTCCCACCCCCTCCTGGCATGGCCAGGCCAGACGGGCACATTCCCATGGGATGGCTCAGGGAACGGGCACAGCAACCCCAACCCATGCCCAGCAGAGGACAGTGGGAAATCCGACGGGAGGAACCAGCCGGAGCCACAGCCGGGGCGGTGACGGTTTGGGAAACGCCAGGGGAGCTCTGGAAGAGCTTTCCAGCGGCAGCTGCAGCAGCTGGAACGCCTGTGAGTGCTCAGGGCCACAGCTCCCTCCTCATCCTCTGCTTCCCCCTCTCCAGCAGCCTGGAAAAACACCCTGCGAGGAGCCAAGGCAAGACCAGGACTGAGCCAAGCGTGCATCGAAACCCTTCCCTCTCCTCCGAGAACGACTCAGTCAGTTTGTTGTGGAACCAGCACCAATCTGCACATGGGACTCTCCCAGCCAGGAATGGAAGCGTCTGTCCAGGATTACGGGAAGTTACTTCCTGTCTGGGTGAGGCCTGAGGGAGGAATGGACAGATCCTGCTCTCAGCTCCACACCAGCCCACACTGCATCCCCACGTTCACAAAAACGCAGGAATTCCTCTTTCTGAACAAGAGCTGGAAGTGGGAAGTGGCAGGAACACGCACAGGCCGGGGGTTCTCGGGCTACCACCACCACCAACGTGCGTGTGAGATGCTCATGGGGATGATTCTGTGCAATTTTTTGAGATTTCCGTTTCAGATTTTAGAAACTGAGTTCATTTCTAATCCCTAAATCCCCCTCACCACAGGATGCTCGAGCAGTGATGTGGAGTCACGACAGTGGAGGTCACTGCTCTGCAATAAATTTAAGATGACGGAACCCAGAGCAGGTGATGCTGCAGCTCCCGCTGCTCCGGAGGCGGCCGCACTCCCTGGGCAGGGAAGGAAACGCTCCTGCTACCACAGGATCAAGTCTGCAACTCCCTTTTCCTTATCATCACCAACTAAATCACAGTCATGGAATATCCTGTGCTGCAAGGGATCCACATCCAGCCCAACTCCTGACCCTGCACAGACACCCCAGCAATCCCACCCTGTGCCTGAGAGCGTTGTCCAAAGGCTCCTGGAGTGCCTTGGGCACCACTTGTTCCTTGGAAAATCACCCAGGGAATTACTTCTGCTCCTCACCACCAGTGCCGGGTTCCCGGGGAGAAGGGGAGGGGAGCAGTAGTACAAAGGAGAGGGGAAGGGAAGGCTGAGGACCCCGTGCACACTCAGCTGCCCCACTGCTGTGGGAATATTGCTTCAGCTTAAAAAGGCCTTTGGATTAAAAGTGAATTCAGTGCTTCTCCATCGCAAACATACATAGCTCTGTTCCCTGACCAGGGTGCAGCAAGGCCCCCGCCCGCCCCGGCACAGGAACAGCCCTTGAGTGACTCGTGCTCCATCAGCGTCCTGAGCTCCTGGGAACACGGGGCCACTGTGCTTTGACTTCCATCGGTCCAAGTGAAGGAATCCAGGAACTGACAGGGAGCACAGGTGTCACCAGCCATGTCCCTGGTCAGGTCTGAGGGGCTGCCCCAGCACCCCTCCCTCGGCTGGGCCCCAGCTGAGCTGAGCTCAGCCCAATTTGGTATTCCAAACACAAAGAGCCACCCAGCAAGGCCCAGGCTGACACTCATTTGCCTTTCCCTACACCCAGAAAATACAAAATCTTGGATAGAGACTGGAGATGTCTGACCATGGGGGTGTTTGGACAAGCACAAAGCGCTTCCCAGAGCATGGCAGGACCAAGGGTGACGCTTCGTGCCCTTCACCTGCCCCTGTGTCCCAAGAGCAGCTGGCTCTGGGCCGTGGGCTGGCAGCTCCCAGCTCCCAGGGAATGCCCAGGAGAGCAGATTCCTGCCCAGTCCTGCCAGGCCAAGCACAGCTGTGTGACCCCTGCTACGGTGGGATACCCACAGTCCCAGACTGAGCTGTTCTGGTGACCCCGACCCCATGATCAGTACAGCTCCTTCTTGCAGTTCCACCAGCAGCACAGCCAGACCCCACCTCCGTTCAGCTCGGTTACTGGGAGAGGGGGATTTGCAAACCAGGAACACCAGCCCGTATTGCACAGCCCAGGAGCCTTCCAGGAACAGCCAGGTCACGGGGGAAAGGCAATGGATGGAAAGGCTGGCACTCCTTTGGTGGTGCCTCCCAGCTCCCAGGGATTTGAACTGGGAGCAGCCAAGGGAGCCCGCTCAGGGCTCCTGCCTCGGTGCTTCATCACCACACATGGCCAGACTTTGATCATCCCGTTCCCTCTGCCAAGAGAAGACCAGCAACGGGCTATGGGCTGGATCCCCCAGGGAGAGCAGAGCTCAGCAAACGTGCTCAGAGCAGGCTGGGGTTACTGGAACTGCAGTACAAGTCAAACGCTATCTCCTAAAAGATTGAAAAAATATCTTTAAACAAAATAATGTGGCATATTTACATAATTCCTTAAGTGCAAACTCTTGTCACAATTCACGTAGTCGAGCGCGATTTCGACTCCCTGTACAAGAAGGTGCTCTTTCGTTAATGAAAGAAGGACTCTACTCTGTATTCCTGATTCAGTAACGTGTCTCTTGTGCAAGGCGGTAAAATTCCTGTTTCTTCCCAAGATGCTTCCGAAAGCAGCCCCCGGAGGCAGCCGTCCTGTTCCCCACGTGCCGCCCCGGTTACCGCACGACGAGGCAGGAGACACAGAGCTTGGAGGGGCCGATGCAGTCGTCATGGCAGAAGGCACCGCAGCCCTTGCACATGATCATGGCTTTCAACCTGCAGTAACATTTGGAAGGGGGATCCTCCAGGCCGCCGTCCTCGGCGAAGGCCTGCACCGGGAGGCTCTGCCCGTGGCTGCCAGAGTTCACAGCCTGGCCGGTGGGAATGGTGGTGACGGTCACAGAGAAGGACATGACGTTGCCCATGGAGCTGGCCAGCTGGTTGCACTCGGACAGCCCGGTCACGAGCGAGCCCTGGCCCACCTCGGGCGAGGTGGAGACGTTTATTGTGCCGCTGTAGCTGGGCCCCAGGAGCTGCGCCCCGGCGCTCCCAGGCAGCTTCGGGGGGTGCAGGGCAGGGAGCAGCGGAGGCTGCAGCTGTGCCGAGTCCGGGGACGGGGCAGGGGGCCCGAAGAGCTCCGCGCTGCCGTGCCCCTTGCCCCTCATGGCGTGGGCCATCTGCTCCTGCGCCGCCTGCAGCAGGTCCCGGGCCAGCGCGGTGCCGTCCAGCGCCGGCGTGTTCTCCTTGGGGCCAGCGGCCGGTGGCGCCGGGGCTGCCTCGGCCTTGCCAGCCTTGGTCCCCAGGGAGCCGGGGTCCGCAGGGCCGGTGCCGTTTAAGCCCTGCTCCTCCTCCCCCTGGCCAGGCCCCTGCGCCGCCCATGGCTCCTCTTTGATGCCGACGTGCTCCCGTTCATCCCCGGAGCTCTCGTCATCCGCGTCCTCCTCGCTGCTGCTGCTGCCCTGGCCACCCATCTCCTCGCACTCCCCAAACTCTGCCCTGGCACCGTCGGCGGGGCTGCTCAGCCCCAAGCGGGGCTCGGGGTTCAGGGAGAAGCCTCTCCTCAAACTCTCCGAGCCGCGGCCGTAGGTGGAGATGTTGAGCAGGTAGTGCCCAGACATGGCGGGCTTGGACGTCCTCCTGCCCGTGAAGCCCAGCATGAATCTCTGGCTGGTGGAGCTGTTTTCCACCGGGAAACCTGAGTGCGGGAGGTTCAGCTGCGAGGGCTGAAGGACGGGCAGCAGGTTCTGCCTCTGCACCCTCTTGATGAGAGTCTGCAGGATCTGCTCCTGGGTCGATTTGCTCAGCGCCTCGTGGCACTGGTGCTGCTCAGGACTGGGGTCCTTTCCCGAGGGGAGCGGGAAGGTCCTTGGAATGTGAGGCAGAGGCCTGTTCTGGCAGAAGATCTTCCCAAGCTGCTGCGGGGGCAAACTCGATGGTCTGTCCCCCGCCTCGGCGCCGTTCCCCGCTGCACCGGGGGCTGCTGCCCCCTTCTCTTCCTGAGGAGCTACGGGGACAGTTCTCATGTCTGCTTTGGTGAGCGGCTTGGGCAGGATCTGCTCCAGAGGGACGCTCTTGCCTTGGAGCAGCTGGGTGACCAAAGGGTTGTTGGCAGGAATGCTGGAGCTCGCTCTGGGCAGGGCCCCACCGGGAGGAGATTTAAGGCTGGGTGCTACTGAGGAGGTGCTGGAGGGTGGGACGGCCGCGCCCACAGCTCCAGCCTGGGCTCCGGGGCCTGCGGGTGGCAGGGAGGACACCAGAGGGGAAGGAGCTTTGCTTTTGGCAAGGTCAGAGCCGGTCCCTCCTGAGGCCGTGGGTGCTCCTGGGGTTCCGCTGGGTCCATTCCCGGCCGCCGGAGCCCCCCGGGCCGGGGCAGGAGGGGCCGTCCCTGCCCGGTCCCCGCTGCCGGCGCGTGGAGACGCCGGGGTGGCCCCCGTGCCGTTCCCTAGCGCCGGGGCTNCCAGGAGGATGGCGAGGAGCTCCCGACTCCGCCTGGCTCTCCCCCTGGGAACGGGGCCCTGGGCCGTGGGGAAGAAACCTTCTCGAACCTCCCCCGCTTCCAGTTCCTGCCAGTTCCAGTGCGTTTGCTCCAGTTGCAGTTTGGGTGGCTCCGCCGGGGTCTCTCCCGTCTCCCCCCCTGCCCAGGGGTCTCCCCCCGCCCGGGCCGGGCCCCGGCACAGCCCCCCCGGCCGAGGCGGCGGCGGCGGCGGCCGCTGCCCTCTGAGCCTTGGCCTGCTGGGCTCTTGCCTTGATGTCGGCCAAGGTCCTGGCCCCTGTCCTGCCCGGACTGCTGAGGGAGAGGGGGAAACGTGCCCTGGGAGAGACCTGGCCCGCAGGAAATGGCATCGGGGAGATTCTGGACACGGGAATCTGGAACAGAGCAGGAGAAAAGCACAGCTGAGACACGGGGAACGCTCGACCCACAGGTTTAAGTGTTTGCGGTTTCATCTTAGAGAACTGGTTGTGGCTGTGGAGAAATCCCTCGGGAGAAACCCCTCCTGTCCCTCCCTTGAGACAAGAGACATGCCCGACTGTCACAGGCAGTTTTAGGGTGGTACAAACCCCGTGGCTCTGAGTGGAGCTCGTCCCTTGCAGGGAGAACCATCGGACAGCATCACCCCAGAGCCCCCAGGCTCCCTCCCTGAAGGGCTGATGCAGCCCCCAGCCCTGTCAGCCCCTGTTCCTCTGTTTCCCATTATTCAGATGTAATTTCTGTCCTTTGAAAGGTGTCACCATCCTGCTTGACTCAGCCCTGCTCTTCCCCCCAGCTCACCCATCATTTGTCTCCTCAGTGCCTTTGTACAAAGCCATAATAACCCCTTGAGCTGGAGGAAAAATGCCAGTCATTTACTCTTCTAAAATTCTTCCCCCAATGTTCCAGCTGACTTTCCCTGTGTCTGCTCTTCCCAACATGTGCTCAGCCCTGCACTGAGCCTGGTGCTCCCCTGTTACCCCTGCAGAGATCTCACGGAGTTTATTTGAGGTTACATTTCTTTTCCGTATCCATAAAAACCTCGCTGGATCCACTGAGCTCTGATCAACCACTTCACCCCTTCATCTTTGGGGAATGACACATCTTGGGGACACATCTGTCCCCATTTTCCCCTGCTGTGCAAGGGAAATGATTCACAATCACCTTCAGCTCACTCTGTTGGTACATTAAATCCCACCTTTCTTGCCCTGGCAGGCCAACCCTCCCTCCTGCATGACATTCCACACCCCTTTTACGGCCAGTTTCCCCAGTTCTGTGTCACTGGCAAATTCATTGATGCTCTCCTGCCTTCGTGCTGTTCTTATTGACATGGTGACAATGATGAGCTGCTTTTAAAGCTTTGAGTTTGCAGCCTTTTGGTACAAAAGGATATTAACAGGGGAGCAGAATTCCAAGGACACACAGGAATACAGGAATACAGGAATTCAGCTTCTGCCTAAGGCCCCAGACCAGCCGGTTCAGCAGCAGCTCCCTGCTCCTACGGCCTGGCTCTCAACCCCAGGGCCTGCCCTGGAGTGTTTCTGCCCTGCTGCCTCCCCCTGCCCACCCGAGCAGGGGCTGATTCCCTTTTTCCTTTCCCAGCTGGGTTCTTGCAAAGGCTCAGCAGCCAAAGGGCCTCTGGTCCTGAGGTGTTCCCCAAAACGCTCCGTCCCTGCTCCTGTGCTGGCACTGCTGCACTACAAACCAGACTGCAGTGCTGCCAGGGGCTCTGGCTTTACCCACAGTGTCTGGGCTGGCTGCAGGGGAGCTGTGCATGGCTCTCACTCCTCTGGCCCTGGGTCTCCCCCCCTGCCAGCTCCCTGCTCTCCTGGCTGCACCTCACGGCCTCGAGAGCCTCTACAGCTCCCTGTCTGCAGCCCTGGACAGTGGCAGGTGTCCCTGCCCGTGACATGGGTGGGATGAGATGGGCTCTAAGGTCCCTTCCAACCCAGAGCTCTTTGGGGTTCAGTGACCCGGGGGGAGCCCCCGGCTGAGCCCCGTGCGAGGCCAGGCCGGGCTCCGTCCCCGCTCTGCTCACCTTGAGCGGGGGCACCCGCGGCACGGCCGGCCCCGCGCCGGGAAAGGGCTGGTTCCGAAAGGCCTGGTGGTGCTGGCAGGGCTCTGCCACACGTGGCTTCTTCTCGGGGGTGGCCGGAGCCTCCTCCCTGCTCTCCGACTTCCTCTTGTGGGCCTCCACACCCACCTCCATGGCCTGGCTCTTGTCCTGCGTGGCTGGAGCCGCCGCGGGGCTTTGCACCTTGGCTGCTCCTTCGGCTGCCTCGGGGCTCTTTGGTTTGCTGGGGGCACCCGGAGTCTCCTTCCCTGGCCCCTCCTTCCCTGGCCCAGGCTTCCTCTGCTCCTCTGGCTTCTGGCTGGCGGCACTTGGGGGTTTCTGGGGCAGGGCCTCTCCGTGGACTCTCTCTCTGACGGGGCCGCAGCGCTCCCCGGCTCTCGCCGCCCGCCGGTCCGGGGAGGCCTCGGCGGGCTTGGCTGCCTTGGGCTGTCCATCCTCGGTGCCCTCCTCTCCTGCTCTTCTCCCGGCCGCGGGTTGTGCTCTGGGCTCCGACGGGGACGTGCCCTGCTCCCGGCGTGGGGCCGGGGGGCTGCGGGGCCGGGCGGGCTCTGCCTCGGGCTGTGCCGTCAGGCGCTCCGACTCCTCGGGGCTCAGCCCAGAACTGCCAAGGAAAACAAAAGGCTTTGCTCCGTAAAATATCCCTGCAAAACCATCCTGTCCTCAGGGAAACGGAGGCAGGGTTCCCTAAATCAACTCCCTAAATAAATGTCTCACATACCCGATTCTGTGCCACAACCACTGAGAACCTCCCCTATGGATAATCCTTCCACAGGAAACAGAAATCAGCAGCGAAGATTAAACCCAGCTAAATGCAATACACGGGACGCTGGGTAGCTCCAGGCCTGTTCCAGACACCAATTTTCCAGGCTGCAAATGCAGTGAGTTTGGCCAGCAGTGAATATTCCCTGTATGAGCCCCCACAGGCTCCTCTGCAGCACGGGAACAACCCCGGCTCCCACGGTGACACCGGCAGGAAGGGACTCTGACAAGGGTCCCACCATCTCCTCCAGGGAAACATGGAATCCAATTCCCAGAGCCATGTCTGGGAAAACTTAGTCCTTTTGGATTCACTTCATCCACCCTGCCAATGATTTGCCAGATTGGGGTTTTTTTCCCCCAAACATGACCCCATGAGGGTCTGGCAAATCCAGGGATTGGCTCCCACCAGACAAGTTCTAGGAGCTGGAGGGAACTGAGGTCCTGCTCTTGCACACGTGCCCTCCACGCTGTCCTGCTGTCCCCTGTCCCCCCTAATGCTCCCCGACTGGGGCTGTTGTCACCTTCCCATAGCAAAGACCTGGGTCAGGGGGCAGATAAAGCTCTTTGTGAGCTGCACTCCCAGCCTGGTGTATCCCTGCAGTGGTTCCTACAGCCGGTATGGACTCCCCCAGCCCCTGGCTCACCCACGGCATCCCAGCCACACCATGGAACGCCAGCAATAACCCAAATGCTCCGGATGGATGGGAGGCAAAGCGGCTGGCAGGGTGAGGACAAACAAAAACCTGGCACAATGCAGGATTAGAAGCTCCTGGGCAGTCATTTACACGCGTGTGCCCCCTTCCAGGTCTCTCAGTAACTCACTGAGAAACCCCAAATCCTCCCTGCAGCCCCAAAGGATGGAAACTCCTGAAGCAAGGGGAGGCACAGAATAAAAGCTTTGCAGATTTGGGGGTTTAAGCAGGTGGTGTGGGATGGGAGATGTGGGAATGCAGCTCCTAACCCTGGGACACGCTCAGCCACCGCAGCTCCGAGGGCCTCCGGAGCCCCAGCTCCAGCAGAACCGTGGGGGTGGCTCCAAGCAAGGAGGGGAAGAGGTGTGAGCTCCCAGGACACCCTGCACTGGTGGAAGTGTGAGGTATCCTGGCAGCAAACACCTCACACCTGACCTGGATCCCGCCGGCACTTCCCGGTTTCCTGGAACCAGCTGGAGCCAGAGACCTTCCCCAGGTCCCAGGACTGATGAGACCCAATGCTCATGGATGGACCAACCCCAGCAGGAGCCCCTGGCCGGGCAGGGCACAGGACAGAGCTGAGCTCTCACCTCTGCCCGTAGTAGCTCTCGAAGAAGTGCTCCTTCCACAGCTCCACCTTCTTTTCCTTCTCGATTTCTTGCCGGATTCGGAGCTGCATTTCCGGAGTAAACTCTCCTGTGGAATGCAGGAGGGATTTCTGAGACAGGAAAGGGGTGGGTAATGGGGCACAGGCCCGGGGGGGTGTGTCCCAGGAGCCCGGGATGCTGCACCTGCCCTCGGCCCCAGCCCAAGCCCCAGGGGCTGCTCCGGTGCCATGGGGCACTCAAGGGAACGGAGCTGGGAAGGGGCTGGAGCGTGTCCAGGGCAGGGAACGGAGCTGGGAAGGGGCTGGAGCCCCAGGAGCGGCTGAGGGAGCTGGGAAAGGGGCTCAGCCTGGAGAAAAGGAGGCTCCGGGGGGACCTTGTGGCTCTGCACAACTCCCTGACAGGAGGGGGCAGCCAGGGGGGGGTCGGGCTCTGCTCCCAGGGAACAGGGACAGGAGGAGAGGGAATGGCCTGGTCAGCTTTGTAAGGGCCTCATCACCCTCACAGGGAAAAATTTTTCCCCAGTATCCCATCTGAACATCCAAAGTTTGGCTCAAAGGACTGAGCACCCCATGCTGGTGACACCGTGCTCTGGAACAGAATTTCCCTTCTCTGTCCCCTCAGCAGTGTCTGTGTTTAGCTGCCCCAGCTCTGCTGTCAGTTCAGAAGATTTGAAACACATTTTTCCTGCTTTTCTCATTTCCAGAGATTTGCTTTGTCAGTCCAACACAGAACTCCTTCTGCAGCCCCCTCTGGCCTTGAGCCCCCCAGCTCTGGCCTTGCCTGGCTCCCCTGCCTGCACAGCCTGCAGCGAGTCCCTGCAGAGCTCCAGTTTCTCCAGGAATATCCTCCAGGCATTCCCCAGCCATCCCCCAGCTGCGGGGATGCCTGGGGAGGCTTTACCTTCCGACAGCCTCTCCTTCCAGCCCTGGGCAGCCGAGGTGAAGAACTCGTTGTTGAGCGCGGAGCTGCTGAGCTTCATCAGCCCGTCGGCCCCCACCTGCGAGAGACACAGCCCGGGGTCACTGCTGGCCCCCGCCTGGGGTCACCTGCTGGCCACAGCCTGGGGTCGCTGCTGGCCACAATCTGGGGTCACTGCTGGCCACAATCTGGGGTCACTGCTGGCCACAATCTGGGGTCACTGCTGGCCACAATCTGGGGTCACTGCTGGCCACAATCTGGGGTCACTGCTGGCCACAATCTGGGGTCACTGCTGGCCACAATCTGGGGTCACTGCTGGCCACAATCTGGGGTCACTGCTGGCCACAATCTGGGGTCACTGCTGGCCACAATCTGGGGTCACTGCTGGCCACAATCTGGGGTCACTGCTGGCCACAATCTGGGGTCACTGCTGGCCACAATCTGGGGTCACTGCTGGCCACAATCTGGGGTCACTGCTGGCCACAATCTGGGGTCACTGCTGGCCACAATCTGGGGTCACTGCTGGCCACAATCTGGGGTCACTGCTGGCCACAATCTGGGGTCACTGCTGGCCACAATCTGGGGTCACTGCTGGCCACAATCTGGGGTCACTGCTGGCCACAATCTGGGGTCACTGCTGGCCACAATCTGGGGTCACTGCTGGCCACAATCTGGGGTCACTGCTGGCCACAATCTGGGGTCACTGCTGGCCACAATCTGGGGTCACTGCTGGCCACAATCTGGGGTCACTGCTGGCCACAATCTGGGGTCACTGCTGGCCACAATCTGGGGTCACTGCTGGCCACAATCTGGGGTCACTGCTGGCCACAATCTGGGGTCACTGCTGGCCACAATCTGGGGTCACTGCTGGCCACAATCTGGGGTCACTGCTGGCCACAATCTGGGGTCACTGCTGGCCACAATCTGGGGTCACTGCTGGCCACAATCTGGGGTCACTGCTGGCCACAATCTGGGGTCACTGCTGGCCACAATCTGGGGTCACTGCTGGCCACAATCTGGGGTCACTGCTGGCCACAATCTGGGGTCACTGCTGGCCACAATCTGGGGTCACTGCTGGCCACAATCTGGGGTCACTGCTGGCCACAATCTGGGGTCACTGCTGGCCACAATCTGGGGTCACTGCTGGCCACAATCTGGGGTCACTGCTGGCCACAATCTGGGGTCACTGCTGGCCACAATCTGGGGTCACTGCTGGCCACAATCTGGGGTCACTGCTGGCCACAATCTGGGGTCACTGCTGGCCACAATCTGGGGTCACTGCTGGCCACAATCTGGGGTCACTGCTGGCCACAATCTGGGGTCACTGCTGGCCACAATCTGGGGTCACTGCTGGCCACAATCTGGGGTCACTGCTGGCCACAATCTGGGGTCACTGCTGGCCACAATCTGGGGTCACTGCTGGCCACAATCTGGGGTCACTGCTGGCCACAATCTGGGGTCACTGCTGGCCACAATCTGGGGTCACTGCTGGCCACAATCTGGGGTCACTGCTGGCCACAGCCCGGGGTCACTGCTGGCAGGGCCAGAGTCCCCAGGCACAGCAGGAGCCCAGCACTGCCCACATCCCTCGGGAACCTGCCTGGAGCTCACTCGGGAGAAAGCCAACAGCCCCAGGCTGGGGGCTGAAGGGAGCAGGTTTTGGGTTAGGGTTAGGCCTCTGTGGAGGCTGGATTTGGTCACACAACTCCCCCGGCCAGAATAAAGCAATGCCTTGGTGGGTGACACTAAAAACGTGGTGGGGAGGAGGGGGGTATTTCTCCCAGCAATTCTAGAGGATTTGGGAACACTCCCACCAGCCCAGGCTGCTCCAAGCCCCAATGTCCAGCCTGGCCTGGGACACTGCCAGGGATCCAGGGGCAGCCACAGCTGCTCTGGGCACCCTGTGCCAGGGCCTGCCCACCCTCCCAGGGAACAATTCTTTCCNCACAACAGGAACGGGATCTCCACCTGGGATTCCCCTCTGCAGGCCGGGATGCCCAGGCTGCCCTGGCGCCCCAGGCGCTGCTGGTACCTGTCTGTCGACGTCGGGCAGCAGCAGCAGCAGGCGCTGCTGGCACTCGGGGGGCAGCACGGAGAACGTGTGCTTGTTGATCAGCGCCCGCAGGTTGGTGTTCACCAGGATCGAGTCCGGCGTCTCCACGTCGATCTCGGCGCACCGGGCTCTCTTCAGCTGCCCTGCAAGGGAGCACAGCTGGGTCACCCCTGGCCCGCCCTCCTCGGGGTCCCTGCACGCGGCAGTGCCGCCGCGGGAGCCGCCCCGTCGCTGGTTTTACCTCTGCAGAGCCTGGGAGATCCAGGCACAGAACGATCCAGACCCACTCAGCCCACCTCACTGGGACCCTTGGCTGGCTGGGGCCTGGCAAGGAGGGCTCTCAGGAGGGTTCCACAACTCCTTTTGGCCACAGCAGCTTTCTGGTTTAAGTCTCCAGTTAAGGTCAGTTTGTTCCCGGGGATTTCTTTTGGACTTTGCTGCTCTGTGGCAGTGCCTGTTCTCCCCAGAGACACGATCCGGGGTGGAGACCTCAGAATGAGGGAACGGCTGGAGATCAGGGAAAGGTTCTTCCCCCAGAGGGTGCTGGGCACTGCCCAGGCTCCCCAGGGAATGGGCACGGCCCCGAGGCTGCCAGAGCTCCAGGAGTGTTTGGGCAGCGCTGCCAGGGATGCCCAGGGTGGGGCTGTTGGGGTGTCTGGGCAGCACCAGGAGCTGGATTCCATGATCTTTGTGGGTCCCTTCCCACTCAGGACATTCCATGACTTTGCAAGAATATCCTGAAGTTCACCGGGTTAATCCCACCCTTGGAAGATGCAAAAGGAACCAGGAAGGCCAGGGAGGCTGAGAAAGCCCCGGCTCCAGTGAAGGGCTGGGAGCCAAATCCAGCGGGGCCTGAGGGATGGAGATCCAGGAAGGAATTTCTTTTCCTTTTTCATGCTATCAGGGTTGTGCAGGTACATGAAAAAGCCCGTAAATAATGCAGGTCCTTTTGTGCTCTCCAGCAGCTGGGAACTCCCAGGAGAGGCCCGGCTGATGTGGACTGGGAAGGGCTGGTTGGAAGATGGCATTCTGAATTATTTATCCCAATTCCCAGCAGACTGGCAGCACCTTCCAGAGTCCCTGAGCAATGGAATTAACACACTTCACTCCATTTTGCTGTTTCAGGCTTTTGTTCTGGCCCTGGAGCAGCCAAAGCCCTGGAGAAGCAGGGAAATCCATCTCTTACGTGCATGGAGCCTGTCGGATCTCGGGAACGGCTTCTTCCCCAGCCCGGGCAGGGAGTTCTCGAGCTTCACCGAGGGTGAGGAGCTGGACGTGGAGTTTGGGGGGCTGCTGGAATGTCCATCCGCCTGCTTCCCTTCCCAACCTGCCGGAAAGGGAGACACTGGAACACGGGGACGCACAGAGGAACCCTGCACGAGGATATTCCTGCATGGAATGAAGGTTCTCCAACACCCAGACCCACCCCTGCAGCCCCAGGACAGACATTCCTGTGCTCCTGGAACACCTGCAGCCCAACACTGAACGCAGGACATCCCTTGGAGCCACCAGAAGATCCCAAAACAAAGGTGTGGGCAGGCACACCGTGTGTGCGTTGGGTCCATTTCCCAGCTGATCCCAATTTATTTCCCACCTGGATCCGAGCCAGGCATGGCCCCAGTAACACTTCCAGGGTTAACGAGCTCCTGTCAGAGCTGTCACCTCTCATGTCCTCACTAAACTTCCCCCCTCTACTGCAGCTGTTGTTCCTCAGCCCACCCTGGGGAATTCCTCCTCCTCTTCCCAGCGCTCCGGAGACAGTTTCCTATCCTGGTTCCTCTCCCTCCCTTCCCTTCCTCACACAAGAGTTCCAGTTCTGAATAAATCCCTGAAATTGTGGACTCAGAGCGTTGCTTTCCACCAGAATGTTGTTCCCTCCCCGCCTCCATTTAATGTCCTGCTCCCTCTCCACACCTCCCACTGTCCCTGCTGGGAGCTGTCCCTGGGCAGCACCACGGGGACTCCACAGAGAGCGACACACAAGAGCCACTCGTGCCACAGGAACCTTCCAGGCCTTGGCAGGGAGAGATTTACAGCCTGAGGGGCTCCTGGACACCCTGATCCCACCTGGAACCAGCTGAGGAAGAACTCAAGGAAAAGCCTGGGAGCAGGAAAAGATCCTGGGCTGAGCCTAAGGAAAGATCCTGAGGCTGGAGTTACACAGCAGGAAGGGCAAGGCTTGCTGGGAGCTTCTGGTGTTTGCACCGCCGGTGTCTCTCCCAACAGGCAGGAGGAACAGTCACCAGGAATGGATCCCAGATCCTGCCCCGAGACAGGCTGAGGGTCAGGGGAGCTCCCAGGCACTCCCAGCTTCTCATGGCTCCCGGAAAATCCGTACCCTGCCCCGTGAATTTCAGCGGGACGTTCCCGCAGTGACTCCCAGGATATGCAAACACCGATGTTTTTCATGCTGAGGCTGCTGTTCCAGGACCCTCTCTGGCTGCTCCCACACCAGGGACGGAATGGGGACACTGGGAATTCCTCTGGCTTGGAGAGGGCCTGGCACAAGCTGGCCCTGTTCCACATCCCAACTGCCTGCAGGGAATCAGCGTGGAATGCTGAGCCCTGCCAGGGATTGCTGGGGAGACTGAGCCTGTCCCATCCAGGGAATCTGGCAGGTGCCTGGGAATTCGGCAGGTGCCAGGGGCTGCCTGAGTCCCAGCTCCTGTGCCCGGTGCTCTGGCAGGGAATAACCTGGAGGCAGATGCAGAATTCCTCCTCTCCACAGGCAGCTGTCCCTGCTCCCAGCACAGCTCCTTGGCTGAGGGACTGAAGGAGTTCTGGGACTGGGATGGGGTCAGTAATTAATATTAATGAATTACCCACGGCACCAGGCTTTACTGGAGAGTTCGAGGGCTGAAAAAACCTTGGGATTTGGGACTGGAGATGCAGTTTTGTTGGGATCTGGATGGGGCTTGGAGCAGCCTGGGACAGTGGGAGGTGTCCCTGCCCATGGCACTGGATGGGCTCTGAGATCCCTTCCCACCCGAGCAGTCTGGGATTCGGTGGTTCTGTGGCTCAGAACCAGGACCTGACCAAGGCCCTCAGTTACTCTGGAAAGAAATCAGACAAAACTGGCTGGAAGCAACTACCAAGAATTTGGGATACCATGGAAAATCCAGCGCTGGCTGAGGAGCTCCTGCCCTGCCGGACCAGCCAGAGCAGAGCAGTGACCTCACTAATTCCTACCAGCACAAATTCTGGAAACCCCTCAGGGATTTTTCAGATGAGAACAGGACATGGAACCCACCCCGCAGGATGAGGAGCCCCTTCGGGAAACAGAAACACCAGGAGAACCCCAAACAGGAACACCAGGAGAACCCCAAACAGGCACA
>VZTI01005950.1:99373-146449 GCA_013397865.1 Struthidea cinerea
GAGAAATCCCAAACAGAAACACCAGGAGAACCCCAAACAGGAACACCAGGAGAGCCCCAAACAGGAACACCAGGAGAGCCCCAAACAGGAACACCAGGAGAGCCCCAAACAGAAACACCAGGAGAACCCCAAACAAACAGAAACACCAGGAGAAATCCCCAAACAGGAACACCAGGAGAGCCCCAAACAGGAACACCAGGAGGAAGCCCCTGCACGGGGTACAGTCACTGAGCACTGGGAGCAGCTTTTAACGAGCCAGTGGCACAGTCAGATCCATCCAAGGTCCATCCAAGGTCTCTCCTTACCTGGTGCATCCCTCCCAGAACCCAAGCCCTGGAGACAGAAGCTGAGCATTCCGGAACCCGAAGGAACCCGCACAAGGAGCAGTTTCCCCTCCCGTCCCCGTCCCCGGGAGCAGGGCTCCCGCACGTACCCGACTTCCCGGGCGCGGCGGCGGCCTTGGCCTTGAGCAGGACGTGCTGGTTAGAGGGCAGCGCCATTCCCGGCCCCATTCCCGGGGCCATTCCCGCCCGGCATTGCTGCTGCTGCTGCTGCTGCTTCTGCTGCTGCTGCTTCAGGGCCTGCAGGACACGGAGCACCAGGGTCACAGCCACACCCCAGAGCCTGCGGGACGCGGCCCTGGCGCCCTGCACACGGCAGCGGGATCGGGATTGGGTTTGGGACTGGGTTTGGGATTGGGAGTCCTAAATGCAGCCCGGCCTGGGACACCCCTCAGCTCCCCAGGACACCCCCACGCCTGCCCAGTGTGACACAGGGGACAGAGGGATTAAACACCCACACCCTGCTATGAACGGACATCTGCGACCTCTGCAGCTGCACGCTCACTGTCACCGAGCACCCCCTCTTGTGCTGCCTCACGGAAAAAAGGATCTCCAGAGAAACACAGGGAAAGGATTCCCGGCCTGGAGCTGGCTCAACAAGTAATCACACACAGAACTTCAGAGTAAAAGCAGCACCCCAGAGTTCAGCCCATCTCCTGGGGAGGGCAGCTTCCCAAACCCTCCACAGACACTGCCCCTTAGTGAAGGGGTTTGATGAGCAGGGTAACAAAGATGCCAGCGCTGAAGAGAACAAAACAAAAGCCTTTGTTTCAGGAAAGGCTTAAAGCAGCACCAGGACAGGGCCCCAGAGGCACCCGGGGCTCAGACAGGAGGGGTTTGGTTGCAAACCAAAGTTTCTGTTTGCAAAAACCAAAATCCAAACCCAGCTGACCTCACCAGCAGAAAAATGACAACAGATCGAGGATTCCACGGAATTTCAGAGCAGGAGTAATTCGTTGTGCTGCATGGACACAAAGGAGGCAGGCTGACAGCAGCAGGACTGGGATGACCAAGGGCCACCCTAGGTCCTGTTCTCCCTTTACTGAATAGTTCCTACGCAGCCACTTCTCCTAGAGCTTGGAGAAGTGTTCAGCCAGGCGGAAACACGGCAGAACTGAACTGACCTCCTGCTACTGAGGCCAAAAGCTTCCGAAGAGGAGAGATGAAAAGAGCCCTGGCATTCACAGGAACAACCAAAACCCACAAACAAGTTCAGGGAAGGTTCTCAGATCTTGCCTGGGTGAAGCCCAGGGAATGCTGACCACCAGGGAAGCACCGACTGCGGTCACTGCTGTGCCCAGGGCTGCCTGAATCCCACACTCCCAACGTCTCAGGCTCTGTACATTGGCTGTGCTTTTCCTGGCTGAGGGAACACAATTCCAGGTTTGTTCCCCGTGTCCCCTCAGCTCTTGGTCCCGCAGTGCTGCAGGTGGGAACAGGAGGAAACTCCTTGGATGCCTTTTTAAATTCCATGTCGGCGTCGCTCTTCTGATCTCTGTTATAAACGTTTGGGGGGTTCTTTGAATCTAAATTACACTGAATCCTGTCATAACAGGGGGATGGAGCAGCTCTCCTTGGGGAAAGGCTGAGAAAATTGGGATTGTCCAGCCTAAAGAAGTGAAGGCTCTGGGGTGACCTAATCGTGGCCGTCCAGGACCTGAAGGAGCCAAAAGGAAAGAGAGGGAGAGACTATTGACAAGGGCTGGAGGGACAGGACACAGGGAATGGCTTCCCACTGCCAGAGGGCAGGGCTGGATGGGATCTTGGGAAGGAATTGTTCCCTGGGAGGGTGGGGAGGCCCTGGCACAGGGTGCCCAGAGCAGCTGTGGCTGCCCCTGGATCCCTGGCAGTGCCCAAGGCCAGGCTGGACACTGGGGCTGGGAGCAGCCTGGGACAGTGGGAGGTGTCCCTGCCCATGGCAGGGGTGGCACTGGATGAGTTTGAGGTCCCTTCCCACTGAAGCCACTCCATGGATCTGTGACAATCACAGAATAATTCTGGTGGGGAAGGACCTCGGGAGTCTCCAGCCCAACTCCTGCTCAGCCCGGGGCTCCGCCAGGTCTGGAAAGCTCCGGGGATGGAGGGGGCACAACCCCTCTGTGTCCTGATCCCACTGCTGGGCTGTTCCCACGGGGGAGAGCTTTGCCTTGGGTCCCTCCCTGCACTGAATGGATGTGAAATCCTCAGGATTCAAAAGCCCTGTGGATGTGGCACTTGGGGACATGGGCAGTGCTC
This sequence comes from Struthidea cinerea, assembly GCA_013397865.1. Taxonomy (NCBI): domain Eukaryota; kingdom Metazoa; phylum Chordata; class Aves; order Passeriformes; family Corcoracidae; genus Struthidea; species Struthidea cinerea. Next base: position 101,950 of record VZTI01005950.1, read on the forward strand.
AGTGGTGGCCTTGGCAGTGCTGGGAATGGTTGGACTCCATGGGCTCCCAGGGCTTTTCCAACCCAAACGATTTGGGAATCGTGGAATCTCCAGCAGGATGAGCGAATTTCAATTCTGACCCTGCAAACCTCCAAGCCAGGATTTTTCTAGAGGATGGTCAGGAATGCAGCCTGGCACCCTCCCCCAGACTGTGGGGATGGCACAGGCACTGCTCAGCTGCATTGCCCAGGCTGAACCCTGGTGTGTGGATGAACCAAATTCTGCTTTCCGCAACAGCCCCATCCACATTCCCAGTCCAGCAGCACGTGGAGCCCCAGGGTTAAAGGTTCTCCCCCAGAAATCCACGCCCTCTTCCCTCCAGGAATGTTGTAATTCCTGAGAAGGGGAGGGCTGAGCCCAGCCAGCCCCCAGCAATAATCCAGGGCACAGACAGGATTAAGGACATGGGAGTTCCTCTAATCCCCCTTTCACTCACACCGTGGTGTTCTCCAGCCCTGCCCCTCCTTCCCACCATCCCAATTTCCTCCTTTTAGCTACTTTTTATAACTTCCAGTGCCACCCCTGCCATGGGCAGGGACACCTCCCACTGTCCCAGGCTGCTCCAAGCCCCAGTGTCCAGCCTGGCCTGGGGCACTGCCAGGGATCCAGGGGCAGCCACAGCTGCTCTGGGCACCCTGTGCCAGCCTGGTCACCCCCGTGAAGGGAAGAGCTGTGTGGATGCCGGGGAATGTTTGCCAGCCAGGATTAACGAGGGCTGAGGAACGCAGAGACTGTCATTAATATCCGGCTCAATTAGTGGGAAGCAATTTTCTGGGGATTCAAATGGAAGTGGGAGCTGGGCTTGGAAGCTCAGAGGAAAACCTGGCTGCAGTGACAACGCCCTCCCAGCCTGAGCTCCCGGTGGGGAAACAGCCACGTGGGAACAGGAAATTCCCAGAGCTGGCATCTCCTTTGGCACCACCTCAGCTCCCTGGGGCTGGAACCACAGCTCCCGCTCATCCTCCCCTTCCCTTCCTGCTCTCCTCAGTACAACAGCCCCTGAGCAGTGACTTCTCTCTCCCTGCAGATCCTTTCCCAAGGCCAGGGCACCTCTGGAATGCCATCCCGAGTTCTGCTTCTCCGCTGGAAAAAGTCAGGGAAGCAGGCTGGGCTGGGAGAGCAAATCCTGCCGGGACACCTCGTGATTCCATCTGCTGTGGGCAGCTCCCGCAGTCCCAGCACCTCATCCATGACTCCTCACACACATTCCCTTTCCCAAGGAGCAAATCCAGCCCTGGGACCCCGAGCGGTGCAGCTGGGGAAGCACCTGGAAACCCCACACCCAGGGATAATTCAGCTGCAGTTTTGCATCAGGAGGAGCAAATGTGAAGCACGAGCAGCTCCCACTCCGTGCTGTGCACGCAGGGAACAGGATCCACCACAGCCATGGAAATTTCATGAAAAATTCCATGGAAATCAGTCACTCCTGCTCTGTGCCTCACAGCACCCAGGAGAGGAGCAATGCAAAGGCAGTGTCCTCCCTCCTTCTCCTCCAGACACTCTGTCCATGGAATTCCTGCCCTCCCTCCCTCCTTCTCCTCCAGACACTCTGTCCATGGAATTCCTGCCCTCCTTCCCCTTCAGACAGGCAGCATCCAGAGAATTCCTGCTCTTCCCTTCCCCTTCCCTCCATGGGGACATGCAGCACCCATGGAATTCCTTGGGAGGGAACTGCTGCCCACCAGGGGAAGAACTCGGTGCACTGAACTCTCTTCCCCCAAAGACTGAATTCACCAAACCTGTTTCCTCCGACACCAGGAAGCTACGGAATCTCATCAAAGGACTGGGGAAAAGAAATCACATTTTATGCCTTTCTCTAAAGCATTAATTGTAAAAGTCCAGGTTTCTTTCAGGGAGAAATCAAAGGAACTGAGCAGCACGATACTCCCGTCACCTTCAGGAGAGAGGGAAGCTCCAGGCAGGCCCTGGTGAGAGCCAGGCAGGACCCCTGGGATTCCATCCCTGCCCGGAGCAGCTGCCCGGGGGTGATTTCCCAGGGAAATCAAGGCACTGCCGAGATCTCCAGGGGCTCCCAGGGTCACTCACCTGCTTGAGAGCCTTCTTGCTGTGCTTCTGGGAGGAGGAGAGGCCCTTGCCCGGGATGGACGGGGAGGGGCAGCCAGACTGCGGGGAGGCCGTCGGGGCCAGGCGCGACGACACTGCGGGAACAGAGATACAAATATAAACACAAACACAAACACAAACATAAATATAAATATAAATACAGATATAAATACACATATAAATATGAACACAAATATAAACACAAATATAAACATTACTGCAGTAATGATCATTGGATAAAGAGAACGGGAAGCAAAGAAAATCTGTTGTTAAAAGAGTTCCCTCAAAGTTCCTGAGAATTTCAACAAAAGGCTTCTAAAAACTGTTTGTTTAAAAACAAAGAATTGGCAGAAGTGATGTTGGCACAGAGCAGAGAACTCAGAGCCCCTTCCAGGGCCCAAAGGGGCTCCAGGACAGATGTGCAAACCCAAACCCACTGGTCAGACACAGAACAATTTCTGTGTCCTCTTCAACACAGAAATAAAGAATCTGGGCAGGAGGGGAAGCAGCAGCATCGATTTCAGGGGAATTCACTGAAGAGGATGAGCGGGTAATTCTTTCAGGGAAATTGCAGGGAACTGCTGCCAACAGCAAACCCAGGATGGATCCAGGGATCCCTCAGGATCCTGCCCTCAGGCCCTGCCAGGAGGGGGGGTCGGGCTCTGCTCCCAGGGAACAGGGACAGGAGGAGAGGGACCGGCCTCAGGCTGTGCCAGGAAAGGATCAGGTTGGATTTTGGGGAAAATAAGAATCCCTGGGGTGAGGCCACAGGCAGTGGAGGAGGAACAGCAGAGCTGTGCTGACACTGGGTCTGTGGAGCCCAGCGCGCCCCGGGGCCAGCTCCCAGCTCAGACTGATCTGAACTGCTCCCACTCTGCTCCCACAGCTCAGCAGCGCTTCCTGCAGATCCTGGCTCCAGCCCAGAGCCGGCTCCCTGACCGACTGCTCATCTCCGGGTGTCTCCTCCTGCGGGCTGAGAGATGGATCTTGGATCAGCCCCTACTGCAAATCATCGGAACCCCTCAGAGTCCTGGAATGGTTTGGGTTGGAAGGGACCTCAGAGCCCATCCAGTGCCACCCCTGCCATGGGCAGGGACACCTCCCACTGTCCCAGGCTGCTCCCAGCCCCAATGTCCAGCCTGGCCTTGGGCACTGCCAGGGATCCAGGGGCAGCCACAGCTGAGCTCCGGCTGTGTCCATGTCCATGGGTTCATCTGCTTGACCTCTGCAGCTCCAGAAGGAAAAGCTGCACTTCACTCGTTTGGGCTCAAAGTAAAGTCAGGCTGAGCTAAAAATATAAAATCCCCCCCCAACTGTGCAGTCATGAGCTTAAAATATCCCAATTTTAAACAGCTAATGGAATCCAGAAGTGTGACATGAAAAACTTGGAGGGAAGTAATTAAAACACACTTTGAGGAGCATGGAAGTGTCTCTGGTTAATCACAAAATCCTGGAACAGTTTGGGATGGAAGGGACCTTAAAGCCCATCCAGTGCCACCCCTGCCATGGGCAGGGACACCTCCCACTGTCCCAGGCTGCTCCAAGCAAGGGCTGCAGGGACATGACACAGGGAATGGCTTCCCACTGCCAGAGGGCAGGGATGGATGGGATATTGGGAAGGAATTGTTCCCTGGGAGGGTGGGCAGGCCCTGGCACAGGGTGCCCAGAGCAGCTGTGGCTGCCCCTGGATCCCTGGCAGTGCCCAAGGCCAGGCTGGACATTGGGGCTTGGAGCAGCCTGGGACAGTGGGAGGGGTCAAGGTTAGAATTGAATGATCTTTAAGGTCCCTTCCCACCCAAACCAGTCTGGGATTCGCTGGGTCTGTGAATTTAAGGATCAGCAAGGCACTGTGGAAGCAGGACGGAGCAGGATCCACTGGGAAGCAGCACAAACCCAGCATGAGGATTTTTGGGAGGCTCCCCCTGGCCACAGCTCAACAACCGCAACACCAAATTAACGCTGAGAGAAAAGGGAGAAGCCCCTGTGCTGCCACAGAGCTGCACCTGTGCCCTCGCCAGCCTCGGGCACCGCATTCCTGGGAATACTCAGGTGCAAGAAGTACAGCAGGAATCACAGCACGCACCCAAAGGCACCCAGGGCAGCCTCTCCAGCAGAACCCAAAGCCTTCCCTCGTGGTGCCAGGGGGGAGATGTCCCTCACTGAAGGGAACTGGGCTGCAGGGGCTGCATCACTGCACTTGGGGTAACAAGGCACCGAAGAGAATTGTTCTGATTGCTCTGGAGAAGCAGCGCCTGGGACCACAACACCCTGAGTGTGCCTTGGGAAGGCCCTGGGGCAGCGGCGGCTGTGAAACCCCAGCCCGTGACAGCGCAGATCCTTCTGCTGCTTCACTTCCTTCTTCAGGGAAATCTCTTCTGAGCGCCGCCGTGGCCGCCTGTGACACCACATGTGCTCAAGTCACGTCTGTCCCTGAGCCACAAGCAGCCCTGAGCACGGCGAGTTCCTCAGAGCACACCAGCAGCTCAGGGACTCCCAGACTGGCCGGGGGGGGAAGGGACCTCAGAGCCCATCCAGTGCCACCCCTGCCATGGGCAGGGACACCTCCCACCGTCCAGGTGGCTCCCAGCCCCAATGTCCAGCCTGGCCTTGGGCACTGCCAGGGGTTAGCTCAGACCGAATTCCCTTTCTCCTCTGTGTTACAGGACCAGTTTCAAGCCGCCACTGTCAAAGCCCATCCGGTGAAGCTGCTCCAGCTCTTCCTCCCGCAGCCGTTCGGGATTAACTCTTCCTGATCTGCCCCAGACGGGAACGCTCACTCAGGAGCAGCACGGTCTGCAGGTGGAATTCACTGCCAGCAGCACTTCCAGCTCACACCCCAGGGGGATTTCCATCAATTCGCAAAGGTGCATTGAGAACACCCGGGAACCCCTGACCCAGGAGCCGGACGCTGCGCACGTCCCGGGCCCTCCGGCAGCGCAGCCCCCGGCCACGGCAGAGCCCCGGCTCTGGCCTGGGGGTCACAGCTCGGGGCTGGAAACACGGCAAGAGCCGAGTAGTCACAGCCCTGGTGCCAACACGGCGCTCCAAACCCGACCCCTGCTCCAGCTGTTCCACCCCGGCCCCGCGGCCGCAGGGTCCTGGGAACGTTGGGATGTTTTATCCAGAGGGAAACTGCGCAGTCAGATCTCAGGGCTGGGGCAGTGCCAGGGCAGTGCCAGGGCAGTGCCAGGGCAGTGTCCAGCAGTCAGATCTCAGTCCCAGGGCTGGGGCAGTGCCAGGGCAGTGTCCAGCAGTCAGATCTCAGTGCCGGGGCTGGGGCAGTGCCAGGACAGTGCCAGGGCAGTGTCCAGCAGTCAGATCTCAGTCCCGGGGCTGGGGCAGTGCCAGGACAGTGTCCAGCAGTCAGATCTCAGTGCCGGGGCTGGGGCAGTGCCAGGACAGTGTCCAGCAGTCAGATCTCAGTGCCGGGGCTGGGGCAGTGCCAGGACAGTGTCCAGATCTGGCAAACCACAGCTGGAAATGGGACAAGCCCCATCCCTTTCCCTCTGCTTTATCCACGGTGGCTGCTGAGGATCTGCCGATGTCAGAGACCCTCCCCTTCCCCAGGCAGGCACGGCCGAGCTCCACGTTAGAGCTGGCATGAGGAGAAGGGCTCTCAGAGCAGACTGCTGGGCAGCCCGAGCTCCAGGCACTCCCACTTCCATGGCCTCCCCGCGGGAATGTGCTGCTTGGGAAGGAAGGGAAAGCCTCCCTGTGCCGCTGGGGCTGCCACCGGCACTGCTGGGACAAGGACGGGGCTGAGGGACAGGCAGGGACAGCACTCACAGCCTGGGAGCCCTCTGCTCCCAGCCGAGGTGGGGACAGCAGCACAGATGTCACCTGGCCGTGGGAATACCGGGAAGGAGAGGGACAGTCCCACAGCCATCAGCTCCCACAGCCTTTGTGAGCACCTGCAGGGGCTGGGATGCTTCGGAAAGTCAGGAAGCTGCTGTGAGCCATGTTCTGAGAGGGGAGGATTCAGCATTACCTGATTCTTTAACTATTAACTAATTCTTCAGCTACTGAGTAATTCGTTGGACATTAACTCATTGTTCCCTGGCAGGGTGGGCAGGCCCTGGCACAGGGTGCCCAGAGCAGCTGTGGCTGCCCCTGGATCCCTGGCAGTGCCCAAGGCCAGGCTGGACATTGGGGCTGGGAGCAGCCTGGGACAGTGGGAGGTGTCCCTGCCCATGGCAGGGGTGGCACTGGAGGGGCTCTGAGGTTCCTTCCAATCCAACCCATTCCGTAACTCTCTGAACTCCTGTCCTAGGAGATGAGCAGTCCTGAGGGCACAGGGAATGTGGCCAGGTTGTCAGTAAGGGAAGAGATGTCTGGAGCATAAATTCCTGTTCTTCACTTCAAAAAATTTCATGTCCCACAAATGATGAAAACACAACCACATCTGGCTGGAAGGAAAACCCTGCCAAGAAGCCCAACTGGAAACTGCAGCTGCTTAGGAGAGCTCCTCAGACCGTCAGGAATCACAGGGAATGACATCACCCACCGGGAACACAGACTGGGAGGAGAACCAAAGGAAGGAGTTAAAGTACAAAACGGGTTATGCACTGCTAAGAGTCCTTCAGAGGGGAAGGTGTCCGGGCTGGGAGCGTCACTGCAGGTCAGGACTCTGCTGCTGCAGGGGCAAAGATGCCCTGAACAGCCAAGTGCAGGAGAAATGCCAGAAATGCCAGATTCCCTGGGGCTGGAAAAGCTCTCCCAGACCATCGAGTCCCAGCTGTGCCCAATCCCCACCTTGTCCCCAGCCCAGAGCTCTGAGTGCCACCTCCAGGCCTTCCTGGGACACCTCCAGGGATGGGGACTCCAAACCTCCCTGGGCAGCCCCTGCCAGGGCCTGACCACCCTTTCCATGCAGAAATTCCTCCTGGTGTCCAACCTGAGCCTGCCCTGGCCCAGCCTGAGGCCGTTCCCTCTCCTCCTGTCCCTGTTCCCTGGGAGCAGAGCCTGGTCCCACCTGGATGTTTTGGGTCACTTGTGGCAAATCCTGCAACCCCCACTGATGGTTCTGAGGGCTCCTCACGTCCCCACACTCAGCACTCTGTATTTCTGTGTGAATTTATATATATGCAGTTTACACATCAAACTTCCACTTTACAGAACGGCTGGACAGGAAATTCAATCAAATTCAGAGCATTTATGACAGACAAGTCCCATCAGAGACACACGATTTGCATGGAGCTGGTGCCACCGCTGGCGTGTGACGTGCTGGTGGCAGCTCAGTGTGACACAAACGCTGCCAGCTGCCCAAACACTCCTGCTCCAAAGGAACAGAGCTGGCAAAGCTGGCAGGTTCTGCCCCAGCCCCAGCCAGTGCCACTGCTCAGCACAAGGCACAGGGAATTGGCCAAGAGGCCACTGGCCCCTGGGCTGTGCCAGCTCTGGGGTGGCAGCAGGGCCAGGGCAGTGCCCGTCCCCTGTACTGGTACTGCTGGGGCACCTCCAGTGCTGGGGGCAGCTCTGGGCCCCTCCTGACAGGAGAGACCTGGAGGGGCTGGAGCGTGTCCAGGGCAGGGAACAGAGCTGGGAAGGGGCTGGAGCCCCAGGAGCGGCTGAGGGAGCTGGGAAAGGGGCTCAGCCTGGAGAAAAGGAGGCTCAGGGGGGACCTTGTGGCTCTGCACAACTCCCTGACAGGAGGGGGCAGCCAGGGGGGGTCGGGCTCTGCTCCCAGGGAACAGGGACAGGAGGAGAGGGAACGGCCTCAGGCTGGGCCAGGGCAGGCTCAGGTTGGACATCAGCAGGAATTTCTGCATGGAAAGGGTGGTCAGGCCTTGGCAGGGGCTGCCCAGGGAGGTCTGGAGTCCCCATCCCTGGAGGCGTCCCAGGAAGGGCTGGAGGTGGCACTCAGTGCTCTGGGCTGGGGACAGGGTGGGGACTGAGCACAGCTGGGACTGGATGGGCTGAAGAGAAGCTCCGTTAATCTACAAAAAGGGAAAAGGACATTTCTGTGCGAGCAGATCCCTCGTGAATTGCACAACGGGATCCTCAGGAAGCAGCTGCCCCCCAGTCACGCGCAGGGGCAGGAATTGCTGCGTTCAGAAAAGCTGGTATTTCTACCCAGTCTTCAGCAGGGAGAAACAAAGTGACAGAACCCAAACAGAATCCCTTTTTTTTCTCCTCTTGCTCCTGGCAGCTGCTCTGGGGGGGTGGCAGTGCTGGGCAGGGCCCGGCCCCCGGAGGACACGAAGCTGCCCCAGCAAAGCAGGTGCCACCCTCCAGCCATGAGCTGGCATCTCCCTGACTCCCGGGGCTTCCTCTGTGCCAAAGGGTAACGCGAACCTCTCCAGCTCAGAGCGGAGTTTTATCCCTCATTCCCGTTTTCCCGAGCGCTGGCACTGGCAGGGAGCTCAGGGCAGCCTTCAATTCCTGCAGCTGCTCCCCTCCACTGCCCCGCTCCACAAGAGCTCTCGGTCGTGGCCTATTTTGACCTCGCCCAAACCTTCCAATCTGATTTCAGGACCTGACTTCTTACAGAGACTTTTCCCTCTGAACACTGAGCTGGTCAAACAAAATTCTGGGAGCCAGGAGGGACCCCTCAGCTGTACAAAGATTCAAGACAAGCTGATCACTGGCTAATGGAAGAGGATTATCCATAATCTGGCCTAGTTTGTTTCTCTCTTTTCCCTTAAAATTGGGGAATCTCTCTTTACGATCTCATTTTTTATCTCTTTTTTTTCCCTATTTTTTTCCTTTTTAACATGGAAACTTGGGTTGGATTTGCTGGAGGAGCACCATGGCTGCAGCTGTTTCATGATCACCACAACCTCCTGCCCCTTGTCCTACACAACCCTGGTGAGACGGTGCCAAAAGCACCTGAACGAGGCTTTTTTACACTTTCAGGGTGGTTTAAAACACCACAGGACCCCAGGAGTCCCTCCAGCATCCTTTGAGAATCATGGAATTGTTTGGGTTGGAGAAGCCCTTGGAGAGCAGGGAGCCCAACCATCCCCCAGCACTGCCAGGGCCACCACTGCCCCATGTCCCCAAGTGCCACATCCACAGGGCTTTTCAATCCCTCCAGGGCAGCTGTGCCAGGCCTGGACAGCCCTTTCCAGGAAGGGATTGTTCTCAATATCCAACCTGAACCTCCCTGTGGTGAACTGAGGCCTTTTCCACAAGCCCTGCATCCCAAAAAAGCTGTTTTTATCACCAAACTCCAGGGATGAGGCCAAGCAGCTGCTTCACTTCCAGGCCCAAGACATGGGGTCTGTCTCACCCCGACGGACACAGAGAGGCCCCAAAAGGCCCTGCCAGGGGAACTCTGCCAGAAGTCCCTGCTGGAAGTTCCTCCCTTCCCTTACCTCCTCGGGGCAGTGCCCGGAGCTGCTCCATGAACATTCCGGCCGCTCCCGGCCCCTCCCGGGGCCCATGTGGCTCTGCAGAGGCACCGAGGGCTCCGTCCTCCCTCCCAAAATCAAAGTGTTGCTTTGTGCTGCCGGAGCACTTTGTTTTTGCACATATAAGGAAGTGGCTGCCGATGTTATCCGGACACACTTCCTGTTTCACTGGGGATGAGCACGGCCGGGGCAGCTCGGCGCAGTCCCTGGCACGGAGAGCTCGGGGCAGCTCCTGTGCTCCTGCCCGCCCCACTCTGCATTTTACCTCCATCCCCTTCTCTCACAACCCAGCTCAGCTCCCCAGGCCCTGCAGAAACAACCGGCTGTGCCCCGTCCGAGCGCTGCTTCCCACCAAAACCCTCGGGATCGGCCGGATCCCAAGGGCTTGGGGGTGCTGCCGATGCCACCCTCACACAGGGCCGAGGGTGCCACGGGACAGCTCCGGCTGTGTTTGGGATGTTCTCCAGCTGAACCAGGAGATTCAGGGTTTTTTTCATAAGGGAGGAGGTTTTTGTGTGTTTCAGGTCACGGGCTCTGGAGGATTGCTGCATTCCGGGGCTGATGCTCCACGCTCCAGAGGAATCTTCCTCACTGGAACGTAACGCCTCGCTGGTTAGAAGGGGCAAACAGATGGACCAAGTGAAAATAAAATCCAGCAGGAGAAGGCTCAGAGGAACCTCGAGGACCTCAGTCAGCACCAACCCTGCCTCTCCTGGTCCCCCAAAGCCAGCATGGAAGTTGGGATGGTCACTGCCAACAGCTCCTGGGGCTGCAGATTTCCTCACTTCCACTCCACTCATCCCTGACTGCAGGACAGGGAGATGAACCATGGCTGGGATGGAGCTGACCCCACTTTCTGCTTCAATTCTGCTCTTCGTGGCAACTTTTTGGATATTAAAGGTTGCTTTCTGTACGTAGCAAGATCACGAAGCTGCAGTGTTTGCTGGAGGAAATGGAAAGAACCCTGCCAGACGCACAAAGGAAATGAAATACTGAAAATGAAACAAAATCTTCCCTGCAGACTTTACAGAATCCCAGACTGGTTGGGTGGGAAGGGACCCTAAAGCCCATCCAGTGCCACCCCTGCCATGGCAGGGACACCTCCCACTGTCCCAGGTGGCTCCCAGCCCTGTCCAGCCTGGCCTCGGGCACTGCCAGCACAACTCTCTTATATCCACTCCTGCAGCTCCCCAGTACAGCTGGTTCAGTACAGAGAACTGGGGGCTCCACTTGGTGAAAATTACCCCAAAAACTCACTGAGTGCCTGAAGAAGGTGATGCACAGAGATCTGAATTTAAAAATGCTTCAGGCAGAGATTGTTTGAACTTCACAAAATCCCAGAATCCCTGAGGCTGGAAAAGCCCTCCCAGAGCATCCAGTCCCAGCTGTGCCCCATCCCCACCTTGTCCCCAGCCCAGGGCACTGAGTGCCACCTCCAGGCCTTCCTGGGACACCTCCAGGGATGGGGACTCCAAACCTCCCTGGGCAGCCCCTGCCAAGGCCTGACCACCCTTTCCATGCAGAACTTCCTCCTGATGTCCAACCTGAGCCTGCCCTGGCCCAGCCTGAGGCCGTTCCCTCTCCTCCTGTCCCTGTTCCCTGGGAGCAGAGCCCGACCCCCCCTGGCTGCCCCCTCCTGTCAGGGAGTTGTGCAGAGCCACAAGGTCCCCCCGGAGCCTCCTTTTCTCCAGGCTGAGCCCCTTTCCCAGCTCCCTCAGCCGCTCCTGGGGCTCCAGCCCCTTCCCAGCTCCGTTCCCTGCCCTGGACACGCTCCAGCCCCTGCAGGTCTCTCCTGTCAGGAGGGGCCCAGAACTGGACACAGATGACCACTCCCAGCCTCTGCTTGAACATCTGGGCTGCTCTAAACCCACCCCACTGGGGGATGGGAGAGTCCAGTGCCTGGGATGGTAAATCCACACGGAATTTTGTCCCGTGGCTCCGGCTGGCTCAGGAAGGTCCATCACAGCCCGTGGCTCTCAGGGAACTGGGAGAGGAGACCCACAGAGACAACAAACTCCCAGGGGAGGGAGGTGATGTGCAGCTCCAGAACCCCCTGGCCCAGAGCAGCCATTCCTGCTTTAGGGAACAAGCACTTCATGGGGTTCTTCATGGAATGCTGAGAGAGACCTGAAGGAGAAATCCGTGACCAGCTGGGAATTCCTTGGAGTGAGTGAACACGGGATGCTCACAGGACACCACGGACAGGAGGGACACGCTCAGGACCAACACTGACCACAGCTGCTCTTTTAACCTCCCCATCATTTCCAATTGATTCATCACTGGACGTTCACGACCTCCGGGGCATTAACACCCATTAAACAGGACTTTATGCCAACAGCCAAAATGCCATTCCAGGAAAAACCATCAGCTCCAGACCTCAGAGAGGAGCAATCCCCCTTTTTTGTGCTTATACTTTCACATTGTCCTGTTTTGGGTACTTTTGGCAGCTGTTTCAGGGAAAGATTTCCACTCCTTCTCACTCGGGTTCCTCCTGCCTTTCCAGCCCTTCGGTAATGTGATATACAGAACTTTTATCTGAAATCTCTACACGTATTTCTACATAAAGATCTCTCTAAAATAAACATAAATTCCCTCACAGGCTTTTACCTAATATTGCAACATTGGAGATGTAGGAAAAGTAGCCAGAAACCCCCTTATTGACCAAATATTTCGAGAGGATTTGTTAGAAATGAAAATATTTCAGCCAGACTGTGTACAGCTTTCCTGCCAAAGGAAGGATTTGGAGTCGAGTTTAATTTCTAAGGGATTTTTAACACTTTGTACTTTCCTGGTGCTTTCAGTGCTCACAGCTCCACGTGGCACAGGCTCCTCTTGGCCTGTGGCTCCAGGGCAGGGCCTGGCCTTGCCCCCAGGGCAGCAGGAGCCCCTCCCCAGCAGGGTTTGGCTGCAACAGATCTGGGAGCCCTCTGCCTCACCCAGGAGCCCCAGGGCACTGGAAATACCTTCTCAATAATGGCCTGCCTCGGCCAAGGAATTCTGTAATTCTGTGCAGGAGTGAGGGCAGAAGGAAACAGGCAAAGAGTGGATGGAAGGGGGGCGAACACCAACAGGACTCAGCATCCAGATAGCGCCCGGCTTACGAGGGAGAGGAGCCTAAACCAGGCCAGAACTGAGCACAAAGCTCAGGCCCAGGCCCTGCAGGGATGCAGGGGGCTGGCAGGGGCAGCCTGGCAGGAGCAGCCTGGCAGCTCCTGGCTGGGCTGTGCCAGAGCCTCGGACACACCCTGCCACAGGGACCCGTTCCCTCCCTGCCCACCTGGAGCAGCACCAGCAGCACCAGTCCAGCTCAGCTGGGATTGCTCTGCGGGGAGAGAGGTGATGGACAAACACCTCCCGGTCCTTCCCGCACCGGGACCAGGTTAGATCCCTGCTCCCAGAGCGGGAGCTCACCTTTCCTTTTCCACCTGCTCTTCTTCCCGTCCTTGTTGGCGCAGCCGTCGCTGCTGGAGCTGCTGCGCTCCGAGCTCTGGGAGTCAGACTGGGCATCGCTGCTCTCCTCTGAGCCCTCCGACAGCTCCTTCAGCCCGTCTGGGATGTCCTTCTGCCAAGGGACACGACAGAGTCACCCCCACGCCAGGGACAGCCCCCACAACACCACCCCTCCAACCAGACGGGTTTTATTCAGCAGCTGCGGCCCTCTGAATGCCCCGGAGCTGCTTCACCGCCGGCCCCAAACCCTTCTGAGAGTCCCTGTAAACACTCACTGCAGGTGACACGTCCTGAACCCCGTCCCCATCGTCACCTCCCAGGGGACTCCTCAGCTGCCCCTCCCCAAACTGCCCAGCCCTGACCACCAACTCCAATACAAGGCATGGAGGGACAGGACACAGGGAATGGCTTCCCACTGCCAGAGGGCAGGGATGGATGGGATATTGGGAAGGAATTGTTCCCTGGGAGGGTGGGCAGGCCCTGGCACAGGGTGCCCAGAGCAGCTGTGGCTGCCCCTGGATCCCTGGCAGTGCCCAAGGCCAGGCTGGACATTGGGGCTGGGAGCAGCCTGGGACAGTGGGAGGTGTCCCTGCCCATGGCAGGGGTGGCACTGGATGGGCTCCAGAGACAAATCCACACCAAATCAGGAATGGTGGGAGCCAGCTCCATTCCAGCATTTACAGTACAGCTCATTTTTAATGATGCCGATCAGACAGTTCCCCGTTTTTCCCCACAAATGCTCTCTCAGACTGAGGATAAGGTGATTTTTCATCTCTAGATACAAGCTGAGAGCAGTGAAGAGGAAGTTTCCCTTTTGGGGCTGCAGTTCCATTAACATTTTAATTACTCTCTCATTTCTGGGACAGTAATTAACATCAGCAAGCTGCACCGTGGGAAAAAAGCAGCAGCTGCAGCTGCACCTTCACAACCAGGAGCTCCCGAGAAGGGAGGGATCCTTTATGCAGCCAGTGAGGAACTGCTCCCTTTTGGGATTGTCCTGGGTAATGTGGACACCAGGAGGAATTTCCCCATGGAAAGGGTGGTCAGGCCTTGGCAGGGGCTGCCCAGGGAGGTTTGGAGTCCCCATCCCTGGAGGTGTCCCAGGAAGGGCTGGAGGTGGCACTCAGTGCCCTGGGCTGGGGACAAGGTGGGGATTGGACTCGATGCTCTGGGAGGGCTTTTGCAGCCTCAGCAACTCTGGGATCCTGATCCACCCCGTTTTTAAGCAGCCAGCAGCGTCCTGAGCCCTGAGGGAAGCCCCCTGGCACTCACCTTGAGGGTGTAGACGCCCATGCGGCCCGGGACCTTGTAGAAGATGCCCTCCTCGCCGCGGGAGTTGGTGTGCAGCATGGCATTCAGGCAGGCCAGCGGCGACGTCCCGCTGCAAAGAGAGCCCGTCAGTGCCCCCGGGCTGCTGGGCAGCTCCCACAGCCCTCAGCCAGCCCCACGCACAGGCACAGACCCCAGACCCAACTCCTGTTCCCGAGGGGAATGCAAGATGAAGCTGCCACGACAAGCAACAGGGAAACCAGCCCACGGATGCTCCAATCCCGGGAGAAAGCAAACAAAAACCCCCCACATCTGGGCTCTCCAGGACTTTCTTTTGCCAAACGTCAAACCAGCCCCAGAGTTTCCAAGCTCTGGGTGAGCCTCGGAGCAGGTTTGGGGGAGCTGAGCATGGGCTCCAGAGGGATTCAAAGTTGCGTTGAGGGGTTTTTCCCGAAAAGGAACCCGTGTTGTACCGGAACGAGGGGTAAGGAATGGAAACCAATTGTGCCATTCCCCCTGGGAAGAGGGGAGCTCTCCAACCCCAGCCAGGAGAGCGGAGACAGATCCATCTTCTCACCAGTGTTGGGGGGGTTTTGTTTGGTTTTTTAACCCACCCTGCAGCAGCCAGCAGCGAACCCAGGCAGGCCCAGCAGCTGAGCTGTGTCCCCAGGGCAGGGACAGGAGGGTCACAGCCTCTGCCACCCCTCGGCACCAGCACAGCCCTGCACAGGAACCCGGGGCGATTCCTCCCCTCCCTAAGCCCAGGGGGGCAAGAGGCCACTGGCCCCCGGGCTGTGCCAGCTCTGGGGTGGCAGCAGGGCCAGGGCAGTGCCCGTCCCCTGTGCTGGCACTGCTGGGGCACCTCCAGCGCTGGGGGCAGCTCTGGGCCCCTCCTGACAGGAGAGACCTGCAGGGGCTGGAGCGTGTCCAGGGCAGGGAACGGAGCTGGGAAGGGGCTGGAGCCCCAGGAGCGGCTGAGGGAGCTGGGAAAGGGGCTCAGCCTGGAGAAAAGGAGGCTCCAGGGGGAGTTCAGAGACCCTTCCAGGGCCCAAACGGCTCCAGGAGAGCTGGAGAGGGACTGGGGACAAGGGATGGAGGGACAGGACGCAGGGAATGGCTTCCCAGTGCCAGAGGGCAGGGTCAGGTGGGATATTGGGAAGGAATTGTTCCCTGGGAGGGTGGGCAGGCCCTGGCACAGGGTGCCCAGAGCAGCTGTCGCTGCCCCTGGATCCCTGGCAGTGCCCAAGGCCAGGCTGGACATTGGGGCTTGGAGCAGCCAGGGACAGTGGGAGGTGTCCCTGCCCATGGCAGGGGTGGCACTGGATGGGCTTTAAGGTCCCTTCCCACCCAAACCACTCTGGGATTTGATGATTTGATGCCTTTTCCCAGTCACTCCCAGCCTGATCCAGCAGGGATCACACAGAATCCCTCCCATTCCCAGGAAGCCCCAGGGTGGGAGGAGAGCTCTGCCAGGGACCCGAGCTGTGCCTCCCCCAGCACACCGTGGATAAAACCTGCACCAGGGCAGGGTATCAGAGTAAATCTGAGCCCTTCACAGGATCCAGAGCCACCCTTTGGAAGCTCCCCCAGGAATGGCAGGACCATCTTCACTAAAGCTTTCCTCCTCTGGCATCTCCACTGCTCCTACAGAACTGATTCCCTGTTTAACAGCTTCTCCCTATTTTTTATTTACTGTTTTCCCACGTTTGCCTGTCTCTGGAGGCTCTTCTGAAAGCTGCCCCAAAGCTGGCACTGCTCCGGCCTGGCAGAGCTCAGCAGAAAATGTTTGGAGTTAAAAATCAGTCAACAAATCCCAGCTAACCCTGAAATGAAACGGGTCTGATTTGGGGACAGCTTCCATTGCCATACCCCATCCCTCCTGCCTCTGGGGAGCTCTCAGTTCCAGGAGGAACCATCCTGCTTCCAGGCTCCACTCTGGGTGCAGGGTGGCAGTTCCCAGTCTGCCCAGTCTGCCCAGTGCCCCGAGGGGCTGCAAGGCCACGAGAGCTGTGCCACCAGCAGCTCCCAGCTGAGCTGGCCTGGCTCTCCAGGGACACAGGAACCCTGGACTGGAACCCCCACCAAACCAGCCCCAGAAGGAAGTGGAACCAAGCCCAGCCGCTCCCCCAGCACCCGGATGAAGCCCAAGCCATTGGGGCCGTGCTGGCCCTGCCTGATCCCGAGGGAAAGAGCTCGGGGTGTTTTCCTTGGATCACAGCTGGGGCTGCCCCCAGCCCTGGCAGTTTGCTCGCCACCAGGCCCGCAGGAGGCTGGGATAAGGCTTCTCCTTGGAGGTGAAACGTGTTCTCCTGGGACAGGAGGATCTCAGCCCTCGCTGGGTCTCTGCTGCCCCTGTGCTCAGCATCCCCCAACATTCCCTGATTCCCTTCTCCCGCTCCCTGTGCTCTGCACCTGCCTCTGGTTACCTGAAATGCAGCAGCTGCCTAAACCCAGCCCCAGGAACCAGATTCCATCTCTTTTATTGCCCTTTCTCCTTATTTTACCAGCGAAGGCCATTCCTCCATTTCCCGGGAACACACACTGGCAATTCCCACCATTCCACCTCAAAAGCAGCCCATGGAGAAGCAGGTGATGCCAAAGATGAGTTTCTGCCCACCCCAGCTCCATCACCACCCCCTGTTCCCCTCAATCCCCCCCATCCCTCCCAAATCTGCCTGCAGAGCCACACTCAGCTCCAGCACTGCCAACGTGCCAGTCCTCGGGGCGATCCCAAATTGGGATCTGTCCCTCAGGAAAGAGCCTCTGGAGCTCAGCAGGACCCTGCCACGGCCTGGAGCTGCTCCGCTCCCCCGAGTCCCTCACAGGAAACTCCCTCAAGGCCCTCAACTGATTTCCAAAGCATCTGCCCCAGAATGTTCTCCAGCCTGGAATCGTGGTCAGCTTGGAACGTTCTCCAAGCTGTTCTCCAGCTTGGAATGCTCTCCAAGCTGTTCTCCAGCTTGGAATCCTGGTCCTGGGCTGCCCTGGGCTCTGAGCTCAGCTCTGGTTCGCGGCTGGAGGTGCAGCAGCTCAGCCCTGCTCAGTGAGAGGCACCAGGGTCGGGCTGGACGGGATAATGGGAGGGGTCCTGCCCATGGCAGGGCTGGGTGAGATGGGCTTTGGGCTCCCTTCCCACCCAACCCATTCCATCATTCCGTGCCTCAAAACGCCAGGAACCAAATGCAGGAAGAGTCAGGCTTGGCTCGTGCCGAGGCCGATTTCCCCGGAGCTGCCTGGGCTGGCTCCGTCCCCAGTCTCCCCTGTGCACTGGAAAGAGACTCCAGGCACCATCAGAACTTTGGGAATTTGGCTTGCCCAGCACCATGAGCCCTTCCCAAAGGGCTCAGCCACCCCAGCAGGATGGAGCTGCCTCTCCAGGCCGCTGCCCTGACCACAGGAGCACTTCCCTGACAGAACCCGGATAAATTCCTGACACAGAATACAACTGACAGGGACACCCTCCACCTCCAGAAAATAACTGGTGTCTCATCCAACGCTTCCAAGAGTCATTTTTGGCCAAACCCTCCGCAGAGGATTCCTACTGCAGCCGATGATGTGCCCTGGACACAAGGGGGGACAGCCTGGATCCAGGATATCCGGCACCCACGGCTGCTTTTCCATGTGAGTGCTGCTCAGGATTTGGCTTTTCAGGGCTGTGCTGCGAGCAGAAAGTGCTTCCAGCTGCACTTCCATCCTGCACTCCCAGCCTGTGCCATCCCAGCTCCATTCCACGTGGGAATTCCCTGCTAGGGGACGGCAAACCCAATTTTGTGGTAGGGAGCGGGATGATCACCTTTAACCATTATCCAGTGCCGGGGACACTGACAAGCAGAAGGCATCACTGGGGAAATCCAGGTAACCCTGCTGTTCTCACTGGTTCCCATCTCGGCCCAGCAATCCCGGGAAGGTCGGGATTGGGGATTGGGATGCACCCGGGCAGTTTTGGGCTCTGTGCACTGAGCGGAAGCACGAAATTCCCACCTGCCAGAGTTTAGGAGACCCAGCAGTGACTGGGCAGCCCCTGCCAGGCTCAGGTTTCCATGGCATTCCGAGCACACACTGAAGCTTCCTGGCTTTTCCTTCTCCAGGAGCTGAGCCCAGCCTGGGAGCAGATCTGCCACTGCTCTGCTGCCCGGGACCTGCAGTGGGAGGACTGGGAAACTCCCCGTTTATCGGCTCTTTGAAGCTTTAGGCCACTTCAATTCCCCACAGCTGAGGTGTGATCCTCCCTCCCAGGGGACTGGAGCCTGAGAAAAGCCAGGGAGTGACTGCTCCCAGCTTGGCAAAAGCCAGTGGGGTGAAGCTGGAATCCATCCAGGGGTTAAGCTGGAACCAAAAAAGGGTTCAGCCTGGAGAAGAGAAGGATCCAGGGAGAGCTCAGAGCCCCTTCCAGTGCCCAAAGGGGCTCCAGGAGAGCTGGAGAGGGACTGGGGACAAGGCATGGAGGGACAGGACACAGGGAATGGCTTCCCACTGCCAAAGGGCAGGGATGGATGGGATATTGGGAAGGAATTCTTGGCACAGGGTGCCCAGAGCAGCTGTGGCTGCCCCTGGATCCCTGGCAGTGTCCAAGGCCAGGATGGCCAGGGCCTGGATCAAGCTGGTGCTGCCAGTGCTGCCTGCCACAGCAAGTGGTACATTAGTGAAGATTCCCCTCTACTGCAGCTAAAAATAACCAATTCAGGAGATTTCTGGAATTTACAAACCCGTTTCTAAAAAAATAAATTGCATTTTTTTACATTTTTGCCTGAACAAGGGGGTTCTGACGACCTGTAAATACCCATTCTATTCTGAAATGACCATTTTCCACATCCACACTCTCCCCAGTGAGTTGGCAAACTGCTCCCAAGGGCACCTCCAGCAGGTGACAGTCCCTGTGCTGTCATTCTGTATTTACTGGGGCTGCTGGAAGGGCTGAAGCAGTGCCGGGTGCTGTTTGTGGGAGGAGGCAGCTCCGGGGCCAATCCAAAGCACAAGGAATCGATGTTCCAAGCTCAGCCCTGCTGAGGATGTCCCTGAGCTACCCATCACCTCAGTCTGGCCCACACAAATCATGGCTTCCTCCCCAGAATTCCCAAATTTCAGCCACCGTTTCCACAGGACTTTTTAAACTCCACATTAAATTCGGACTGAGCAGGAAAAAGGGGCTTGAGTGGAAAATGAAGGTTATGGTGAGGAGTCTGCTCCGAGAGCTGATGGGGAAGGGCAGGAAGGAGGTGCAGGATTCCTTCCCACTGTGCAATCCCCCTGGAGCATCCCTTCCCCACTGTGCAATCCCCCTGGAGCATCCCTTCCCCACTGCAACCCCTCTGGAATCCCTCTTCCCACCAGTCCTGCTCCAAGGCCTCAGGGACTGAGGTGACTTTTCCAATTCTCAAACAAAGGTGGGACCAAACCCTTCCCTCCTGGTTCCCCTTGGGATGCATTTGGACTTCCCAACCCTCTCCCAGCCCATCCCACGGGGATTTCTCTCTCC
Organism: Struthidea cinerea; assembly: GCA_013397865.1. Lineage (NCBI taxonomy): Eukaryota > Metazoa > Chordata > Aves > Passeriformes > Corcoracidae > Struthidea > Struthidea cinerea. The sequence goes on from VZTI01005950.1 coordinate 121,600, forward strand.
CAAGGTGACTTTTTTTCCTGCCCAGCAGATCCCGGCCGCTCCTGCCACAGGATCCCTCGGGAGCGATTCCCCCAGCAGGGCTCCCGGGATCCTGCAGGCGCTGGGAGCTGCGGGGCAGGGAAAAGCCCCTGGGAATGCCCCGGTTTGTCCCCAGGGAGGTCACTCGGCCCCATGGAAGGTTCACCACTGCCAAGGGAAGCCCCATACAGAGCGATCCCCCAGGAATCACTTCCCACCTCACTGCCCGGATCAAGCTGCCACAGGCACGACTCCGCTCAGGGGAGGATTTCCCACTTTTTCCTTCGGAGCATCCCCCTGTTCCCCATCTCCCGTGAGTCAGAGGCTCACCCCAGGAGCTCTTTGCTGAGTGGCGCAGTCGGCCCCGCTCAGGACCCCCCGGTTCCAGGGCTGGGCACGCCAGGAGAGCCGGTGCCAGCAGCGGGACACGGGCAGGGTTCGGGAAGCAGCTCCTTTCCCAGGTTACGTTTTCCCAACATGCAGCACCCAGACGAGAAGCACAAACCCCGCATGCAAACCCAGCCCCAGGCAGGCAGCAGGGACAGGGATGCAGCCAGCAGCTCCCAAGCCCCGGGGTTCCCAGCTGGGAGCGCGGAGGCACAGGGAGGGCAGCGTTACACCGGGGTTACACCGGGGATACTCCCAGGAGCAGGGCAGGCTGGGGCAGGAGGAGTTACGGGGAATCGCGTTAGGACAGGAGCTGGGAACAAGCAGCGCTGGGTCTGGTCTTACCTTCTGCAGGTGGAGTGCAGCCCAAAAAAAGGAGAGAAACACCCCTTTAACAACTTCAGCAAAACAACGGACTCGTCATCAACCCGCACAGTCCCTCCCCCCTTCCGCCACAACCACATCCCAGAGCTCTGGGGCAGCCCGCGGGAATGCCGAGCCCAGGGCAGGAGGGATACACCCCTGCCAGGCGATTCCAGCCCAACTCCAGCGGGGAAACCTTCACTGGCACCTTCTCCTGGGAATGAACCTCGTGGGAGCCAGGGGGGCCCCTGGGAAGTCCCCACGCGGAAACACCGTGGAGTAGGAACTTGCTCACCCCTTATCCCCTCAGCACTACTCCCAGCTCACAGTTCCAGGGAATGCAGCAGCCCTGCACCCCGAACTTCCAGTGGTTTAATGGAGCAGGAGCTTCCTCACCCCAGGGGCCATCCATGGGCTCCCCAAGAACGCAAATCAGTGCCCATCTGGAATGTTCCCCACAGCCCTGGGGACACCTGCAGTGTCTCACCCTGCACCAGCCCTGACAGGGCAGCACCCCGAGCGGGGATCTCTGCTTGCACCCCAGCATTTTGGGGGTTCCTGGAGCTGCCGGGTGCCCCCAGAGCAGGAATGGGTGCAGGATCCAGGGGAGTGCAGCCAGAGATGGAGCTCAGGAGCCACACGTGGAGCACTGTGTCCGATGGCCCGGGAGAAACCTGGGGATGGGGATCAGTCTGGAGGACACCACAAAGCTCTCAGAACACACTGAAGTGGGACTAATTAATAGCTTTAATTAAAGGTCTGTCTCCACAACTGGATCTGAGCTGCAGGAACACCAGGGACTGGGATATGGCAGGTCCTGGCTGGGAACAAATCCCTTTCCAGCCCTTCCATCTGTGGGTGTCAGGCACAGGCAGCAGCCCCAGGATCACAGCACTGGTGCCCACAGGCCCTGCTCGGGGCCCTCCTCATCCCCAGGGAATGTGAACCATCAGTTCCTGATCTTAGAGCAGGAATCAGAAGTGAAGCTCCTTCCTCTGAGGCTTTTGGGGCCCGCAGTTAAAATTTCAGTGCTTTTGGGATCCTCTCTGTATTCCTGCTACAGAACCACGAGCTGTACTGAGAAGAAACCCAAATCGAGGTATTTTCTGAGGCCTCAGCTCTGGTGTTTTCCAGCGGGGAGAGTCAAGCTCTCAGGTTCCCATCAGCAGAGGGTTCCACCCCTCACTCCTCCCTGCAACACTGAACATCCTCCTGCACAGCAGGAAAATTCTCCGCAATTTTATCTGGGGGAAACAGCAAAAACTGCCACAACCAGGCTGGGCTGGGCTGGGAGAAGGGGAATATTCTCTTAGTTACGGATTTCACACCTGTGTAAGAGGGACACGCAGAGCCACCCGATGGGAGTTTCCCCTACACACAACAGTTGTATTTCCCCCTCCCTGCCAGTGGTAACAACCCAACCTTCCTGCAGCAATGCTCTTGCTGAACTATTGATTTTCAAACCAACATCCTCCCCTACATTTACTATTCATGGATTCCACCAACCTCTCTCCGTGTTCTGCACGGACACCGAGTGGTTCAGAAACCTGGCTCTTGTCCCCGGTCCCTCTCCAGCTCTCCTGGAGCCCCTTTAGGCCCTGGAAGGGGCTCTCAGGTCTCCCTGGACCCTTCCCTTCTGCAGCTCTGCCCTCAGTCACAAACATCACCTGGGAACTGCTCATGTGCTCCAGAGAAAGCCAAACCCCGCTGAGAGCTGCAGGGACCCCCTGGAGCCCTCCCTGCTGCAGCCCCAACCCCAAGGAACCCAAGCACTGAACCATCCCACAACTGAAGTGCTTCCAACAAATTCCCCTTTCCCACTGGTAAAACGTTGTGGAGGAGCCACAGACTCCCAGCTGTGGGTAAAAAAATCCTGCTCACGACAACCCCAGGAGGCTGGCAGTGCTTTTATGGACGTTTTACCAGACCCACATTCCAAAGATCTCACTCAGGGGGATCTGAGGTAACCCAGGCTGGTGATTCCTCGGGAAGGAATGTCTGCATGTCCCTGTCCTACCCCAGACACCCAACGTGACCAATATCCAACCCCTGGGACAAGACCTCAGGGTGTCCCAGGACAAGGGCAGGGATGGATGGGATATTGGGAAGGAATTGTTCCCTGGGAGGGTGGGCAGGCCCTGGCACAGGGTGCCCAGAGCAGCTGTGGCTGCCCCTGGATCCCTGGCAGTGCCCAAGGCCAGGCTGGACATTGGGGCTGGGAGCAGCCTGGGACAGTGGGAGGTGTCCCTGCCCATGGCAGGGGTGGCACTGGATGGGATTTAAGGTCCCTTCCCACCCAGCCCAGTCTGGGACTCTCTGATTCCCTCTCTAGCCCAAACCCCACCAGTGAAAATGGAAATTGGCTTCAATGCCTTTTTCCCCCTCAAGAAGTGGTTCAAGAGTCTGGCTGGGGTTCTGGCAGGAGTTCCATGGATATCTGAAGTGAAGGAGCCAGAGCACCTTGCCTGCTCTCGTTCAGAGATGGAGCCAGTGCTCACATTATCTCCTTCTTTAACCACTATTTGGGCAAAAGCAGCCCCTGTGTCTGACCAGAGGCTCCCAGGATGGTGCTCTACATAAAACCCAAAGAAAACCAAACATTTGGGGCTATTGAGAGGAGAAGCCAGCAGAGACATCTTCCAAAAAGCTCATTTTGATGAGATGCTCTTACCCTGGTTTTAACACGCCCAGGGGGACCAAGGAAATCCAGTGACAAGTTACAGCTTTGGATTTAAAAAGCTCCTTCTCCTCAGACAGAAGTGATTCCCTGCTGCTGCCTCTGCGTGCCCACCTATCCCATCCCTCCCACGCATTCCAGAGCGGGGAACATTCCCAGCTGGCTGCTGGAGAACACCACGGTCCCACACACCTTCAAAGCCTCCTCTGGCAGTGCCACAACACGCCCGGGCTTCCCTGAGCCTCGATGGCAGCGGAGATAAGGCCACAAATCCGGGATGTGGGGCAGGGCCTGGAGCCAGCCCCGGGCACGCTGCCCATCCATGGGCGTTTTTCCATGGATTTCACTGGGGCAAGCAGCGGCCTGCAGGCAGGACAGGCTCTCCAGGGAGCAGGGCAGCCTGTCCCAACAGGCACACCGGGAAAAGGGGGATGACAGACCGCACAAAAAAGGGGAGCTTTAGCTTTGGGATGTCTGAGGAGCCCAATCCCAACTCCTCCGAGCCCTGGCCCTGGGCTGACCTTTACAAATGTCACCACTAAAATCCCCTGAGGAACAGGGTAAAACCCTAAACACAGGTGAGGTCAGCCAGGACCCCCCTGGGCTCTGCACTGCTACTGAACAGCTTTATGAAAGTGCTGATCTCGTCCACAAACCCCCAAATTGTCCTGCACATGCAGAAATCCCTCCTTCCCCAATCCCTGACGCTTCTCCACACTCGACTGCAATTCCCTGCAATCCCAAACCCTCCACACCAGCCCTGGTGCCTCCTCCCCCGCCATGCCCTGGAGCTGCCTCCCCAAGCAGCTCCTGCCCAAGGCTCATCCCAGGGACCATTACAGGCAGAGGGACTGGCTGCCCTCTCCCTCTAATGATCCCTGGGATGCATTCCTGCTCCTGCAAACAGGAAAACTACCCCAGCTGGGCTCCCCACTCCCTCTGCCTCATTCCCAGACTCTGGGAAAGCCTCTTGTCACTTCCAAACCTGTTCTCAGTACACCACCCAGGATTTTCAAAAGCCTGATGGGAAAGGTGATGCTTAACTCACCCTCCCATCACCTCCAAGGGTTTGAGGCCGTAGATGGGGAGTTAAAACCCACAACAAACACACCCCAAGGTCAAAGCTGGCAGAGTTTAAGGACGAGGGGCTTTGTGGGAGTCCTTTGCTCCCAAGCCAATCTGCAGCTGGGTTCATTAAAAGCCAACTGCACTGAGAGCAGACCCCCACCCCTCACCCAGCTGAGGGTGTCACCCACTGCCAGGGGCTCTCCAAGGACTTCCACATGGGAGGAGGACTCAAAACCTGGGCAGCTCCACATGCTCACCCGGCAGCTTTTACTCCTCCCCTAGCAGGACTTGTCCTTCACTAAAAGCTGGTTTGTGTGAAGCCCATCTTGTCACGGGCTGTGACTGACCAGAACCCCAACCCAGCCACAAATCCCGGCACTGAATGCAATTTAATTGCCTCAAATGTGATAATCCTTCAGCTTTTAACCTAAAAAAAGCCTTACTACATCAAAATAAAGCTTTATTACATCGATGTTGTATTTAAAAGCAAAGATTCCTGCCCAGCATCCCAGTGTGACCAAGGGGAAGAGCTGCAATTCGAGTTTCCCACCTGGCTGCTCCCACAAACACCTCTGGGACTGGGGATCCTGGTGCTCAAGGCAGCTCCTTTAGAGAAGAAAACAACTCCCAGAGCTCGGGCTCAGCCCCAGATCAGCTCTGAAAGGAGGAGGCTGAGAAGGATGAAAGGCACGGCTGCATTTCTGCTCTGCTTTTTTTGGCTGTTTGGTCCAAAATCTGCCCTAACCAGCCACAGACTGGATCTTTTGGGTCCCACCTGGGCTCCTGCCTGAGGCTCTGCCCCAAAACCGCTGAATTTTGCTAGAAAGGTTCATCGGTGTCAGTGCTGGGTGTTTGCTGCCCTTGTGCCCTGCCACCAGCACTGACCAGTGAACTCCAGTCCGACCAGTGAGCTCCAGCCTGACCAGTGCCCGAGGGGCCGACTCTGAGCTGCAGTTTGTGCATCTGGGTTAACAATATTTAGTTTAACAATATTTAGCACAGCCCCCAGGCTGGCAGAGCCTGGCTGTCCCACCCAACGTGAGGGGCACCCTCAGGGCAGGAGCTGAACCTCACTGCGGTCACTCCCCAGGAGCTGAAGGGGTTCATTTGGTGTCCCTGTGACTGGACAAATCCCACATTTCCCAGAGCAAACAGCCCTGTGCCATCCTCAGCTCGAGTGGGAGATGCTGCTGGGACAGCACAATTCCTGCACTTGGGCCCTTGACTATTTCCTGCAAAGCAGATGGATTGCTGGATCCAGTTGGCAAAGGGGAGTGGAAAACAAAATTAAGTCAAATTTAGGATGGCTGCTTAATTCCAAAATAGATGAGCAGGCCCAGCCCATCCTCTTCATGCCTCTCTCTTTTGCTTTGCTCTTAGAAAACAGAAGAAATACTTTGTACTTCACATGGACTATTGCTCCTCACCCACCCCTGGGAAAGCTGGTTCCCACCTCCCATCCCTGGGAGAGCCAGGACTCTGGAATTAAGCTGAGCAGCTCAGGAGCTGCACTGGAGTTGCTCCACACCCTGACCAGATGGACAGCATGGAGCTGGCCCTGCTCTGCCCAGAACCCCAGCAGGCTGCTCCGGGGTCAGGAATGTCCCTAAGGAACAATCACACCCCCTCCAGGTAATACAGAGGACAACAGCACCAGGAACCCAGTTTTCTATGGAAGAACCTTGAACTGAGGCTGCTTTGTTACTCCCTGGGTAACTCTGAGTTCTGCTTAGGTCAAACTGACTGTTCTTTTATTTTTTTAAAGAAGAAATTAAAAATTGTTATATTTATTTCGGCCCCTGGAGCCTGAAGCCCCTGCCCGGGTCTGGGTTATCCTATGAAAGAGCTGCACACCTGGGAACTGGGGTGACCCTTACCCAGCTCTTTGGGGACGTGGGAGCTGTTTGCAAATGGGACCCAGACCCCAAAGCTGCAACATTTCAGCCCCAAAATTCCTCAGGAGCTGGGGGGTAACAGCAAACTACCCTGAGCTGGAGGCAGAGCATCAGTGGGCTTTACTGGCTTACTCAACTCACCTGATTTCCTTAAGTCCTTCTTTCTGGATAACTTGAAGGATCTCTTTATGGCTCATGGGTGTGTTGGGATATTTCTCCAGGACCTGGCAAGCAAGAGCAGATTGAGAGGAAGTCACTCCTTTGCACTCTGAATTTACACTCAACTGCACCAAAACCCACATTTAATGGCTTGGACTTCTCCAAGGACACAACCCAGGGAGAACTACAGACCCTCCCCACCTGCCCCTGAAGGACTCAGGGAGCAGAGAGGTTCCAGAGATTGGCTAAAGGACTTCTCTCCGTGCAATTCCCAGTTTTATTTCCAGTGTGCTGCCCTCAGATAGCAATCTCTGGAGAATTAAGTGTTTCACAGCCACGGGGTAGCTCCCCACCAGGAACTCCACTTGGAATGCTGCAGGAACTGACCAGTTCCTCAGACACACTCCCAAAACCCCAAATCCTCAGGCTGAAACAGCTACTGAGCGGTGTGGCTGAACGTGTTAAAGTTGAAGGAAACGGGGCTTTGACACTGCTGGGGCTGTTTGAAACTCTCTGCACACACCCCGGGCTGCAAGTCCCCAACTCTGGCCCATGAAAACGGGTCCTCTGTGACACTGCCACATTCCCAGCCCTTCCCCAGCTCCTTGGGATCCCGGTGCTCCCTTCCAAGGGGACCGACACGCTGGAGCGGCGGCCAGGGAGCTGCTGGAGGCTGTGGCAGGCAGATACCACTCACTGCACGTCACTGGGCTATTTTGGGCCGTATTTGTGCTGGGGAGGGGGGATGGGCAGGAAATGCCTCGTTTCCGTCTTAATCATCAGCTTTTGACCCGAGCCCAGCACATCAAACCCCAGGCCTGCCTTAGGCTCAGCCCAGAACCACGCAGAGTGCTCAGCACAAACCCCGCAGTGACGCTGCACAAGGACAGGAGCAGTTTTGATTCCTCTGTTGAGCAGCTGTGCAGAACCCACGGCCCCTCCTGAACCCTGCCCCTCATTCCCTCCAGGAACACCAGGTTATCCCCATCCAGCTCTGTTGGAAAAGACTTTGCAAGGCCCCTGCTGAGCTGCAGCATCTCCCTGCTCCCAGAACAAATCCCTACATTCAGCTCCATCTGCAGCTCTGGAAGCTCCAGCTGACGCCCCCGTCCTGGAAAACCTCTTAAGTGATGTTGAGGCCTGACTTTCACAGAATCACGGAATGGTTTGGATGGGAAGGGACCTTAAAGCCCATCCAGTGCCACCCCTGCCATGGGCAGGGACACCTCCCACTGTCCCAGGCTGCTCCAAGCCCCAATGTCCAGCCTGGCCTTGGGCACTGCCAGGGATCCAGGGGCAGCCACAGCTGCTCTGGGCAGATCCAAGTGGGATTTCCTTGCACCCACGGCACAGCCTCAGGGGTTCTTCCCACCCCACTTCCAGCTCTGCTGTAACTTCGGACACCACAGCAAAAGGCTCCAGAACGGAGGTGTTTTGCAGAGTGATCTCAGCCAGGTCAGTGCAGTTTTTGGTTCCCATCACCCTCTAACTTGTGTTCCTTCACACGGCTCTGCCCAGCAGACAGTTCACCCTGTGCCACCAGCTTGGAGCTGGATCCCAAAGCTCATTCTGGGAGCCCAGGGAAGGCCAGAAATTAAGGGTATCTCCATTCCCATCTGTGGTTTCAACCTTTTCACTGCAGGTGGGGAAACCGTGAGAGAAGTGAAGTAGGGCAGAGAGTCCATTCACATGGAGCTCAGGGCACTGGCCCTTTCTCCCACACACAACTCCAACCGCGCGCTTCCCTCCTGGGCACTGCGGCATTCCCTGACTCTCCCTCCCTGGACGTGCTCCTGACGAGCCCCATCTGGCTCAGACCGCAGCAGCAGCACCACATTCCATTGATTTGCCACCAGGCACCCCCAGAGTGCGAGCAAAGGCCATGTTCCACCAGGGAACCTCGGCAGTCAGGGCCAAGGGGAGAAAAGCTCTTCCAGTTCCATCCCCGCCTGCCCCGGGATGCTTCCCTGCTCCTCTCCCAGGTAACCCTTCCCCGTGTCCTCCCTCCACAGGGCTCCTTCCTGCAGCTGAGCCCAGCAGGATGAGGCTGGACGGGTCTGGCCTCCTGCCACCCCCGCTGGGCTCCCCGCAGATCGTGCTGGGCTGCTCTGGGGAGGTCACTGGGGAAGACCAACCAGCTCTCCTGGGTGCCTCTGCTCTCCAGGAGATTCCTAGAACCACAGAATGATTTAGGTTGGAAAAGCCCTTGGAAAACATCAAGTCAAATCCCTCCTCCAGCACTGCCAAGGCCACTACTGCCCCATGTCCCCCCATGCCACATCCACAGGGCTTTTAAATCATTCCAGGGATGGAGACTCCACCACTGCCCTGGGCAGCTGTGCCAGGGCTGGACAGCCCTTTCCAGGAAGGGATTGTTCCCAAAATCCAACCTGACCCTGCCCTGGCCCAGCCTGAGGCCGTTCCCTCTCCTCCTGTCCCTGTTCCCTGGGAGCAGAGCCCGACCCCCCCGGCTGCCCCCTCCTGTCAGGGAGTTGTGCAGAGCCAGAAGGTCCCCCCTGAGCCTCCTTTTCTCCAGGCTGAGCCCCTTTCCCAGCTCCCTCAGCTGCTCCTGCTGCTCCAGCCCCTTCCCAGCTCCGTTCCCTGCCCTGGACACACTCCAGCCCCTCCAAGTCTCTCCTGTCAGGAGGAGGGGTCCAGAACTGCACACAGGACGTGTTTCCAGAGGTCGATGGTTCCCAGAATCCCCAAAGCACAGAAATCCCGGAGAACAAGGTCCAGACTCCAACACTAGGCTGGACTCCACGATCCTGGAGGCCTTTTCCACCCTAAATGGCTCCGTGGTTGACCCAGCTGCTGCCCCATGTGTGTCCTGGCTCACTGAGGCTTCGCTAACTCAGGGTCGAAGCTTCTTGTGTTGAGCAACCGCAGCCAGGGGACAGCCAGGGAAGGAGCAAGGGACTTCCCAGGCCGAGATCAGCCCGCACTCCCCTGGTAACAGTCTCAGCTCATGCTCTTTAGGAAACGTGTTCAATATTAGCTCTCAGCCTCGTTAGATAAAGCAGTTCACACCTCCAGCTGCAGCAGCAACTCCGTGCTGCCAGACGAGCTGATCCAGAAGAACCAGGAATGAGGATTAAAGAGACTCTTAACAAAACAGATACACCTTGAAAGAATAGATACACCTTAAGTACCTTCTCCCCTCTCTTCTGCCCTTTTAATCCCAGACCAGATCTTTCACTTGAGTCCTTTTCAGTCACTGTGTGTAAATAAATAAAATCCTACTGTGCCACAGGACTGAGTCTGAGAGGCAACTCAGCTCTGACCAACTGAGCCAAGCTCACTGCCAACAAAATCATTAATTCTGGAATGGTTTGGGTGGGAAGGGACCCTAAAACCCACCTCATTCCACCCCTGCCATGGGCAAGGACAACTCTCACTATCCCAGGTTGCTCCCAGCCCCAATGTCCAGCCCGGCCTTGGGCACTGCCAGGGATCCAGGGGCAGCCACAGCTTCCCTGGGCACCCTGTGCCACTGGAGTTCTCCCTACAACATCCCCGTGCATCCTCAACACTGTCCTGGCCCAAGAATCACAGAATGGTCTGGCTTGGAAGGGACCTTAAAGACCATCTCATTCCGGCCCTGATGACCCTGTTTTCTGCTTCCAAAAAACCAGGATCACCAGGAGAAAATCCACTTCCTTGCTTTACATCTTGGGTGGGCTCAGTGGGCTTGGAGGGCTTTCCCAAACTCAACCTCTTTTAATTATGGTTTTGCTGAGCTCAAAGTCCACTTCCTGCTTCCAGGCCAACCTATTGCAACACACCCCAGAGGAACCCTCCTGCTCTGGCCGTGCTGCCCACTGGCATTCCAAAATTTTGGAATAGAAAGTAAGGACTCCAGAATTCCCAATGGAAAAAGTTGTGCTTCCAGCACCTCCCTGTGCAACAAGGACTGGCCCACAGTGAGTGTCCTTTTAACCTTGAAGGAAAATATTTCCACCACGAGTCTGAGCTTGCTGCTGGAGGCAGTGAGGGGGACAAGCAGCTCCCAGCCAGCAGGAAGGACAGGGGTGGGGAGGAGAATGGGATTGGAAGGTGCTGGACCTCCGAGAGGACCCCCAGTGAGCAGTGGTGATGCCTTTGGAATGACTTACAAACCCCAGCACGGTGGGGGGACAGGCCAGAAACCATCCAAACAGGTGTTCATGAGTTGTTTATAATAACCAGTGTTCTGGTGCTGGTGTTAAGTGAGAATAAGAGGGGTTTGAAGGTTCAAACCAAACCAACCAGCCTCTAACCGTGCCTGTCCAAGGCTGGCTGCCTCGGGAGCAGCGTGGCATGTGCTTGCCAGCGTGGACAACCCCAACTCCAAAACCGTCTCAGCTCCACCTCAAAGCTTTCACTGCATTTTTAGAAACTCTCCAAGTGGAACCAGCAGCCCCTCTCTCTCTGTGCCCCGGGAACAGCAGCCCCTCTCTCTCTGTGGAGCTCCGGGGGTGACAGCAATTCCCGGCAGCTGCACCCCAACCACCCTGGGCAGTGGGAGCCACAGACTGCACCAGGGGGTTCAGGGCCCACACAGCTCCAGTTTTGGCACTGGACACAGGCACAGCCACAGCTTCACCCCAAAAACACCCCAGAACTGCCAAAACACTGACACACGTGGCACAGACACAAAGGGACCTGTGCTACCAGAGGGGCTTAAACAGCCCAGAGAAACTGGGACAGAGAGAGATGCTGGCCACAACAACCCCTGCAGAGCTCCAGGCTGGGGCAGAGGGGCTGGAAAAGGCCCTGGGGGTGCTGTGCCAGTGGCTGGACAGGAGCCCAGGGGGGCCCAGGTGGGCAAGAGGCCACTGGCCCCCGGGCTGTGCCAGCTCTGGGGTGGCAGCAGGGCCAGGGCAGTGCCCGTCCCCTGTGCTGGCACTGCTGGGGCACCTCCAGTGCTGGGGGCAGCTCTGGGCCCCTCCTGACAGGAGAGACCTGGAGGGCTGGAGCGTGTCCAGGGCAGGGAACGGAGCTGGGAAGGGGCTGGAGGGTGTCCAGGGTAGGGAACGAGCTCCTTCCTTCCACTTTCAATGCTGAGCCTTCAAGAAATTCAGCAACAGCTGAACAAAATCCAACATTTAGTGCTGATTCCTGGGCTGTGATGGATGAAATGTTATGACAGGGAACCCTCTACATTTCCCACAGGGAATGAATCCACCCCGCACTCACAGGCACCGAGGTTCATGGCTCGGTAAGAGCTGCAGAGCAGGCTCAGGACACCACGGTGAAGTAACACCAGGGCAAGGACTGTTTCATGGAACAGGAGCTGAAACCCTCAGTGAGGGATTTACATCCAGCCCTGCCCTCGCCCAGACCAGTCCAGCACCACCCTCCTTACTGGGCAGCTCTCGGCTCTGCCCCTGCCAGCAGGAAGAGCTGGCCATAGTGTTCCATTTGGGAAAGCTCTGAGTGATCCAGGTCCTGCCCACGTAAATCTGACAGTGGATCATGCCAGCACTCAGAATGAAAAGCCTCATGGAAAGGAGTGTTTGAAGTGGTTGGGTTTGTTTGGGGTTGTTTCCACCAGCAATCAGCCCATCAAGGTTTAACCCAGAGATTCCCCAAGGCTGGATATGAAGGAGCACCTCAGTCCATGAAGGCTCTCGGCAAGCTTTGGCAAAAACGCGCTTTGGAATTCCTGCTATTGGTTATTCCCTCGTGCCAAGAGGGATTTCAAACTGGACCCTAACGCTGTAAACACAACCAGCACTTACACTCGGGCTCCTTCCTGGAAATAGAACCTAAACTTCCTAAATCCACGAACCCACAGCACCTGAGGAGTTTCCACCTGGATCAGCACATGCTCTGGAGAGACAGGCAGCAAAACCTGATCATCTGGTTACACCTCAGCCTCACATCCAGCACGGAGCCCTCAGCTCCAGGCATTCCTTCCCAGGAGGAGAATTCCAGCTGCAGCTCCAGACACCAGCAAAAGCTGCACGTTTCCTCCCAGCAGGGAATCACCCCCTGCAATGCAAACCTGGGAGAGAAGTGGGTCAGCTATAAAAAGCCCCGGGTGGATGTGAAATTCCTGCTCAGTCACCCCGGAGCAGCCGAGAAAACACCGCAGGAGCCCCGGCGGGATGAGGGACTTGACCCAGATTGCAGGATCTGCTCCACTCATCCAATTAGCCAAATGCTGCCCAAGGTTTTAGGCAGAAAGGAGGTCAGGAAGGAATGGACAATCCCATGTCATGAGAAGCCAGGTGCCATTAAAGGCCACGCTTCACACTGAGCTGTCACATAGCTCGGAAGCGGCTGCAGCAACAGCAGGGGAGGGGAGATCCCAGAGCCACCTCCCTCCTCGGGGACCTGGACAGCACCTGCTCAACTGGGAAAGCAACAAGGGCCTGGGGGAGCACACGGGAGGACTCCAGGCTCTGCTGCCACAGCAGCTCCATGGGCACTCCCTGCTTGTCCTGCTGAAATCTGCCCTGGAGAGGTGGGGCAGGACAGGGCTGGGGTTGGTTCCACCGCTCAGCAAGGGCAGGAACCAACGCTGGAATCCCAGAATGGCTGGGGTGGGAAAGGACCTCAGAGCCCATCCAGTGCCACCCCTGCCATGGGCAGGGACACCTTCCCCTGTCCCAGGCTGCTCCCAGCCCCAATGTCCAGCCTGGCCTTGGACACTGCCAGAGATCCAGGGGCAGCCACAGCTGCTCTGGGTCTCCCCACCCTCCCAGGGAACAATTCTTTCCCAATATCCTATCTATCCCTGCCCTCTAATCTGTCTGTATTTGTGACATTTTATTTTGAATATCTGTCCAAAAGGACACTGAAGTGCTTCTTCAAACAGAACATTTCTGGTCAGTGGAAAACTTGTCCGACCACAAGACACCGTGACCATTCTGCAAACTGCCCTGAGCTCCCACCAACCTCCAAACCTCCTACTCACTCACTCGGCAAGCCCAGCTCTAAGTGGAGAATAAACAGTTTCAGAGAATCACAGGATATCCTGAGCTGGAAGAGCCCCACAGGAATCGAGTCCAACTCCTCGGTTTGAAAGAAGCCCAAAGGATTACACCAACCGCAAAGGCCAGGAGAGGTTTGCTGTCTAGGATGGATTTTTGTGGGGAAAACCAGGAGGGACCCCCTACAAAAGAACTCAAAGCTTCTGGCCTGGGAGCTTACATCCCTGAATTTAGACCAGCAAATAACCTGGAACAGCATGTCTGAGGTGAGGCTCGAGTACAACATCCCTTCAGGAATAACGTGGGGATGAGGTGGGAGAGGAGCACATGTCTATAGGACTAACAGGGTGGCCTTTTCCAAAAAAACCCTCCGCGTTATCCTGAAGGTTTGAGAAGGCTGAGGGGTCGCACAGGGGACCTAAAGGTGACAGGAGAAGGTCCCAATTACCAGCAAGAGATAATTATTAATTATAATTATTAATTCCTAAGACAGACTTAGCACCACTCCTGGCTGTCCGTTCAGGCTCCCCCACAGAGCACAGGAGTTCAGGATCCACACACAGCCAAAGTCAGAGCATTTTTTTGTGCACTGAGCTGTCAAGTCTTCAGCTCCCAATAGGTATTTTTGGAATTAAATTAATATTTGACTTCGAGCCCTGCAGCAGCAGCTGCCTTTAGCCAGGGCAGCTGGCACGGGACTGGAGCACGTCACCGTTTCCCAACTGGCAAATTCCCGGGAATGCAGCTGGAGAGCAGACATGGAAGAGGTCAGAGTCCCAAACCTGCACAGCAGCCCCACAAGGAAGTCCCCAAAACAAGCAGGGCTCAGCCCTGCTGCCCGGGCAGGGAGCCAGCCCAGCCAGGCAGCACAGCAGGGCCCCGGGAGGAGCTTCCAGGATTTCTGCAGGAAAGTTTGGGCACGGCAAAGCCAGCACTGGCTGCTGCTAAACTCAGACACGTTGCTCCCCTTATCTCCCTGCCAGGAACGTTTGTCCCAAATGCCTGAACGCCCCCTAAGGCAGGGAGCTCCCGCGGGCCGAGCGTCCTTCCCGGGGCTGGAAGGAGCTCCCGCAGCTCTGGCACGGCTCCTTCCCCCGGGCTGCACCACCACGTGTGCCAGCAGTGGGAAAGAGGAGCAGGGACCTAAGCCCAGCCAAAAATAGCACCACCTCTTATTTTAATTAAGGAAAGAAAAGCTTCATGATCGAGTTTGCCAAGCAGCTTCACACCCTCGTGGGCGCTGGAGACAGAGGCCAGAGCAAGGGCAGGGCTGGCACAATCCCAGGATCACTGAGGTTGGAAAAGCCCTCCGGGACCATCGAGTCCAACCTGGGACCAATCCCCACCTTGTCCCCAGCCCAGAGCACTGAGTGCCACCTCCAGGCCTTCCCCAAAGATAAAGATGACCCCAACCATCAGGGCACCTGGAGCCAACCTGAGCCCGGGCAGCTCTTCTGGAGGGTTCTGTTCTCCTGCATTCCTTCCCCTCTGGAGCAGAGGAGAAACCTCAACACTCGTCCCTTCCTTTTAAGGCTGGAAAACACAGAGCTGTCCACAGGCCTAGAGGAGACACCAGCTCAGAGATGGACAGGAACCTCAGCGGCCTGACCGGTCACAAAAAATGGCATTTGAAGCACATTTGCTGCCCGGTTAAGGGAAGCGCACTGCACGTGGAGACTGTAAATAAAACCAGTTTGTTACTGAAGTGCTCATCTACAACCCAAAACCGTTAACTGAAATGAAACCTTCCTTGCAGAATTTCTATTTGACAGCGAGAGCAGCAAGTGGCAGAAGGGAAGGGAAGCCCCTCAGACCCTCCCAGCACAAGGAAATAAGGAAAACCAACAGTTTAAGCACCTCAGGCCTTGAGCCAGGCACTGGGACAGCCAGGGCAGTGCTGTGCCTCCCCAGTGGGTTGTTCATCCCTGAGTGTCCCAAAGCAGGAGGTCACACACTCGGACTCGGGGGGTGCTTCAGCTGCCTCTGCGAGCAGGTGTTCATTGAGGAGAAGAAAAACCATCCCAGGTCACGCCCAAATGAAAATGTGCCTGCTGAAGGACAAACCACTGCCACAACACTGCTGAGCTGGGACAGCTCTCCCGGCTGCCTTCTGAACACGTCTGAGGTTCAGCTCTCCAGCAAGAATTGGGATGTGCAGGTTCAGATGGAAACAGCTGCAGGAAGGGAGCAAAGAGACCCTGAACTCCTGCCCCTGCCTTTGAAAGACTCTACACGAGAGGGAAGCAGACTTTGCCAGTGATGGGGTGAGTTAATGCTTTAAAACTGAGATTATCGAGCTCAGGGAGACTAATCCTCAGGGAATCCTTTACTCCACACTGTTCTAATGGCAGTTCCTTGGAGCAGCCTGGGATGGGATCAGCTTTATGGTCAAAGGCTCCCAGCCCCAATGTCCAGCCTGGCCTTGGGCACTGCCAGGGATCCAGGGGCAGGCACAGTTGCTCTGGGCACCCTGTGCCAGGGCCTCCCCACCCTCACAGGGAACAATTCCTTCCCAAGATCCCATCCAGCCCTGCCCTCTGGCACTGGGAAGCCATTCCCTGTGTCCTGTCCCTCCAGCTCTTGTCCCCAGTCCCTCTCCAGCTCTCCTGGAGCCCCTTTAGGCTCTGCAAGGGGCTCTGAGCTCTCCCTGGATCCTTCTCTTCTCCAGGTGAGCTCTCCCAGCTCTCCCAGCCTGGCTCCAGAGCAGAGGGGCTCCAGCCCTGGAGCAGCTCCGGGGCCTCCTCTGGGCTCCCTCCAGCAGCTCCACGTCCTTGTGCTGCTGGCCCCAGGGCTGGGGCAGCTCTGCAGGTGGGGTCTGACCTGAGCACAGGGGCTTACACTGGACCCTCTCCAGCAGCTCCCAGAATTGAACACAACTCTGAACACAACCCATGTTTGTGCATCCCGTGCCAGCAAGCACAGGGGAAAAGAGGAGAACTGGGCTCTGTTGTCCCAGGGGATGCTCCACTGGGACAGTATGGACTGAGCTCAGGAAAAGCTGGGAGGGATAATAGTTACTGCTGCTTCTCATAAGAGGCTGAAGAGCAAATTCCAATTTCCCCACACGGAAAGGTAGAAAGAAAGAACACAAACTGCAGGACTTGCCAGAAGAAGGAATAGGATCACTTTTACCAAGTGATCTTATGAAATCAGTTTTGAATTCAGGACCCAGTGAAGCACAAGGAACTTGTGCACTCCGGCTCCTGCAGGGACAGCATGGTCATCAGAATATCCCTGACATGGATATCCTGTTATCAGAGCATCAGTAACATGGATTTTATGCCTAATATCCATGAGGGCCCTGAGAACAGCTTCAGGAGAACACACAGGTCCCAGCTGGGCTTCTGAAAATAAAAGTTTTCATGTGCTCCAAAGAGAGAAGCTCACAAGCTCAGATCCTGCCCCGAAGCTGCATCCCTGCAACGACACCCAGGCGTTCCTGTGACCAGCAGCCACACCAGGCTGGCTCAGAAGGAACGAAAGGGCTTTTAAACAGGATTGCTTCGGATGTTCCTAGACAGAACTGCTGCAGAGCCAGGAACAGTCGGAGTGTCCATGTGATACTCAGTTCATGCTCACTCCAAAGGCCCAGGAGCAGCTCCTGCTGCTGCCCTGGGGTTGCTCTCTGGTCCTTCCCGTTAAATCCACCTGGGACAAGAGCACAGGGACACCCCAGAGCCGGCCAGGAGCCCCAGCCCCGGTGCCACCCAACTGTTTGATCGACTTCAGTTAAAAACCAAATTACTGAAATTAAAATAAAACTCATGTAAGCATGCAACCCACATGCCTGGGTAATCCCAGGATCACTGCGGTTGGAAAAGATCTCCAAGATGAGCCCAAGCTGTGCCCAATCCCCACCTTGTCCCCAGCCCAGGGCACTGAGTGCCACTTCCAGGCCTCCCTTGGACACCTCCAGGGATGGGGACTCCAAACCTCCCTGGGCAGCCCCTGCCAAGGCCTGAGCACCCTTTCCATGCAGAAATTCCTGCTGGTGTCCAACCTGAGCCTGCCCTGGCCCAGCCTGAGGCCGTTCCCTCTCCTCCTGTCCCTGTTCCCTGGGAGCAGAGGCTTGGACCAACCTGGTCTAGTGGAAGGTGTCCCTGCCCACAGCAGGATGAGCTTTAAGGTCCCTTCCAACACAAACTATTCTGGGATCCTATTACTCCTCCTGATTTTCATCCCTCCTCAGATCCACAGCAGCTCCACTGCTCTGCTTCCCTGCAAAGCAGGGCTTTGGAGCATCCACAGAACACAAGCAATGGGCACAAATATCCAGCCCTCACATTTCATTTGAGAGGCTGTTCAGTGGCACTAGAAGCACTGTCACTGTGTCCCACCGAGGCTGCTCCGTGGGGACACATTTGGGTCACACCTCCAAGAACCTCCCAGCACTGGTGACAGCAGGGATGTTTTAGAGACACTACAGGAACTGGACTGACTGTCCCAGCTGCTCTTGGCCCTCTATTCTTACTCCTCCAAACAGACCCACAGAGCAGAAAACCTGACAGTCACAGCAAAAGCAAACCTCTCTCTCAAGCATCCGGTTCTGGCGTGTTTAACACGTGCTGGGGAGCAGCTGCAGCTCAGGGCTGAACCCCAAAGCCACAGGATGGTGTTCAGTGAGCCCTGGGGAGCCTGGGCAGTAACTCACACCTACATTACTGTATTTGCACTCAAATCACACTTGGTGCACAACACCTCAGCCTGTGCCACACGGGGGTTCCGCACAATTAGAATTTCCCGCTTTTTGAAACCAAGAACTGCCTGAGAGCACATTCCAAGCACATTTAACAGAAGCTGACTGTCCCGTTTCCCTCAGACACCAAAGCTCTGTTACTGCACAGTGACCAGGTCCATTTCCAGCTCCTGCAGGTGCTGCAAAGGCCATGGCGGGTGGGGGGACAAGGTGATCCCAAACCAATCTGGGATTTTATAGCCAGGAAACACCACTGCCTTTGGGTCTCAAACATTCCCACCTGCAAAAGCCTGGCCCTGAAACGCTCAGCCAGCCCTGTACAGGTGCAAGTCTGAGCTGCCTGGGGAGGAGACCACAGCCTGTGCAGAAGGGCCTCTCAAGGCTCCTGTGGTGTTAGAGAGGAGCTCCCTCTGGTCTGCACGAGGCCTCCAACCCCTCCTGCTAACATTAAATGAACCAGACAGGCCAAGCAGGAGTGTGGCTGAGCTCTGTGGTAAAATCCACACCTACAGCATGTTCATGGCTTTAAACAAGGACAGAAATTGCTCCCTGGGAGGGTGGGGAGGGGCTGGGATGGAATTCCCAGAGAAGCTGTGGCTGCCCCTGAGTCCCTGGCAGTGTCCAAGACCAGGCTGGACAGGGCTGGGAGCAGCCTGGGATAATGGAAGGTGTCCCTGCCCATGGCAGGGGGTGGAACGAGATCAGATTTAAGGTCCTTTCCAACCCAAACTGTTCTGTGACTGGATGAAACACAGAGAATGTGTCTGGGTCCTTCAGCAGCACCAAATTTTTCTCCTGGAACACGGCAACGGTGAAGAGCTGCCCACACTTCCACCTGGGATCCTGCTGGGAGAGGCACTCCGGGCAGGCCTGGGGATTCCCCACCTGGCACAGCCACTGTTCCCTCTCCCCCGGGGCGCTCACACCCCCGCCCCACCCTGCTCTGCACAGGGAAACAACATTCCAGCGCTTTTCCAACACTCTGGGACAGGTGGGCTCCACTGCCAAGCCAAGAGCCAGGCCCTGGGGTAGCTTTTAAAGTAGGTGTACTACTAATTGTAATAGCAATCAAACGAGCCCCACCTCAGCCAGCCCTGCGCTGCCAGCCCAGCGCTCACCCCAGCCATGGGAAATGGGCTCCACTGAGCCCCAGCCAGAGCAGTCACCTGCACACCACAGCTGCAGGGATGGCGTCTGCAGCAACTCACAGAGCCCTTCGAGAGGTTAAAATTCCCAGCAGGAGCAAAGGAACTTGGAAATGAGGGTTTAAAATGGCAGGCCAATAATTGGATTATTGTGACTGGAAGGAGGATTTTGTAGTCTGCTGGTTTGCTCCAGCCATTAGAGGGGATTACACTTCCACCTCATCCCTCACAAGTTCTGTTTCCACACAGGAACCATTTTTAAGCCTCCATTTGTCTGTTAGAGATGCCCAGGGTGAGCTCAAGGCAGACTTCAGCACACTACAACCTCTAGGCCCAGAAGTGCAGGTGTCAGAGGACCAAGCTGAGCTCGCACCTGCAGTCGCTGGCTTTACTGGGAAGTCACAGAATCCCGGGATCACTGAGGCTGGAAAAGCCCTCCCAGAGCATCCAGTCCCAGCTGTGCCCAGTCCCCACCTTTGTCACCAGCCCAGAGCACTGAGTGCCACCTCCAGCCCTTCCTGGGACACCTCCAGGGATGGGGACTCCAAACCTCCCTGGGCAGCCCCTGCCAAGGCCTGACCACCCTTTCCATGCAGAAATTCCTCCTGATGTCCAACCTGAGCCTGCCCTGGCCCAGCCTGAGGCCGTTCCCTCTCCTCCTGTCCCTGTTCCCTGGGAGCAGAGCCCGACCTCCCCGGCTGCCCCCTCCTGTCAGGGAGTTGTGCAGAGCCACAAGGTCCCCCCGGAGCCTCCTTTTCTCCAGGCTGAGCCCCTTTCCCAGCTCCCTCAGCCGCTCCTGGGGCTCCAGCCCCTTCCCAGCTCCGTTCCCTGCCCTGGACACGCTCCAGCCCCTCCAGGTCTCTCCTGTCAGGAGGGGCCCAGAGCTGCCCCCAGCACTGGAGGTGCCACAGCACAGAAATCCTTCAGGAAAAACTTGAAAAAAAATCAGGAAAAATACATCCAAGAGCTGCAGCTGCTCAGGGATCAGTGTGAGTGAGGAGTGAAGCAAAGTGCCCTTCTCTACGAACATGTGACAGAGCCTGTGCCGAGTCCTGCTCAGTCTTGTGCAGCCGCAAGTCCGTTTCCCTGGAAGCGGTGCCAAGGTAATTCCCTGGCCAGCAGACACGGAGCTGCATCACGTGCTGGGAGGACACCAGACAGTGGCTCAGTCCCCAGAGCTGTGGCCACCACCTGCCCTGTCCCTGTCCTTCAGAAACCTCTGCAAAGGCATTTTACAGATGGGACAGACCGACCCTCAGCATGCTCCATGTCTGTCTTGGAAATGTGTACCTGGCCACAGCCTGGGAACAGGGAAGGAGCCGTGATAATCCCCAGGACATTAAAAACAAAGCAAAGCACCACCAAAAAGCCCAACAGAGCAACAAACAATCCCCTTCAGAAAAAAAATCCAGGAAGCCTTTACCAGCTCCAGCTATCAGCTCATTCCACAAGCTGGGATTAGTCCCTGAATCTTCTGCAGCACCACCTCATTCAACAGCTCACTGAGGAGTGCAAAGCCCATTCCCAGGTTCTCCAGGAAGAGCCTGCTGTGCTCCACAGCCGCCTGCAGACTTTTCCCATGGAACAATCAGGGAGGAGAGTGACCTGTTGGAGCCAGTCCAGAGGAGGCACCAAGGGGATCAGAGGGATGGAGCAGCTCTGCTGTGAGGAAAGGCTGGGAGAGTTGGGATTGTTCTGCCTGGAGAGGAGAAGCTCCAGGGTGACCTAACTGTGGCCTTCCAGTGCCTGAAGGGGCGAGCAAGAAAGATGGAGAGAGACAATTGACAAGGGATGGAGGGACAGGACACAGGGAATGGCTTCCCAGTGCCAGAGGGCAGGGATGGATGGGATATTGGGAAGGTATTGTTCCCTGGGAGGGTGGGCAGGCCCTGGCACAGGGTGCCCAGAGCAGCTGTGGCTGCCCCTGGATCCCTGGCAGTGCCCAAGGCCAGGTTGGACGGGGCTTGGAGTGCCCTGGGACAGTGGGAGCTGTCCCACAGGGACCTGTCCCCATCCCCAGCAGCCATCCCATTCCTGGCTGGAAGCCCCAGCCAGGCTGTTGTGGTGCTCTGTGTGCGGGGAGGGAAGTGTGAGCTGGAATGGGCCGAGGCTGAAGGGATTTGGTGTTTGTTTTTCACAGGAAGTCCCCGCGGGTGACCTGAGGAAAGGGTTTCCTGCTGCAGCACCCGGCAGTGCCGAGGAGCTGGGGCCGTGTGGGAGATGGGCTCTGGAAATGCTCCTTGGCTGGGTCACCCAGGGACACCAAGTGCTCAGGTGACCCATTTGTGAGGGACAGCTGCTGCAGCCGGGTGCTTGAGAATGCCAGCATGGTTTGGGTGGGAAGGGACCCTAACCCTCATCCAGTGCCACCTGTACCATGGGCAGGGACACCTCCCACTGCCCAGACACCACAGGGGTGTCCTGTCCCTCCAGCTCTTGTCCCCAGTCCCTCTCCAGCTCTCCTGGAGCCCCTTTAGGCTCTGCAAGGGGCTCTGAGCTCTCCCTGGATCCTTCTCTTCTCCAGGTGAGCACCCCCAGCTCTCCCAGCCTGGCTCCAGAGCAGAGGGGCTCCAGCCCTGGAGCAGCTCCGGGGCCTCCTCTGGGCTCTCTCCAGCAGCTCCATGTCCTTGTGCTGCTGGCCCCAGGGCTGGGGCAGCTCTGCAGGTGGGGTCTCACCTGAGCACAGGGGCAGAGGGCCAGAATCCCCCTCCCCTGGAGCTGTGGGTGTGGGATGCAGTAGGACAACGCATCCCAGATCAGACCAAGGCCAGTGCCAGCCAAGATTTGCTCTCCCTGCCAGCACTGGGTGAACAGTTCCAGATCTCTGATAACCCTGGGCTGCCAGAGCTCTGAGCTTGGGCACTGCCCTGGCATCCCCCTGGCTATGCACACACAACCCCTGGCACAGCTCTGGATGCAGGATCACAACCCAAGCCTGGCACCAGCTCAGGGTGCAGCTCAAGCACTGGCACAGGCCAGAGGCAGCCTGAACGCAGCCACCTGCACACTGTGTGCTGTTCACCCGCTGTACTCCCGGCAGCAGCAGCTTCTCCCCTGCTGCAGGTGGGTTTTGAGCTGCAGGGACCCCAGCCCCTGTCCCCAGCACTCCCAGCCCTGTGCAGCTGCACAGGCACCGAGCGAGGCAGGAAATGAGAAAAGGTTGTTTATCAACAGTAACTTCCTGCCCCTCACAGGGACCCTTCCCTCACCTCACCCTGCTCTGCCGCCCCGTTAACAGCCCCACACCTCTACAGAGCAGCACAGCTGGAATCCCACGGAATTCCCTCATCCCTACAGCTCCCCCAGGTCCTCCAGCAAACAGCAAGGCCTCACTTCCTCACTTCCATGTCTCACATCCGAGCTGCTCCGATGGATTCTGTTAGTTCAAGAATAAATTAACTCGGTGCTCTTCCCTCCTCACATTCCCATGACCTCCCCAGAACTGGGGGACACCTAATCCCAAACTCTTGGCCAGGAGGACTAAACTGGAACAAGGACAGATCAGCACCAGAAGTTAATTATAAAAAACAATGGCTTTTGCTGGTTTAGCTGCCTCAACCACCTGTGAACACCGGCAGAGAGGTGACAGAGCAAGAGAGGAGGCAGAGGGGGGACAGACCTGCCCCAGAAAATCCAGCTGGGATGACCTGAGGCTGCTGTGCAGGGAGCTGGGGAGTTTCCCAGGACAAGTTACCTCAAGAGTCAGTTCTATGAGGAGCAGCTGAGGGAGCTGGGAAAGGGGCTCAGCCTGGAGAAAAGGAGGCTCCGGGGGGACCTTGTGGCTCTGCACAACTCCCTGACAGGAGGGGGCAGCCGGGGGGGGTCGGGCTCTGCTCCCAGGGAACAGGGATAGGAGGAGAGGGAACGGCCTCAGGCTGGGCCAGGGCAGGCTCAGGTTGGACATCAGCAGGAATTTCTGCATGGAAAGGGTGGACAGGCCTTGGCAGGGGCTGCCCAGGGAGGGTTGGAGTCCCCATCCCTGGAGGTGTCCCAGGAAGGCCTGGAGGTGGCACTCAGTGCCCTGGGCTGGGGACAAGGTGGGCATCGGGCACAGCTGGGACTGGATGGGCTGGGAGGGCTTTTCCAAGCTGGATGATTCCATGACCCTGTGACAAGCAGAGCCCCAGGCCTGTCCCCTGCAGCCCAGGGACTCTTGGTGTCACCCCAGAGCCAGCTCAGAGCTCAGTGAGGGAACCTCCTACACAGAGGGGACACCCGGAGTCAAAAGGGGAGATCCCTGAGCTTGGGGACACTTTTATGTCACCTAACAAAAGCAGAAGCACGAGGCACCTGAGAGCTTTTCTGTTCCTTAGCGTGGTTTTACAATTTTCCCTACAAACCCCAACCAGCGGCCAAGAGCCAAGCCCAGCACACAACCCGGGACAAGAACCACAGCCACGATTTCAACCCCAAAATACAGGGAATTAGGGGAGACTGGAGCTGGAGTCTGACCAGAGTCCTTCAGCATTCCTGCTGAGCACACAGATTTGCCAAAGCTGGGGTTTTGGCAGGCGTTTACTCATCCTTTCCTCCTTTTGTCTGCCTGTGCCCTGGCTCTGGGCAATGTGCAACCTTCAGTGGTGAGAGGTCTCAGTGCAGCTTTGCTCAATACTTGGTTTAGCCCTTAAGTGGATTCTGGAGGGGATCAGTGGATGGACAGCAGTGCGCAGAGGCTGGAAAAGAGCTGGTCCCACTTCTACCCTGCACTGGAGAGCCTGCCGCTGCTCTTCCAACAGAAACTATTAAAAATTACACACGAAAACATACGCAGAGCAACACCAAAGTGTTTGCCTGTTAGCTAGTAAATTATTTCTTAAAATCTCCAACTGCACCGCATCTCCTGAGCACAGCAGCTATTCTGATGCCTCGCAAGCTGTAAACACAAGGTCCAAATGAAATTATTTATTAAAATATCTCTTGCAAGTCTCAGCCGCAGGTTTCTATTTACATTTGCTTCACAGCCAGACTTTTCAAGTCTTGTTCGAACAGATCCCTCTTCCAGGAGGGTTCTCAGAACCCCAGCCCCTCCCCCTCTCCGTGAGGGGGATTTATCCTGGTCTGGGAAGCGTGAGCTGAGCTTTCACAACTCAGTGTTTCAGCCGAGCTCCCGCAGGTCGCACTTGTGGAGTTTCCTCTCCCATTCCTGTCCCACTTCTGAACTTCCCTTTTCCCCACCCTCTGTGCCCGCCCCACGCAGGGACTGCATCGAGTCCAGCCTGACGACAGGACAGCAACAAACCCCGTCGCGCTGGGGAACTGGGTGACAAAAATCCACCTTTCAGGATTTGCAGCTCTACCTGCCCTGGGGCAGCTCAGCAGCTCCCACCTGAACGAGTTCAGCTGCACGGATAGACCGCAAATACTGAGCACCCCCTGTGCCTGTCACTTGTTCGCGGATGTGACTTACACCCGCGCTCACCAGCGCAAATCCAAGCGGCAGGCCCTCCCCCACGTCGCTTCCCAGGGAAATTCCTGCCGGGAAGCATTAAGCAACTGGAGAACAAGTCAAAATAAAACCCCTG
>VZTI01005950.1:157876-168251 GCA_013397865.1 Struthidea cinerea
GTGGAGGGATGGAGGGAGGGAGGGAGGGGCAGCCGCCCTGGCCCGGGGCCGTTCGTGTCTCGCACAAACACACACAAAGTAGCTGAGGACAAGGACGAGCTGGGGCCGCTGGGCAGGGCCCCCCTCGGCCCTCGGGGGCTCAGTCCGGGACGAGGCGTCCAGGCCGTCACTCCTGGGCCGGCAGCGGGGCGGCGCACGGGGAGCTGGAGGCGAGGGACACGTGGGTGGTGGAGGACGGCAGCGACCGCGGCGTCTGGCACCTGGGGACACAGAGACACTCTGGGTTCTGCTGCCCTGCCCTGCCCTGGATTCTCACCCTCCCCAAAATCCAGCCGTTTTCCCGGTCATTGGCTGTGCAGGCAGCGCCAAAGGGCGCCCCCTGCTGGGTGGGAGGATACCTTGGGTCTGGGATATGGGAATATCACGGAATCATGGAGGGGTTTGGGTTGGAGGGATCTTACAACTCATTCAGTGCCACCCCTTGCCTCGGGCAGGGACACCTCCCACTGTCCCAGGCTGCTCCCAGCCCCAATGTCCAGCCTGGCCTTGGGCACTGCCAGGGATCCAGGGGCAGCCACAGCTGCTCTGGGCACCCTGTGCCAGGGCCTGCCCACCCTCCCAGGGAGCAATTCCTTCCCAATATCCCATCCATCCCTGCCCTCTGGCAGTGGGAAGCCATTCCCTGTGTCCTGTCCCTCCATCCCTTGTCCCAAGTCCCTCTCCACCTCTCCTGGAGCCCCTTTTAGGCCCTGCAAGGGGCTCTGAGCTCTCCCTGGATCCTTCCCTTCTCCAGGTGAGCACCCCCAGCTCTCCCAGCCTGTCTCCAGAGCAGAGGGGCTCCAGCCCTGGGAGCAGCTCCGTGGCCTCCTCTGGAGTCCCTCCAGCAGCTCCATGTCCCTCCTGCACAGAGCTCCACACGATGATGGATGATGTCACATAGCACAACCTCAGCAGCATTTCACACTCTGACCACACCCAGCAGCTCATGGCAGGATCAGCCCCGACTGAACGGGGCCTTTCCAGCTCTGCTGCGACCCCTCTGCCTGCCCCAAGCCCCCATTTGGCTCCCACAGAACGTCCCGGCCGTGCCGCAGCCCCGCCGTGTCCCCACCCTGCTGTCACTCACCAGGAGCGGGACTTGCGCACGCGGGAGGCCGCCGGCCGCTCCAGGAGACTGTCCAGGTGCATCAGCCTCTCCAGGTGCAGCGCCCGCGGGTCCTGCTCGGCTGGGTCCCTGCTGCGCTCGAACTCGAAGATGGCCGGGGGGGACAGGTCCAGCTCCAGGAAC
The DNA here is from genome assembly GCA_013397865.1 of Struthidea cinerea. NCBI lineage: Eukaryota > Metazoa > Chordata > Aves > Passeriformes > Corcoracidae > Struthidea > Struthidea cinerea. Next base: position 159,165 of record VZTI01005950.1, read on the forward strand.
ATGATGTTCTCAGCCTGGCCAGGGCACAGGGACAGCCAGCACGGGAGTCACCGCGGGGAAAGCACGGCTCCGGCTCCGGCAACCCATGCTGCCCGGGGAGCTGCCGGCATGCCTGGGAGTGGGATCCTCCCCTGGCTGCCCCGGCACAGCCACACTGGGCTGTGGGCTCGAGGCTCTGCTCCCGCTCTCCCGGCCTTTCCCAGGGCTCAGCAGCCCTGTCCTTTCCCATGGCAGGAGCTGCCGGAAAGCCAGCAGCTCCAGGACTGGAGCTGGGAGGACAAAGCTGGGAGCTTGAATTGGTGTGTCCCAGATCCTCGTGAGCTTGTTGACTCCATCTCCTCTGCCAGTGTTATCCATCCCTCCACCCATCCGCTCACTATCTGCCTTCATCCATCCACCTCTAGTATCCATTCACCTCCATCCACCCATTCATACACCTCCATTCACACATCCATCCATCCATCCATCCATCCATCCATCCATCCATCCATCCATCCATCCATCCCGTTTACCCAATGCCTTCCCACCCCCTGGCGCACACCAGTGTCCCCTGACGTACCCGGAAGCGGGGGTGGGATCTCCTGGCCATGGCCACCCGGGCGTACTGGCTGATGGGCCTCTTGTAGCCCACAGCGGAGGTCGGGCGCCTCTTCATCTGGGAGCTGTTCCTGGAGCACATGGAGCGGGGAACGTGAGCCCACAGAGCCGCGTCTCAGCAGGACCGAGGGAGCTGCATCAGCGAGGGAAGGGCGGCCCTTCCCCTGGGGCTGGGCTTGGAGGGGATTCCCACCGTGGGCACCTGCAAGAGTCCCTGGTCCCCCCAGCCCTGGGGCCATTCGTGCACTGCGGTGGGGACAGGGACAGGGACTGTACCCTGGGGACAGGGACAGGAACATACCCTGGGGACAGGGACACAGGGACTGTACCTTGGGGACAAGGACAGGGACACAGGGACTGTACCTTGGGGACAAGGACAGGGACACAGGGACTGTACCTTGGGGACAAGGACAGGGACACAGGGACTGTACCTTGGGGACAAGGACAGGGACACAGGGACTGTACCTTGGGGACAAGGACAGGGACACAGGGACTGTACCTTGGGGACAAGGACAGGGACACAGGGACTGTACCTTGGGGACAAGGACAGGGACACAGGGACTGTACCTTGGGGACAAGGACAGGGACACAGGGACTGTACCTTGGGGACAAGGACAGGGACACAGGGACTGTACCTTGGGGACAAGGACAGGGACACAGGGACTGTACCTTGGGGACAAGGACAGGGACACAGGGACTGTACCTTGGGGACAAGGACAGGGACACAGGGACTGTACCTTGGGGACAAGGACAGGGACACAGGGACTGTACCTTGGGGACAAGGACAGGGACACAGGGACTGTACCTTGGGGACAAGGACAGGGACACAGGGACTGTACCTTGGGGACAAGGACAGGGACACAGGGACTGTACCTTGGGGACAAGGACAGGGACACAGGGACTGTACCCTGGGGACAGGGACAGGGACACAGGGACGTACCCTCCAGTGGGAACCAGCGGCTGGAATTTCCACTGGTCCTCGTCGCTGTCGAAGTACAGGCGGTTCATGATCTTGTTCTTCTCCTCGGGAGGGATGAAGTTCTCGATGATCAAGTACCTGAGGGACGGAGCGGGAGCGACAGGGAAGGAGCAGGAGAGGAAGGGGTTAATGTGACAGGAGACAGAAAACAGGTCGGGAAGGGAGAGGAAAGGCAGGAAGAGAAGGAGACGTTGCAGGGAGAAGAAACATCCAGAGGATGAGAATGTGATGGAAGTGGAGAGGTTGAAGCAATCGATGCAGCCACAGAGAGGGGAGAGGCAGGAGAGGACGAGCATCAGAGAGCAGCCTGGACCCCTGGCAGCTCTGGGGCTCCAGGCAGGACCAGGACCCCTTCCCTCCTCTCCTCCCGTGTCTGCTCCCCCACTGCACGACCCGAAAAATCAAGGAAAGCTCAAAGATGCCAAGTGGACCCCAGAGGGAATCTTTTTTCCCCATGTTTTTTGGGGCAAGTCGAGCAGCTGTCAAAAACTCCTTGGAAGCAACAAGTTGCTTCAGTGAGCTGCAACTCACTGGGTTCCAAACAGTCAGAACCACGTTGGAGGGGAGAAGGGGCAAAGCTGGAGATGGAATTCTCTTTGTAGTGAAACTGTTTCACCCTGAAAATGCTGAAGTGCTTGTAAATATCTGGGGGTGTCAAAGGCACTGAAAGAGAGGAGTGTTTGAAGTGAGAACAAATCCCTGGGGGCGGTGGAGCAGCAGCTGCAGCTGTGGGAGGCTCCCGGAGGGAAAACTCTGCCCGGCTCTGCCGGTGCCAGGGGAGCTGGGAGCTCCAGGGAGCTGGGGTCACCCCGAGTCCCCCAAAGCTGCTGTCCCTCCGAGGACGGTGTGGGGGCCAGAGCAGGTCACCAGGTGCCCTTGGGGCTCACTTGCCCCCGGCCACCACTGCCACCCCCAGGTTCAGCCACAGCCAGGGTTTCTGCTGGAATATTTTCTGGTTTTTCCCCTTTCTCAGCAGCTCTTGGATGCCCCCTGTGCCGCTCACCCAGGGCACAGGTCCCAATGGCCACACCTTGTGCCACCACTGACAGCTGGGGAGGGCTCGGCTGTCCCCATCACTGGGGGGGGTCAATCCCTACAGTTCTGCACCCACTCTGAGCCCCCAGCTGTGCTCTGACACCCCAGCCCTGCTTTGTGCACCCCACCTCTGCTCTGCACACCCAGTTCTCCAGGGCCACCCGGGCCCAGGGGACCCCCAAGCACCTCACAAACACCTACTTGAGCTTCAGCTCCCGCGTCTGCTCGTTCTGGGCCTCCTCCAGGTCCTGGCGCACGCGGATGTACTCGTCGTGCTGGTCCTGGATCTCGGCCTTCACGGCCTGGAGCTTGGCGTAGAGCTGGGAGGGGGGGGAGCAGCACCTCAGCCCTGCACCAGGGCTGGGGGAGCCCTGGGGAGGGACATCCTCATCCCTGTCCCCAGCTGTCATGCTCTCACCTTCTTGAGCTTCTTGGTTTTGATCTCCACCTCCTGCTGCAGGGACGTGTAGGTCTCCCGCAGCTCCATGGTCTCCTCGTCCCGCAGCAGCATCTCCTGCTGCATCTCGCGCTCCCGGCGTTTCTGCAGCCCAGGGGACACGGTCGGAGCTGGGACGGGGGCCGGCCCCGGGACACCCCCGTCACCCCCTGCCCCGTTACCTGCTCGGCGATTTCCTGCCGCCTCAGCTCCAGCATCTTCTGCTGCTCGTTGGTGTGGTCCACGATGGTCCTGCCCCCGATGAGCAGCTTGCTCTCCATCGCCTGGGGGGGACAGGGGGGTCAGAGCCAGGGGGGCCAGAACAGTGGGGTCAGAGCAGGGCTCCCCACCCCCACCCACGGGGTTTGCCCCACACCACCCTCACTGGGTGGTCACCCCCAGCCCCGGTCCCTGTCCTCATCCCTGCTCTCAGGGAGGTGGGAGCGTTCAGTGCTCGTGTGCTTGGTGCCCTGCTGGTGGGGAGAGGGCTGTGCACGATTAGATTGGATATTGGGAACAATTCCTTCCTGGAAAGGGCTGCCCAGTGCAGGGGTGGAGTCCCCATCCCGGGAGGGACTGAAAAGCCCCGTGGATGCGGCACGTGGGGACAGGGGTCAGTGGTGACTGTGGCAGTGCTGGGGGATGGTTGGACTCAGTGATCCTTGAAGGGCTTTTCCCACCTAAACAATTCCATGATTCCAGGGACACCCAGCAGCCTGGGGCTGGTTCAGCACCACGGGCACAGCAGCACTGGCTGCAGGGGGCGTGGGTGACGTGTCCCCTCCACGGGGGCCGCTGGCTCCGAGCCTGGGCTGCTCTGGACCCACTTCCTTCCGCACAGCTGGGATTCCAGGGATGTGCAGCAGCTGCCGGCCCGGCCTCCGCCCCCTCCTTCCCCTGGCACACACACAGAGGCTGTGCACACAGAAATGCACAGAGACACACACAAACACAGGTGCACACACACAGAGGCTGTGCACACAGAAATGCACAGAGACACAAACACACAGAGAAATGCACAGAGACACACACAAACACACAGGTACACACACAGGCTGTGCACACAGAAATGCACAGAGACACACACACACAGAGAAATGCACAGAGACACACACACACACAGAAATGCACAGAGACACACAGATACACACACACAAGCTGTGCACACAGAAATGCACAGAGACACACACACACACAGAAATGCACAGAGACACACACACACACACACACAGATACGCACACACAAACACACAGATACACACACACAGGCTGTGCACACACACAAATACACAGGCTGGGCACACACACACACAGGGAGCACATCCTGTGCCAGGCTGAACACGTTCACACCCACACGGGTGCGTGTCGGAGCACCGGGTGTCTGTGCACACGTGTGAGGGGGTGAGCACACTGTGTCTGTGTGTGTGCACACCCTGTGTGTGTGTGTGTGTGTGTGTGTGTGCAGGGCCTGCAGCCCTGCTCCCGTGTCAGGCTGTCCATAGGGCACCAGTGGCAGGGGACGAGCGGGGGGACAGCCTGTGCCCCCCACGGCTGCGCCTCAGGGGTGTCAGCAGGGACGGACCCAGATGTCCCCAGGACACCACACACAGCTTGGAAAATCAATCTCCCAGACACACAGACAGCTCGGCCACCACCTCTGATATGTCCCCTCAGCCACCAGCACGTGGCCACCCTCACCCACTGGCGTCTGCCCTTGGGGTCCCTCTGGCCCCCCAGACCCAGGGGCCCTGCTCCTCACGGGGCCTGGCCCCCGCACTGCCATGGCCATGGCCCTGAGGGCAGGGGGGCCACCAGGCCCCCCCAAGGGTGGTGCCAGCACTGGAGGGGCACACATGGTGGTCATGGTGCTGCTGTCACATGTCCCTGGGCAGGGGACTCCCTGGTGTGCTGTGCCACAGAGTGGGGGGCTCTGGCAAACTGGTGACCCCTGTCCCCACTGACAGTTGCCTGGGGCAAGGCTCTATTTCCATGATTTTCCCCCCTTTTTTCCCCTTCCGGCTGCAGGGAGCACGTTGTGGGTGCTGCCTGCGGGAATGCAGGCAGCCCCCAGCACCCAGGGGACACCCCCAGAACTGTGCCAGCAGCTCCCACCTTCCCCATTCAGTGCTGTGGGTGCCCAGCCTCCCATGGGTGCCCCATCCAGCCCCCCTGACCGCGGGGATTGCTCCTTCCTCCCTTCGGATGGGTGTCCCAGGCTGGGTGTTCTGCTGGGGGCTGAGACCCCCATGGGCAGCCCTCCCACCCGACCCTGTGCCATCCCCTGCCAGGGCTGGGGGCACTGGGGTGCCACGGGCCCTTCACCCCTTCTCCTCCAAACCCAGTCCTCGGTCCCAGGTGCTCCCCTTGATGCTGAGTGTCCCCTGGGGACCCCACTGGGGTGCAGGGTGGGGACCAGGTAGGTGCTGGGACGATGGTCCCACTGCCATCCTCTCCCACAGAGCTCCCCCCTGCAGACACCGTCCCTACCAGATTAAGAGGTTTCTCAGAGCCGCTGTTTTCTCCCTGCCAGGGCATTTATTCCCTCTAATGAAGAGACTCCCAATCTCCTTTAGCATTAAGCCTCTCCCAGGAACTCATTTCTGGCACCCAAAGAACTTCCCAGCACTTTCCCTCCCGCTGACCTCGGCCTCAGCCCCCAGCACAGCTGCTGGAAGCACCCACACCCCGTGCCCGGCTCCCCTGTGGCGCAGCCCCTCTACCTGGCACGCATCTGGGTGCCCAGGAGCACATCTGGGTGCCCAAAATCACATCGGCGAGGGCAGGCTGACCCCACCTCTCTGAGCTCGACGTCCCACACGTCCCAGCCGGGTGGCAGAGGCAGAGCCCACACCCACGAGTGCGACAGCAAGACGGGGTGCAGTGTGTCACCCGTGGGTGTGGGGGGCACCCCGTGTCCCCCTGTCACCTCGGCTGCCTTTGCCATGGTCACTGTGGAGCCAGTGGCTCCTCGCCTGGCCCCACTGTGCGGCAAAGCTGCCCATGTGCTCTGTGAGGCCACCCAGTGTCCCCCGCAGTGTCCCCCGGGCAGTGCCACTGGGGTGAGTGTCACGGCAGGCTGTGCCCCTCTGTCGCTGGCACAGGGGGGTATTTGCTCACCGAGGTGACACCTCTCTGCTGTCACTGTGCTGTACCCCCCCAGCCAGAGAGTCCCTGCGTGCGGAGCGGCTCCGAAGGCCACCAGAAGGGACATGGTGTCATCTCGCCTCTGGCCCTGCCTTGTTACTCAGCAGTTCCAGGACACACAGTGGCCCTGAGCCAGCCCTGCTGTGCCAGACAGGGAGACTGTGCTGGACAGCTGCCAGCCCAGCCTGCACCCCACAACCTGCACCCCACTGTGATGGGGGGATGGCTGCAGGGACCCCTGTGCCAGGCATCCTGCTCTGCCAGGACACCCATCACGGGACACCCGTCACGGGACACCCACGGTGCCAGCCAGCAGCCCACGGCTCTGCCCCAGTGGCACGTCCCAGTGGGATCCCACGGTCTCTGTGCAGGCGTCCAGGTGTGGCCACACATCCCTGGGCATGATCACACGTCCCTGGGCACGGCCACATGTCCCTGGGGCTGCAACAAACACGACCGTGGCCATGGAAGAGGGTCCGGACCCCTGCTCAGCCCTGGCACCCCGGGCATGGCCCCCCCAGAGGGGTCCCTGCTCGGGCTCCAGCCCAGTGACCGCATCCGGGCCAGCGTGGTGCCGGGGGGGGCTGTGCCGGAGGGGCTGTGCCGAGCCTGATGCCGAGGGTCAGGGTGCTGGGGCTCGCTCCCCACTGCGGGGCCTGTGGTCCCGGCCCCACGGCCACCACGGGCAGGTGGGAGGGGTCAGGACCCCCCAGCTCAGCGGGGACAGGAGCAGGGCAGGGGGAGGTGCAGCCCCAGACCCCCGGCACAGCTGGGGCTGCCGTGGCCCCTCTCACCCTCAGCACCAAAGCCCGGAGCATCCCTGAACCGGTTAGCAGTGCTGCCCCCACCCACCCTGCTCTGGCTTGGGGTGCCAGGAAGGATTTGGGGTGCGGAGGGGGATGGGGGACCCTGCAGAGCTGCCAGGCCCCGCCATGGGCTCACAGCCCTGCCCATCCCCACAGAGCCCAGTGGGAGCCAGAGGCTGGACAGAACGGGGGGGCAGGTGGGGGCAGGTGCACCGTGCCCCAGCCCCAGCCCCAGCCCTGGGCTCGCTGCCGAGGCCACCAGGGACGAATCTGCAGCATCACTCCCGTCACTCTCCCTTCCCACACAAGCTGCTTTGTTGTGCCGAGGGGGACAAGAGCTGAGCACAGCAAACTCGTGCCACCAGTGACCCACTCCCCCACGGCCCTTCCCTCCCGCCCTCTGCAGCTCCCACGCAGGTCCCCACGCAGTGTCCCCCACACAGGTCCGTGCCTGAGGGCCACCCCCGCCCAGCCCAGCCCCACACCAGAGCCTGGGGCTGCCCTTGGGGACCCTGCCTGGACACCTTGCTTGGGAGGGCCCCTTGCCTGTGCGTGTGGGGGGGCACCTGCCCAAGACTCCCTGCTTGGGATCTACTCCCACACCACACAAGGGGCTGCGGGCACAGCAGGTCCCCCGACCCCACTCGTGACCATGTGTGGCAACACAAACCTTGTACTTGATGGCCAGCAGCTCTGTGGCCTCCTGCTCCTTCCGCAGGTCCTCTATCATCTTCTCCTTCTCCTGGAGCAGCTTCTGCTTCTCCTCGCTCACCAGGCTGTGGTCATCCTGGATAGCGGCTTTCTCCTCTTCCAGCCTCTCCTTCTGCTCCTTCAAGTAATTCTCCATGTTCTTCTCCAGGCCATCCTCATTCTCGTCCTCCCCTTCATTGTCCACGGTGCCCTCTCCATCCATCGCTTTCTTCCTCCGGCTGCTCCTTCTCCTCTTCTTCCCCAGCATCCCGCGTTTCTCCAGCTGGGCTTTCAGCCGGACGATCTCCTCCTGAAACTCCCGCAGCAAGGTGTCCTTGGGGTCCTCGTTCACCCGGGGCTTGTTCTTGATGTTCTTGGCCCTGTTGGCGAACCTGAGGGTGGAGAGGCTCTCGTCGTAGCTGTGGGAGGCCGGGCCCAAGGTGGCCACCATGATTGTCTTGGCGTTGCCCCCGAGGGAGTCCTGCAGCAGGCGGGTGAGCTTGGAGTCCCGGTACGGGATGTGTGTGCTCCGGCCGTCCACCAGCGCCGAGATGACGTTGCCCAAGGCCGAGAGGGAGAGGTTGATCTTGGAGGCTTCCTTGGGGCGCTCTCCGTGGGCCCCCATTTTGTTCTGGCGCTCGCTGCCGGCCAGGTCCACGAGGTTGAGCTTGCCCACGCGGATGTGCTCCTCGCCGTCCGGCCCCGTCTCGCTGCACTCGATGGTGATGAGGAAGATGGCGTGGGAGCGCGAGCTGTGCTCGTTCATGTTGGTGCTGCCCACGGAGCGCGTCTGGCTGCCCAGGTTCATCACATGTTCGATCTCCTTGACGTTCTTGGTCACGAAGGAGGAGAGGTCCTTGATGTACACCCCGGTCTCGGGGTTCTCCTTCAGCTCCAGCTTCTTGCTCTGGTCCTTGGCGAGGAGGTCTCTGATCTCCTCCTGGTAGATCTCCAGGTACGAGGCCCTCACCAGGTACTGCTGGTTCTGTGAGCGGGAGATGTGGGTGAAGATGTGCTCGAAGGCGCTGGGGATGATGCCACGCTTCTCCGGCTCCGCCCAGGCGCCCTGCATGGTGTAGGTCTTGCCGGTGCCGGTCTGGCCGTAGGCGAAGACGGTGCCATTGAAGCCCTGCAGCACCGAGTCAATGAGCGGCCGCACCGTCTCATCGTAGAGGTCGGCCTGCTTGGAGCTGGCGTCGTACACGGCGTCAAAGGTGAAGGTCTTGGGCAGCTCCCCGGGGGCGGCGCGGGGGTTGCGGATGCTCACCTGGCCCAGCTTCACGTCCAGCTCCAGGACGCGCTCGTATCCCGCCGCCTCCTCCCGCCGGCTCATGGGCCGGCACCGGGCCACCACCCGGAGCGCCTCGCAGCCGCTGCGGGGCTTACCGGCCATGGCGGCG
>VZTI01005950.1:179984-222030 GCA_013397865.1 Struthidea cinerea
GGGGGGAGGCGGCGCGCGCAGCCTCGGCAGCGCCTCTGAGGAGCCGCCGCGAGCCCGGGGGGAGAACCGGGAAGGGCCGGGCAGAACCGGGGCCCATCGAGCCGAGCGGAGCCGGGCGAACCGCGGGGTTATGAGGGCGGGCGCCGCCGCCGCCTCCCCGTGAGGAGCCGCGGGCGCGGGGAGCGCGCGAGGCCGCCCCGCCACAGGAAGCCATTTTGTGGGCCCCCTCCTCCTCCTCCTCGCTCTCGTCCTCTTCCTCCTCCTCGTCCTCCGCCGTCGCCGCCGCCTTCGGGAGCGGCCGGGTCCGGTGAAGGAGGCGGCGAGGAGGGGCGGCGGCGGCCGCCGCGCCCTCCCCCATGGCGAAGAAAACCTACGACCTGCTCTTCAAGCTGCTGCTCATCGGGGACTCGGGGGTCGGCAAGACCTGCGTCCTCTTCCGCTTCTCCGACGATGCCTTCAACACCACCTTCATCTCCACCATTGGTCAGTGCTTTTCCGCCCGGGGGGCTGCGGACCCCCCGGTTCCCACCGCCGTACCCCCCAGCTCCGTTCCTGTACTACCCCCGGGGACCCCCGGTGTTCCCTCCAGCCCCGTTATTGTGTCACCCCCCAGAGATCCCCTGTATTATCTCCAGCCCCCCAGGGACCCCCTGTGTCACCCATCAGGAACCCCCTGTGACCCCCCCCGCCAGGGACTCCCATCCCCGTTTCTGTGTGACCCCTAGGGACCGCCTGTGTCACCCCCGAGCCCCACTCCTGTATCCCCCCAGGGACACCCTGTGTCCCTCCAGGACCTTCCTGTCTCACCCCTCCCAGCCGCGTTCCTGTGTCACCCCTCAGGACCCCGTTGTGTTCCCCCAGGGTCCCCCCCCTCGGTCCCTATCCTGTCCCCTCGCCCTGGACGCGGAGCCCCGGCAGAGCCGCCCCGGTGCCGCCCGACGCCGCCTCGCCCCCGCCGCAGGGCAGGGTGGGTTTGGTTCCTCCCTCCCCGCAGCTCCCTCCGCGGTGGGTGACCCTGAGCGACCCTCGCTGTCCCCCCCCCGCGGGGGCTGCGCTGGCAGCTCGTCCCCCACGCCCTGCGCCAGCCGCCAGAGCCCACCTGGCCCCTTCCATCAGCGTTAATCCCTGTCCCTGCGGGCGGCAGGGCGGTGGGATCCCCGTCCCCGTGTTTGCACCGCTATTGATGTGGCTCAGAAACGATCGTGCTCGTGGGTGGGGTCTGTTTTCTCGCCCAACAAAGCTGTCCTTCCCCCCTTGGCCGGGTTCCTGGCAAAGCTGACTCCAGCCCTTCCTCGCTGAGCAGCTCCTGACCAAGGTAGAGCTGCTCTGACATCATGAAAGAGGGATGTGCCTTTGCCTTTTCCATGCAGTCTGTGCCATGGGACAGGCCTGGTACCCAATATCCTTCCGTCCCAGGTGTATCACAGGGTTTTGTTTGCCTTCTCCTGAACATCTTGTTTTGCAGATGAAGAGTTCAGTTCAGCAGCTTCTCACCTTCTTGGTGACTGGCTCTGGAAATTAAGGATAATTCCTGTCTCAGCTTTCTTGCAGCACCCACTGGTGTAATACGTGCAGATACCCACATCTGGATAAAAAAGAAAATTATTTTGAGGAGTTTGAACTGGATCTGACTTTTGTGCTTGCTATAAATCCCTTAAATCACTGGTCACGCAGCTGTTCACTGCGGGAACGTGGAGTGTCAGTGTAGATCTTAGTGCTGGGTATAAATTCTGTGCACTTCCTCATCTGTGTTGAAATGTCACCCAAAAATTGCACCTCGGACTCTAACACATAAAAAGACTCTTTTAAGCAAGGCTTGGGAAATTTAAAGTGAAAAAAAGTATCTTTGTGACAACTAAGTGTCGAGAAAGTTATTGCCTAAAACCTCTTGGGGCCTCATCTCGGTGTTTTGCTGAATTTTTGGGGGACTGTGTGACAGTTGTTAATGTTGTGCCTTCCCATGGCTCTGGGAGGCTGGATGGGTTTGCTGCTGTGGCCAGGGTGTATTTTGGCACTGCCTGGCCGATCCTCGCTGGGATCACATGGCATTCCTTGCCTTTGGAGTTCGTTGGGAAGGTTTATTTCAATTCCCAAAGTTAAAAATAGTCAACGTCATAGTTAAGAAGTCAGTGGGCACACAGTGTCTCCTGCTCCAGACAACTCGTGCTTTTAATAAATTAGTATTTTAGTAATTAATATTAGTTGTTGGTCTGACTCTGCAGTTTTGGGGCCTTCAAGAGGAGTATCACCAAGTTTAGTAGGAAGTGTGCACATGGAGATTTTGGAAGTGTTTCCCACCAGTCAGACCAGTGGCTGTTTGTTTCTGGGGTGCCTAAACTGGAAGGCAGAGGTGTTTTATTCCCTGAACTCTGAACTGAATGTCTGGTGCTGGTAGCTGTGTACACCCTTTGGTTAATGCTTGGTGTGTCAGCTTTGCGTCTTCACAGTGGAATTTGGCAGGTTTGGGGGTACAAATAGATTTTCTGTGTGGTGTTTAACTGCCCAAAGATGCCTTAAATGCGTTGTTTCCGTAGTCCTTCCATAAGCTGATGTGGCAACGTGGAGGGAAGTGCCCTGTGCAGGCAACGTCAGTTGAAAGGGCAACTCTCCATTAGCACCTTGGGAAAAACAGCCCATCCATGAGGGAAGAATCCAAATACCTGAGTTATCCATGTCCACTCAGTTCTCTCTATATTATTCCCAAGCGATGCAGCGATCTGGCTGAAAATGGGATTTCAAATTCCCGCTGGTGACTGCAGCTCTCACACTTCCCCAGGCAGGCCCCGCAGCAGCAGTGGCAATCCAGGAGCCTGGAAAGGGGCTTTCCATGGGAGTTCCTGCTGTGGGAAATCCCAGCTCAGCAGCCGTGCAGCTCTGGTTGGTTTTGCAGCTGGAAGAGCAGAGTTTCAGGGAAAACCTCCGATGGAGTCTTTGACCTGTAGCAACAAGGAAATGTGGTTTCCAAAGCCCTTGTGTACACAGTGGGTGACGGGAGGTGACTGGATCCTTGGCTGAGGCTCTCCTGTGTTTGAATAACCCAAGCAGCTCTGATCCCCAGCTCTGGGTTTGCTCAGGGCTCCACCAACAGCCTGGGATAGCCCAGCACATGAAATGTACTGGAGTGTTTGGTGGTGGCTGTAGGCAGGGACTGGTTCATAGAATCCTGGAATCGTTTGGGTGGGAAGGGATCTCAGAGCCCATCCTGTTCCACCCCCTGCCATGGGCAGGGACACCTTCCACTGTCCCAGGCTGCTCCCAGCCCTGTCCAGCCTGGCCTTGGGCACTGCCAGGGATCCAGGGGCAGCCACAGCTTCTCTGGGCAACCTGTTCTAGGGCCACCCCACCCTCCCAGGGAACAATTCCTTCCCACTATCCCATCTAATCCTGGCACTGGGAAGCCATTCTCCCATGTCCTGTCCCTCCCAGCCCTTGTCCAAAGGGCACTCTGAGCTCTTCTGTAGGTTCCCTTCAGGCACTGGAAGGTTCAGTCTTTAGTCTGTAAGGAGAAGAAGGATCTCAAGGAATATTGAGACTGGCCTCTGTCTAAGGTGGATGCGTGGGGAAAATTAATTCTCTAAACCAAATTTTATTTGGTTTTAATTCTCTAAAACCAAAGGCCTGTTTGCATATGTAAGGCAAGACACACTACTACAGTGTTTCTGCTTCACATTAGTAACTTCTGTTTGCTTCACATTTCATCGTTGAACATTGATTAATCCTGATCCGTGATGGCTGCTGGGATATAATCTACTGTCCCTGTAATTCGACATACTCTCACTTTGACTTTGAGTCACTTCAATCTAATATTTCCTGCTAAAGCAGCAGTTAAGCTTCTGGATGTGCTGAGGTGCCAGTGTAAGTGATTTCACTGCCCCGTCTCAGGCACTATAAATATTCCAGATGGCATTTCTGCAAGAAATCCCAGAGTCATCATAACCTCCCTGGAGAGGGCAGGGCCTCGGCCTCCAGCACTGCCCTGCTGTTTGCAGGTGCAAAAGGAACAAGTCTTGCAGGACTTAGTCCATCACAAACCATTTTAAATTTTGACTGTTCTTCAGTGATTTTTCCAGCGCAAAAATCATTTTTATGGTACTTGGTTTTGAGAATTGTGGTGACTTCTCAGTTGTGCTCTAGGGATACTCCTCGCGGGGTCAGTGAGGGGGTGCAGCTGTGCCTCGGGGCAGTGGTGGTGCTCCTTGGAGCTCCTCCTCGTTTTGGTGCTTTCCCTGCTGCCACTCCTGCTACCAGCAGGTTGTCTTTATTTTGAATGTTAAAAATGTTAGGATAAGTAACTCCCAGTCAATGTATCCTTGAGATCTTCATTTTTAATATCTTTTTAGTGGCGTTCACTGTGTCAGGTTGTTGATGGTTTGAAGCGAGCTGTGGAAAAAGGATCTGTAGGAGCTGTGCACACTTTGTGGAGCTCCTAGGGGTCCAGCCTTTGGCACCTGGGAACAGGTAGGGAGGGTTGTTTCTGGGTCTGCTGTTCTGGCCAGGATGGCTGCTAAAAAATTTAAATGCCAGAACTGAGCCTAAGCATGTAATCACTGTTGTCTGACTAAGTCCAATGCAAATGAAGATGAGTCACAAAAAATGTTTTCCCATGAAATCTCTACTAACAGCTCAGGAGAACAAAGGGTGTGTAAGCATTGGGAGATTCCCCCCCAGTGCTCCCGGTGGAAGTAAAACTTCCCTGGATCTTAACCCCTCCTGGAGGTGCAGCTGTATTCTGTATTCCTGAGCTTTACTCACCTGGCTGCAAGTCTACAAATCCAGAGATAAAAACCAGTGATTCTTGAGGTTTGTTTTATTTTGAACACAACCAAAACTGTGCTAGGAGTGTGCAAAACTGTTATTTTAAATGGGAAAGTGTAGGAAAACTACTTTGATGAAATTAATTTTTTAAATTATTTCTTTTGCCTTTATTAGAAGTGGGTTTGAGTTGGAACCACTTGCTTTGAAACAACTTGATATTGGCACATTGAAGCAGTGAAGTTTCTAAAAATTAGTCCTCAAGGGTCCTCAAGTAATAAATCCAAGTTTGTTTGTGCATCCTGGGAGGATTTGTTCACTCAGGATTGTGATATATTAATATCAGAAGGAAGGATCCCCAGATAGAGAATGGGGAAAAACTTGGCAGATTTTGGGAAACAAATGATGGTTTGAAGGGTGAAGATGCTGCTGCTGTGCAGGGGTTGCAGTGCAGTTTGAACAACAAGTAGCTTCAGGATTCCAAAAAAAAAAGGGGTTACTACAACAGTTGGAAGTACTGACTTGTCTGTTCCCAGAAGTTGTGGGTGTCCCATCCCTGGAAGTGTTCCAGGCCAGGCATGACAGGACTTGGAGCAACGTGGTCTAGTGGAAGATCTCTCTGCCCATGGCAGGCGGTGAAATGGGATAAGCTTTAAGGTCCTTTCCAACCCAAACCATTCCATGATTATATCCCGTTTTTTTATCATACCTACAGCCTACAGGAGCAGCAGCAGCTGTGAGCTGTGTTCATGTTGTGCCCAGGATGTGCGCTCCGTCTGCTTCTGACTCCTACCATGGAGCAGGTGAATTAGACTGGGAAAAACCCCAATAAACCCTGGCCCAACAAGCCCCCCGATCCCAACTTCTGCTCAGTCATTTCCGTGATGGGAACCCATCAGGCAGCAGGAGAGGCTGAAGTCATTTCCACTTGGAGGTGGCTGTGCTGCAGAACTGGCTGCCAGGGGAATTTTGGAGGGGAAAAGATTGGTGGATTCCGAATGAAAGTAGAAAATGGAAGTGGATCTGTCAGTGGTGGTGCTCTGGATGCAGGCTGGAGCTCAGGAATCCCCTGGGCTCTTGGCTGCTGGAGTTTGGACGAGTATTGTTTGGCCTGGAGAGGGGTTGTCCTCTCTGTCTGCTGGGACACCCAGGAGAAGGGTTACAGAGCGAGCTGGACTTGTGTGATACTGTACGAGTAGGGTGGTTTGGTTTTGGTTTTGTTTGGTAGGATTTTTTGGGGTTTTTGTGTGTGTGCGTTTTGGGTTTTTTTCTCATCTAGGGCTGTGAATAATGAGCAGCAGTTTTGCACACGCCTCACAGAGCTGATGAGAGACTGGGGATGGCTGTGGTGAAGAGCTGAGGAACTGAGCTGGCTGGAAACTTCTTTGTGTAACGTGGCTGTTTTTTCAGCTGAGCTGGATCAGTTCCCTGATGGGGCTCCTTACGTTACCCTCCAAATCTGTGCTGGTGGAATGATATGGCAGCAGGGGACATGGAAACAGCAGAGTAGGTGGTGTTTGTACTCAGAATTCCAGGATCATTGAGGCTGGAAAAGCCCTCCCAGCCCATCGAGTCCAAGCTGTGCCCCATCCCCACCTTTGTCACCAGCCCAGAGCACTGCGTGCCACCTCCAGGCCTTCGTCCTGTCCCTGTTCCCTGGGAGCAGAGCCCGACCCCCCCGGCTGCCCCCTCCTGTCAGGGAGTTGTGCAGAGCCACAAGGTCCCCCCAGAGCCTCCTTTTCTCCAGGCTGAGCCCCTTTCCCAGCTCCCTCAGCCGCTCCTGGGGCTCCAGCCCCTTCCCAGCTCCGTTCCCTGCCCTGGACACGCTCCAGCCCCTGCAGGTCTCTCCTGTCAGGAGGGGCCCAGAGCTGCCCCAAGCACTGGAGGTGCCCCAGCAGTGCCAGCACAGGGGATGGGCACTGCCCTGGGCCTGAGAGGTTCCCCATGAAAATTCTCTTTCTGGTTGCAGTTCCACATTCACAAACCTCTTGGCAGCATTTCCAGTGCCTGGCCTTCCCTCTTCCCTGCCCCCAGTATGAAACAAACCCTAAACTGGGCTTGCTCCTCTCCCGGTGCTGTTGCTGCCTCAGGCAAAGCCGATCGGGGAAGGATGTCAGCGCTGCGGAGCTGCTTCCTCGGGCACAGTCCTGTGCTGGCAGCCCTGCTGCTCCTCCGTCCTTGCACTGACATGCTCCTGATGTGCAGCTGAAACTCACGGGCAGCTGCTCCCCGAGTGTGCTGAGTACGATCAGGAGCCGTGCAGGTGCAGGGGAAGGAGAGTGCCCAGGCTGGCTGCTCCAGTTAAGCCAGCTCTGTTTCCAGGAGGGGACTGAGCTGTCACTTCAGCAGTGACAGAGATGAAGAGTTAGGAAGTCACTGATGTTTTCTAGGGTAATGTGTGTTCAGATTTGGAGCGCAGGCCTGTATCTTTTTGTGACAGGCTGCGTGATCTGTGAGCTGTGTGTGAATTTTCAGAGGCCAAGCAAAATGTCTGTTGGTGTTGCTAGAAACTTGTTCATGAACTGCTAAGCAGGAACACAGCCTTTGTTGTAAGTAGCCAGTGATTAGTTTTTAGTGCCTTGTTGAGTGATAAACACAACTGGGAGGTGCAGAGAAGTGATTTGCTCTTGACTCCTTGGTTTACGTCTTTCAAAAGAAAATCTGTTATGCTCTTGCAGAAGATTTTCTTCCTTGTTGAGGGTGGGGAGGCCCCTGGATCCCTGGCAGTGTCCAAGGCCAGGCTGGACATTGGGGCTTGGAGCAGCCTGGGACAGTGGGAGGTGTCCCTGCCCGTGGCAGGGGGTGAAATGGGATGAGCTTTAAGGTCCCTTCCCACCCAAACCATCCTGTGATTCAATGATTCTCTTTATCCTGGGAAAACACTTGATCTTTGCCACTCTTCAAGTCAATACTGATATTTAATTAGGGGATTGACTGAGAGCCTCTTGATGAAAACCTCATCAGGAGATAGGAAGAATCAAACCTACCTTGAAGGGTTTTAGGCAGATGTTGCTGCCTGTAGTCAGCAGTGCTACCTGTGAGGGGTTTTGCCTTGGCAGGCCCCGTTCCCTGTCCCTGCTCCTGGCAGCCCTGGCGCAGGGCGTGGGCTCTCCCCGCCCTGGGTGCCCACAGCTTGCTCTGTCTCCTCCTCCCTGGAGCATGGAAAGCCAGCGTGTCCTTGCTTGTTAGTGAGCTGGAGAACCTCGGGAAGGATGATGGCTGGGCTGCTCTGCCAGGAAAGTTCATCCCAGCTGGGCTCGAGAAATGCCCAGGCAGGACATGGGAGCAGAGCAGGTTGCACGGATTCTCCGGGCAGTGGCAGCCAGTGCCTGTTTTGCTGCATGACTTTTTGATGGCACAGAGTAGAGGAGGATTTCAGCCTTGGTTTGTGTAATTCTTGTAAGGGGGAAGGTGCTTCAGAAATACTTTGTGAAAAACCAGCTTGTCAAATTCCTGGTGCTGAGGGAATTCCCTGTCTGGCCCTGGAGAACAGGGAAGAGACCAGAGCTGCTGCTGCAAGTTGTCTGGAACGTCTGGTGTTTCGGTGCAACTCAACTGTAGGTTTTCCTTTCTGCGTGGGTTTGACTACAAGTCTTGTGTGGGTTTAACTAAAGTCTCTGCATGTTTTGGTTCTGTTCTGTAGCTAAAACAACTCCAGGGTTTCTTTCCCACTGGGACTGTGACTGTTCTGTGCTGTGTAACCTGGAGAAATACTCATTTGTGTCTTGCGTTTCCAAAATCTGACTTAATGCTCCCAGAGAGGGGCCTGCTTGCTTGAGAGCCGATGGGTGTGGAATTCCTACAGTGATATCCACACCTGTACAGCTTTTTCCTCAGGGATGCTTTTCAAACTGGTGTGCTTTCATGTTTGGATCCACTGAAGCTGTTGTTGGACTAGGAGGGGTGCTGGAAATGGTCTCTTCCCAAAACCATGGCTCTGGTGTGGCATGCTGCTGCTGTGTGTGCTGGGAGTTCCTTTGGTGCTGGGGGGGCTGGGATCAGCATCGTGCTTGGGGAGGCTGTCCTGGCCCAAGAGCTGAGCTTCAGAACCCTTAAAAGCCGTGGTTCCACAGGTGGGTGGTGCTCTGGTAAGTTAAGGTGTCATCTCAGGGTGTCCAGATGGGTGGCTGGCCTGAAATGGGTCAGGGTACGGTACCACTCAGTGGATTTATGGAAGGTTCAGGAAAGCTGGGCTTTGTCATGGCTCATCTGCACCTTACGGGAGCAAACTCTTGCCTCTGTTTCCTGACAACATTCCCTGAATGGGTTGTACCTGGTCCCAAATAAGTTATTCTGCCCCTGAGATGGTTGTGTCTTAAGTGGGTCTCCCCAGCGTTGTAATCTTCTACAGTAAAGGTGGTTTTACGTTTCCCTTCAGGTGCTCTGTTATTGACTTTGGGCACCTGGACATAGGAGTTCACCTATTGGTGTCTGATGTATTCACGTGCCAGTTGTCATCTCCTGCCCTTCTAGCCATGGCCATGGTACCTGTTCTTCCTCACCACCAAATCTCCCTGGCAGGTGACTTCCCTGAGGGCACCACCTCGACTGCACTTTCATTATTGCAGATTTATAATAAATGTCTGAACTTAGGTCATTAAAATGCTGATAGCAGTACCCAGAAGTTTCCAGTTCCTCAGGTAGCAGCATTGATTTCACACCTTCCAGAGCTTGCTGCAGGCTATGTCTCGTCCATCGTCTCCTCGTCCTTCTCCGAAGTGGGATTGCTGTGGCAGAACGAGCTCGTTAGAAGCCGAGCTGTCACCTCCATCTCCGTGCACGTGGCAGGACGTGCGTGTGCCTCTGTCACTTGAGAGGGAGCTCAGATGTGGGGCCTCAGCACAGCTGTCTAATTGCTGGTTAAGGGAGTCCCTCCGACGCTCCTGATTCCTTGAGTGTGCTGGGAAGTGCTCTCATCTCCATGGATCTTTTGATCTTCCCAGTAAACAACAAAGCTAGTTAGTTATTTTAGCTGCACAAATCTCTGGAGAAAGCAAAGGTGACTCCTGTCTAGTTCTTTGGGAATTGTGCTTCCTGTTGGTCTGTCTGGGACAGCATGGACCAGGACTGTGAGTTCTCTGGGAAGTCTGCTGTGTCTCATTCCTGCTTCAGTGATCAGAAATGCTGTGGGTTCCGTCAGAGGGGCTCAGGAACTCCACCTGCAACAGCGTTAGACTGGCAGTGTCTGCTCAGCTGAGGTGGCCATGTGCCTCAGGGATGTGTCTCCAGCCTCAGGGATGTGTCCCAGCATGCTTGTCCCCGCCAGAGAACAGGATAGGGAGCTGCCTGGGTTTGGGTCATGGAATGACAGAATGGATTGGGTTGGAAGGAACATTTAAGCTCATCTTATTCCACCCTCTGCCACAGGCAGGGACACCTTCCACTATCCCAGGTTGTTCCAAGCCCCGTCCAGTCATGGACCATGTCAGAGAACAACGTCAGGATTTGCAGGAAAAGAGCTGAGGTTGCAGCAGAGCTCTGCCAACAGCTGGAGCAGCAGCCCCACGAGCCCCAGGGTGACAAACCACAGCGCTGACAGTCGCTGTGACCACAAAGCGTGGCAGCTCCGGCAGCAGCTGGGTGACAACGCCTGCACTTGCTCAGAGCAGGACCTCTCACACCACCTCTCTTTGCCTGCTCCTTCTGCCTCTCGCCCACCTGCAGGGTTAGAAGCTCTTTCAAAGCTGGTGGCCACTATCAGATGCTCTGATGATCGTAAGGAGACCTCCTCCGGCAGGAATCTCCCCTGACTGCAGGGCTTTTGATGGGATCCAGAGCAGCTCTGACACCCTGGGAAATGGGATCCCCACCTCAGGTCCTGTCCTGGCACCCAGGACCAACAGCAAGACTGAGGCAGCCTGTGCAGCACGGACTTTGTGCTTCTGTCCCCTCGCAGCAGGGCCGTGTTAATTTGGGTTGCCTGGGGTCTCTCATTGTCCCAAGGACAGCAGTGCCAGCACCTCTCTGCATTTCTGTTCCAGTCACACACCACCTGCAGCACAACTTTTTCCCAATACCCACATCAAGTTTTCCCTGTTATGATCAGTGTCGACCTCCTTTTGCCCTCAGCAGCAGGCTCAGGCAGCACCAGTTGGGACACCCAGTGCCTAAAGGGGATCCAGGAGAGCTGGAGAGGGACTGGGGACAAGGGCTGGAGGGACAGGACACAGGGAATGGCTTCTCACTGCCAGAGGGCAGGGATGGATGGGATATTGGGAAGGAATTGTTCCCTGGGAGGATGCTGAGGGGCACAGGGTGCCCAGAGCAGCTGTGGCTGCCCCTGGATCCCTGGCAGTGCCCAAGGCCAGGTTGGACATTGGGGCTGGGAGCAGCCTGGGCTAGTGGAAGGTGTCACTGCCCATGGCAGGGGGTGGCACTGGATGGGCTTTAAGGTCCCTTCCAACCCAGCCCATTCTGGGTTTCTGTGAACCTTCTGGCAGAGAGCAGCAAACTAAAAAATCCAAACAAGTCTGGCTGCCTCAGGAGATGCCAGTGTTTTGGGGTGGCAAGAAATTTTGATTCTAGGTGTGTCGTGTGACATTCTTCCAGTTTTTTCCACATTTTCAAAAGCACATTATTCCCGTTTCTCAGGCTTTTTCTGGGAGTTCAATTTCACTGTTGCAATATCAGTAATAGCTAAAAAAGGTGATAAAACTTCCTGATAAATGTGATGCTTTGTGGCAGTATTGTAACAATGGGCCTTTATTTCGAGGTTTTTCCCTGCTGATGGACTTGAGAGCTCTGGCACTCATCTTCTGACTTGCTGGAGAACTTAGAGCTTGGGTGGAAACATCTGGTGTTCCAGTACTTGACCTCCTCCAAGAGCTGGGAGACCTCCCATGGTCACGCTGTGCCATTACCTTGATGTGTAGGAATTGCCTTACGGACTCTAGAACTTGGTGTAAACCAAAGATCAGAACCTGCTGCTGTGCTTTTTATTGATGCTGAGGGGTTAATGAGTGGAAGGTTTTTCTGATGTGCGAGTTGCTGTTCAGTAACTGGGAACATCCCCAGTGACGTGGCGGCTGTTCATTAACACCTATTGAGTTTATTGAGTACTGGAGCCTTGGAGGGAACATCCTGCAGGAACACTGGACACAGCACTGTTCCTGGAGCCTGTGTCCTTAACCAGCCATTCCCTGTTGGAAATGTCACCCAGCAAGGGCTGGCTCACAGCGTATCCCCAGCCCTTTGTAAGCAGGAATGATGCTGAGGTCACGTGTGGGGTGGCAGTGCTGATGCCTCACTGATGGCAGCATGTGCTTGGTGCCAGCAGTGACAGAGCTCTCTGCTCTGGGCAGCCTGGGCAGCTTGGCTTGGGGCGCTCTCAGAAATAATGGTATTATTCTGTGTTTGTGAGAACAGAAACGGATTTTCCAGCAGTAAATCGTCCCATGCATCCTTTTGGAGCAGCTTGGTCCAGGGGAAGGTGTCCCTGCCCATGGAACAAGGCTGAGCTTTAAGATCCTTCCCAACCCAAACCGTTCTGGGATTCAGGGATTCCATGACAGTGAATTGAGTGGTTGAATCTTTTAATGACCTCCCCAGTACAGCACCTCCTCTTTGGTAAAGCTGATGCTTTTCTGAATGAATTCACTTCCCTTCATTTATGTGTTATCTGTCTTGTCCATCTGCTGAGTATAAATTAGCCAGGATAAGTGTTAACTTGAATTTTATTTTTATGTAATTTGAGGGCAAAATTACCGTTGCAGCAAGTAGTGACAAATTCTGTGTTTCATAAATAGCAGTTTATGTGAAAGAGATTCATGTACTGTATTTATTTCCTAGCTAACAAATATAGCTTAAGTAGGGTGAGACATGCATGAAAACTGATTTAATTGGCTGTAATTGAACTTGAACATATTTAATTCATGTCCTTGGTGGTTTAGAGTAGAATTCCAATTGCAGACTGGGCTGTCTGGAGTCCAGACTTCTCCTTGCTGTGACTTTGGGTGTGGGTCCTGATGGGCTCCTGACAGTGGGATTGATGAGGAGATGCAGCTGCTTCATGTGATGCCTTCCCTAAAAATAGGGGCTGGTAAAGGTGCCTGGACCAGAGTTAATTGAGTATATTGGAAAATGAAAGATGTAATGGCAGGGAATTAAATCAGCCCTCAAACCTGGAATTAACTGACACTGAGCAGAGGTTACTGCTGCATGGGAACAGCTCTAAAGGAAGTTCTGTTTCTTGCTAGAGCTTCATTTCCTTTTTTTCCCCCCTTAGTACCTTATGAATAAAAACCTTATTGTCTCTCTTGTCTCTTGGTATGCATAAAACATCACTAAAATAGTTCCTTTGTTCATTTTCTTTTGTTTTGTTTGTGGGAGCCTTGTGTAAGGTTTAGCTGCTGGAATAACAAAATGATCAAATTTCTTTTTTCTGGAAGAAGTAACCGCTTGTGTTGAAGCTGTGGTCTCGGGGACCTTAGTGACAGTGTAGGTGGTGTCAGCAGGAACCTGGAGCCTTCTTTCTGCACAGAGATTGTTTTTTACATGTGGATTTGAACTGTGCTTTCATGTGACTGCTGAAACTCCTTCCCTGGGAGGAGTGTGGGTAAGTCAGACCTCCGTGGACAGAAGTTGCACTGATGTTTGTCAGTGAGCTGAGGGCAGCTGGGGAGGAGAGGATGAGGAGGTTCCATCTGTGGTTCTGGCCTCAGAAATGGCCCCGGTCCCTGCCCGTGACCAGGTACTGCCCCACAGTGATTGTGCACACAGGTACTTCCAAGGGGGATGGTGCCAGACTCTGCTCAGTGGTGCCAGTGACAGGACGAGGAGCAGTGGCCAGAAGCTGGAACACAGCGAGTTCCTTCTCCACATGGGAAGCACTTCTGTCCATGGAGGGTGACAGAGCCCCGGAACAGCTGCCCAGGGAGGATGTGGAGTCTCCTCTGGAGACGTTTCAAACCCACCTGCTCCGGGTGACCCTGGTTGGATTGGAGATCTCCAGAGGTCCCTTCCAGCCCCAGCAGTTCTGGAATTCTCTCTCAACCTCCATCGTTGTCTGGGATCCCAGTGTTTGTGTGGCTGGGATGCCAGGTACGCTCGCTGCTCCCAAAACTTGTGGCAGCTGTGCCTTGAACACATCTGCTGAGTGGGTGCTGCAGTTCAACATGTTGGATTCTGAGCTGTTGGAAGTGGCTGTCCCTTCCTGTCCAGATCCCAGCTCTTGGGAAATGCTCCATTTTATGGGAAATGCTCCTTGCCCTGGTTATCTCCCGAACTTTGCCTAGGCGCTGATATGGAGAGTGCTGGCTCAGGAACCAAACCACCAGATCAGAGCTGTGCCACGAAGCCTTGGCCCACTGGCTGAGGCTCTGGTCCCGGGGACTGCCCTGGCCATCAGGTGACTGCCGTGGGACGTGGCTGTGGGCGCTGCTCAGCATTCCCTGCAGTGTTCCCGGCACAGCCGCAGCAGCCGGAGCTCGCCCAGGTCCCCTGCCCTGTTCTTTGCCAGAGTGGGAGAACCACGTTGTCCCTTGGTGCTGCCTCAGCCTCCCCCGCAGCTGAAATCGCCAAGGATGTGTTTGTTAGTCCCCCAAATTAGCATTGGCAGGGGTTGCCTGGGGAGGTTTGGAGTCCCCATCCCTGGAGGTAGCCAAGGAAGGCCTGGAGGTGGCACTCAGTGCTCTGGGCTGGGGACAAGGTGACATTGGGCACAGTTGGACTCGATGATCCTGCAGTGCTTTTCCAACCCAAATGATTCTGTGGTAACTGAGTTTCTCAGGTGTGGCTGTGTGTGTCATTGTCTCTTCCTGGGAACCTGGAGGAGGATGTGGTGCCTCTCAAGGAAGGGTAGGTAGAAATAGGTCAGTTTGAGCTGCTGGGGATTTAACTTCAGTCCCTTGAGTCCCCTTTCCCTCCAGCCTCCCAGGCAGCCACCTCTAACTAATGGTTTTAAGCTCATACACCTTAGTTCCTCCCTTGGAGGAGCTGTCACCTTCACTTTACAGAAAAGTTGGAGTTTATTTACGAAGATTCGTACAAAATTCATGACTGGCAGTTTGTGTCCAGGTCAGTATTTAAATACCTGCAGCAGATGGAGCGAGGGACCTGGAACTTGGGGTCGATGTGGAGCTCTTGGGAAGGTCCTGTATGTCATTGTTGACCAAGGAAGAGACATTTGGAAATCCCTCACAGGCATAGCCATGGGATGGGACCTCACCTCTGTGTCTGCTGCGTGGTACCAGGGCCTTTCCCACCTCCTGATTATTTGGATTTTAATGCCAGGTGTGGTGTTGAACAGCAGTTCCTGTTGTAACGCATCTATCAAACATGAGCAGTGCTGCTTGAGGAGCAGCAGCTTCAGGGAATTTCTGATGTATTGATACTCTGCTTCCTTGCAGCCCTGTGGCTTCCCAGACCTAAATGCGTGGATAGAATCTGTATTTTTTAGAAGAAAAAAAGTCATGTTCAGCTGATAAAAGGATTTACATCAGCAAGTATCCTAGGTGTGATAGCACAGTAACGGACTTCTCCCTGTTGGAGGGAATAAGGTGGAACAAAGGAGATCTCAACGGTTGTTCTGGAAGGGATTAATTTCAATGTAGGTGATGAGCAGGGGAGGGGTGGAAGGTCCCCACTGCCATGGAGGTGCGGCAGCCTGCTGTGTGGGGAGCACACAGCTCCCTCCACCTCTGTCTCCTTGGTCACTTCATGTTTTTAATATTTTTTAATATTGCTGCCAAGTGCTCTTAAAGAATTCTTGGCAGCAATATTGCCTTTTGCAGTGACTCACCTCAGGTGTTAATTTGTGATTTTTAATACAAGTCTCAAAAATGGTCATGGAGAAGGTTTCAGGTGAGACTTGCAGTGAGGCAGTTTTGGTACCCTACATTTGCTGTGCATCCCTGAAAGGGCCAATGGCAGAGACCTCAGCTGCTCACAGCTCCTCTGCTGCTTTGAAGGGCAACAGGAGCACTTCAGAAAGGAATTTCCAGTTCGGAAGGTCTCCTTTACTCCTGGAGTTCTGAGTCCTGCAGTTGGGAATGCTGTTGATCTCTGAGTTGGTTGGTGCTGCAAGGGCAACATGAGATGGGTTTGGGAAGCTCTGGTGGCAGGAGGATCCCCAAATTGTTCCCCAACAGTGGAGATGTGGATGAATTCCCAGCACGTGGCCTTTCCCAGACACCAGGTCAGGCTGGATAACAACGGCCTCCTATTGTCTGGGGGGGATTAAGCCTGGGATTTGGGGGGAAAGAAGCCAGAGTACTGGATTTGTCACCAAAATGAATATTCAGCGAGTCCCCTGATGGGCTGGTCAGGGCTGGTTTGCATAAATCAGATCTCCCTGTACCCTATTGGGGGTGTGTGACAGCGATTGAGGCCCACAAATGCATCCAGGAGGGAAATGTAGGTCACCCCGAGGAGCTGCTGTCTCGCAGGACTGTCATCTGCTTCGTTAAGAATAGATTAATTGGGAGGGGACGATCTGGCACCAGTGCTGCTGGTGCTGCTGCTCCTGTCCCGTGTCCTGCCGTTCCTCACCAGCTCTGGAATTTCTCTGGATTGGTGTGGGATTGGGGAAACTCCGCCTGGAAGGGCAGTTTTATAAAGTACTGGGAAACGGGGGATGCAGGACAGAGCCAGGGGGGTCACTGAGAGGGGCTGGTAGAGCTTGAGCAGCCTCTTGGCAAGGAGATGCACTTGGGTTTAAGAACCTGTAATTTAGCAAATTTTGTGTTAAAAGCTAAAGTGCTTCATTTGGATTTTGGGAATCGACTGCATTCCTAAAAATAGATGCTGGAATTAAATTAGTTTTTTTTAAGGTACACACTCTCATGCTAGCAAATGTCACTGGATAAGAGTCTTTAACTTATCTTTTCAGAGCGAGATCTGGTCATAATTCCTGTTCTTGATACCTGCTCTACAAAATAGCAATTTTCAGGATACTGCAGGTCCCGTGGGTCCCCAGCAGTTGGATACAGCTGTTCCCAGGGGAGTGTCTCTGCTGTTACTGTGAATGTTACCCAGAAAAGCAGTTCTGTGTAGCTGTTGCCATCATGGTGTGGATGGATGGATGGAGGCTGCTGACCTTGGGATAAAGCAGGGAACGTTTGCTCAGGTGACAGTTCAGGAGGGAAAAGCAAAGGGTGCAAGGAGTGGGTGATGAGAGAGCTTTTGGGGAAGGGCCTTTGGGGAAGGAGAGGCCTTTGGGTGATGGACTGAGGATGGGAGGGTTGGCACCAGGGACTGGATATTTGGGAAAAAGCTGTTAACACTGCTCATGTCATCAGTTGTGGCTGGTGGGATTAAAGTAATTAAATCACTTGACTCTGTTCCCATGGTCCTGCCAAGCCCAGCTTGATCCAAACCAGGCTCCCAGGCAGGACCTTCACCTTCAGTGGGGAGTTTCTCTTACCCACTTGTGGAGCTTTCTTAGACCGCTGGAATGGTTGGCCTCTGTGATCTTAGGGGTCTTTTCCCACGTGGACAATTCCATGATTGCGTTCTGTAAATGAGCTAAGTGCACATTTCCCGAGGTTTCAGCTGAGGGGTGTGATACTTTACTTCATGTGAGGTGTGTGTTAACTCTATTCAGATGCAGCTGCGGGTGCTCTGTCAGTGCTGAGCTGTCACGACTTGAAACCTTGCAGAGCAGGACGAGTGAGTTCCTGCTGCAGCTCTGGTTTGCACACTCTGCACTGGGAAGAACTTTCTGCAGAGAAGGTGAAACACCTGAATTCACTGAATTTCTGCTTTGCTAACATATAAATCCACGGTTTACTCATACCTTGCGTTCTTTGTTACACTCCTGGTCGTGGGATGTCAGAAATGATGGAACTGAAGGTGCAGGAGAGGAGAGCAAAGACAGCCCGGAGGCCATTCCAGTGTCACTGTGCTGACTGATAACTCTCTGGGTTGTTCCCAGGGCTGCTCCTGCTTCTCCCCATAGCTGTGGGATCCCACGGTCTCTGGAGTCCTGCCCTGCCTCTGTTCATTTCCTGGGGCCCCTTTCCTGCCTCTGCTGAGCTCTGCTCCCGCTCTGGGCGCTGCGCTCCGTGTCTCAACAAGTCAGGCAGGTACTCCCTATCCTGCCCTTGGAGTCCTGAGTCACCGCAGCTTGGGAGGCTGAGGGAACTCCCACGGCAGTTTGTACCACGAACTGGAGTCCTTCTGGGGAGCGTTGATGCTGGGTCTGAGCGGTGTGGGAGCAGCCTTAAGAGGGCTGGGGATGTGCAGCGTGGCCCAGCAGAGCCGCCGAGCCGAGCGTGTGCTGCCCGTGTGCGCTGGGGCCCTGCATTATTTATAACTTGGGTTGCAGCTCTTTGTGTGGGCTTGTCTTAGGCCAGCAGCAGCACTTGGGTTGTCTGGCCCAGGCGTTCAGGGGGGAGACTCCTCTTTGGTCCTCTGCTCTCTGTGGCTGGCTGGGTTGTACGGGCAGAGAGTGCCAGGACAAAGGGAATGGCTTCCCACAGGCAGAGGACAGGGATATTGGGAAGGAATCCCAGTATTCCCTTGGGAAGGCCCTAGCACAGGTTTCCCAGAGAAGCTGTGGCTTCCCCATCCCTGGAAGTGCCCGAGGCCAGGCTGGACGGGGATTGGAGCAGCCTGGGATAGTGGAAGGTGTCCCTGCCCACAGCATGGAGTGGGGTAAGATGAGCTTTAATGTCCCTTCCCACCCAGACCATTCTGGGATTTGAGGAATGCTATTTTTTCTATTTCCTCAAAGAATTCGTTGCCACATGTAAGTGTAGGAAGGATCCATGCAGGAACGGGTGCTCTCCCGGGGATGTGTGTGGGAAGCAGGGGATGTGTGTGCTGGGATTCTGTGTACACACACACACCCAGGTGAGCTGCATGTGCAGGAGCTCTCCCTTGAAGGAGGAGGAGCAGCTGCTGGATTTACTGAGTTACTCTGCTGTTTACCCAGGGGATTAAGTGTGTTTGAGCTCCGAGAGCAGGGTGTGTGCAGGGCTGTGGAGTTTGGGCATCCTCCTGCAAAGGCACGAGCAGAATTAGTGCTGCCTGCTGGGTTTAAACCAGCAGCACCATGTTTTTGCGTCTCGTCAGACCCCAGAGCATCCATAGGCTTGTTTTGATTCCATCCCTGGTTTTTTGTTGCCTTTCCCTCGTCCCACTGTCCTTCCCATGTGCCTGACCGTGCTACACGTGATCAGGGCTGAACACAAGGAAGAGTTCAAATGCAGTGCAGTCCTTCACTCCTGATGAATAAATGTTTTGTTAGGAGGAGTAGCCATGGCCTGAAGTGTCAGTTCCTTACCTGGATCTGGAAGTTCCTGGTACTGGTTAAAAGAAGCCAGGTGGTCCCAAGCTTTCAGGTTTCCTCGTCGCCGTCTCTCTGATAATTTCATTGTCAGGGAGTGAATTTTGAGACTTTGCCTAGTGACCCCTCTTGCTGTTTTATTGAAGCTTTCTCCGGAGAAAGAAGAATTCCCAAAGCACTGATGGTCAGAGATCCTCCTGTTAGAGAAGTTGTTGGGATTGGGGGAGGACAGTGTGGGTTCCAGCTCCCTTTGGAGCCCCGTTCCAGTGGTTCCTCCCCTCTGCAGTTGGGCGCTGTGCTGGCTGCCAGAGGTGGCAAAGCCGGATTGCAGGAGGAATTGCCATGAGCGCCAAGGCTTGTCCCAGCCAGCCTAAAGCTTCCCACTCCCTCCCACGTCAGCCGAGTTTGGCTCCCTGATAAAAGTCAGGCTTTCACTCAAGCCTTTGCCAAAGGATGAGGCCAGGAATAGCTTCAGTTTCTCTTTCCTAAAGACCCTTATGAGAGAGCTGTGATTCTTACAAGTGGCCCTTAGTGATGGAGGCCTGTTCCTTTCGTATCTCCCATGGACAAGGCAAAGGAGACACCCCAAGGAGCTGGGAGGGGCTGCAGGAATTGGAGCTAGGCAGTGTAATCATGGAATGGATCATGGATTGGTTTGGGTTGGAAGGGACCTGAAAGCTCAGCTCCATGCCATGGGCAGGGACACCTTCCACTATCCCAGGTGGCTCCAAGCTCCATCCAGCCTGGCCTGGAACACCTCCCTACACCAGCCCAACTCTAGCAAGTGCTTTAATAGCCACAGAAGGGCATAAGCCTTGTCTTTACTGCATCACTTTTTGGAAATTCCTGCATTGAGTGAAGAAAGTGCCTGGGCGGGCAGAGGGAAACTGCTGCTGTCTTCACTGAATTAACAACTCTCCCATTCACAAAGTGTGAAGGAACAAGGCCTCAGGACACACAGCAATCCCAGGAGCACAGGCTGTGCCATACCTGGAGTCATTGTGGAGCTGGGATCCTCCAGGTGTGCTTAGAGCTTACACAGAGCCCAGGAAACAGCCCCAAAATGCCTTTATTTAAATAATAAAAATACAATGAAAGGGAACTGACAACAGCAGGAAAATGCAGCAATAATTAAGTCTGGGAGCTTTTAAAATTACCAAATTAACTTGGGGATGGAAAGCTTCGTCTGGTCTTTCTAAACACAGCTATTTCATCCTGAGGTCCCCCGAGTCTCGAGAGAGATGTATTAACCTTTGTGCAGAATCCCAGAATCCCTGGGTTTGGAAAAGACCCCCAAGGCCCTCCAGTCCAAGCTGTGCCCAATGCCCACCTTGTCCCCAGCCCAGAGCACTGAGTGCCACCTCCAGGCCTTCCTTGGACACCTCCAGGGGTGGGGACTCCACCATGGGCAGCCCCTGCCAAGGCCTGACCACCCTTTCCAGGAAGAAATTCCTCCTTAGTCCTCCAAGCCCTCCCAGTAACAAACTTTCCAAATATATCAGGTCCAGAACTCTAAACTCTTTCAAGACAATGCAGCTCTTGCAAGGAAGCTTTAATGCTTTAATGTCATTCACTTAGAGCAGGCAGCTGTTAACCTTGGTTATCAGTTAAGATAATTATTAATTATTTCGTAAGAAAGCTTCAGCAGTAAATCCACTTTCTCTTTCCAAGGAAAGCCCAGCACAAGCGCATCAGGCAAGAGCTGAGGGTTCTGCTTTTAATTAAGCTCTTAAATGATCTCAGTTACTACTTAAGTCTTTCAAAACATTTCTTCTGCGAGGGATTCAGACCTGCACAGTGTGGGTGAACACCACCCCAAACCACACTCGACATTTTAAGTGCCAACACTACTTTCCAGAGGTTTTCTAGGAACTGTTTTCTCCCTCCTTCACCCTTCAGCACAGAACAAGGTCTCAGTGTTGATTTTTCCAGGTGTTGTGCCCAGCACTGGGTGCTGGGACTTTGCTGGGACAACGATTTCACTTGGTGTGAGAGGTTTTGGAAGCACAAGCTCAGACAGGAAATTTTATTTTGGAGGGGCAATAGCAAACCCCAGGCCAGGGGCTGTTTGTGCTTGGGACACTGGCACTGCTGGATTCCAGCTCTGTGGATACCTGTGGAAGAACACATGGATTACACAAACATACACACCTGTTAGGGAAAACCTTGGCTCCTCATCTTATTAAAAAATAAAACCCAGACAAAACCTGAACTCTGTTTTGGTGGTACAGTGACTTCATTTATAGCTGACAGATTTACAGACTAGATAATCCAACCATAATCTCCATCCCCATCCCTGGAAGTGTCCAAGGCCAGATTGGACAGGGCTTGGAGCAACCTGGGATAGTGGAGGGTGTCCCTGTCCCATCCAGTGGGACTGGATGGGCTTTAAAGTCCCAGCCCAAAACATTCCCTGACTTTATAGTCAGATGACACTCTTGGAGAAGGTGCTGTGGCTCTGGCTGAGGACTTCACCTTCCTCAGGGTGACACAGCACTGGGAGTGGCACAACTGGGCGCGGCCATCCAGCCACCTCCTGGTGCTCCTCAGGAGCTGGGAATGTGCCCTGAGTTCTGCCACGGGAACTTAGGTGTTGAAAGGTGTTCTTTGAGTACACACTTAAAAGTCCTGCCTGTTGTCAGAGCCTGTGGCACAAAGCTGGGCGGCTTGAGCACACGAGATTTGAATGAGAGAGTCATTGAGGCTGGAAAAGTGCTCTCAGACCATCAGGTCTGACCATCCCCCAGCACTGCCAGGGCCACCGCTGCCCTGCGTCCCCGTGTGCCACATCCACGGGGCTTTTAAATCCCTCCAGGGATGGGGACTCCACCCCTGCCCTGGGCAGCTGTGCCAGGGCTGGACAGGCATTTCCATGAAGGGGTTGTTCCCAAAATCCAACCTGAGCCTGCCCTGGCCCAGCCTGAGGCCGTTCCCTCTCCTCCTGTCCCTGTTCCCTGGGAGCAGAGCCCGACCCCCCCGGCTGCCCCCTCCTGTCAGGGAGTTGTGCAGAGCCACAAGGTCCCCCCGGAGCCTCCTTTTCTCCAGGCTGAGCCCCTTTCCCAGCTCCCTCAGCTGCTCCTGCTGCTCCAGCCCCTTCCCAGCTCCTTTGCCCTGATGAACCTGAGGATGAATTTGTGCACATTTGCTTTTCTTCCCCGAGCTGAGCACACGTGGTGCTGCTGCAGTGTGTGCACAGCAATTATTAATGAATTACAGACAAAATGCAGTTGTTTCTCTGCTGCTCTTGGCATGTGCTGGGTGGGATGTGCCTGCAGGATGAGGTGGGATATCCCTGCAGGGTGGGATGTCCCTGCAGGATGGGATGGGATGTGCTTGCAGGGTGGGATGTGCCTGCAGAGTGGGATGTGCCTACGGGATGGGGTGGGATGTGCCTGCAGAGTGGGATGTGCCTGCGGGATGGAATGGGATGTGCTTGCAGGGTGGGATGTGCCTGCAGAGTGGGATGTACCTGCGGGATGCCTGTCAGGCTCCAGCTCCCAGCCGTGCCCTCCTCCTGCCCTACATTCCGCTGCTTCCTCCCGCCCAGTGTCCTTCCCGAGCTCAATGGGGGCTTTGTTTGGAAGGAATGCAAACAGAATTCGGGCTGTGTGAAAAGGGCCGGCTCATCATTTGTAGCTCTGCAGTGGACTGGAAAATAACTTTTTCTCCCTGCCTCTCGTACTGGTGGCCGTGGGTCTGTCACTTGTGAGTCAATTTGTGATTTAGTGGCGTAGGAGGGATCTTGGCAGGCCCTTGGCAGGGGCTTGGGAAGGTGTAAAGTCATATGGAAGTGATTATGGACTTAAAGCTGTTCTGCTGATGCACGTCCTGGCTCTTTGTTAACATCTTACATCTGAGACAGCTGGAAACACAAATCCCCTGCGCCAATAATTCTGTATCTGCCAGGACATTCTGGGTTTTAACCTGCGCAGGTACAAGTGGAGTTGTGGGCAGTATTCCCGTGGATCTGGGATGGAGAGGCCTGGCTTCAGAGTCCAGTGTGACCTGGCAGCCCCTGGAGCTGCTCCTGGGCCGTGTTTGCCGTGGCTGGGCAGAGGAGACTCAGCGTTGGTGCAAGGGCAGTGTTTGCACTGCCCGTGGGATCGACTGCTGGTGCTCCTTAAAGCCTTGGTACCCTCAAGGCCAGGAACCCAGAAACCCCATAAATGCTTCTGTCCTTTCTAAAGCTGAGTTCAGGTTTGTCACACCTGGGCCCATGGAATCACTGAATCCCAGAATGGTTTGGGTGGGAAGGGACCTCAGAGCCCCTCCAGTGCCACCCCTGCCATGGGCAGGGACACCTCCCACTGTACCAGGCTGCTACCAGCCCCAATGTCCAGCCTGGCCTTGGGCACTGCCAGGGATCCAGGGGCAGCCACAGCTGCTCTGGGCACCCTGTGCCAGGGCCTGCCCACCCTCCCAGGGAACAATTCCTTCCCAATATCCCATCCATCCCTGCCCTCTGGCAGTGGGAAGCCATTCCCTGTGTCCTGTCCCTCCATCCCTTGTCCCCAGTCCCTCTGCAGCTCTCCTGGAGCCCCTTTAGGCNCTCCTCTGGGCCTCCTCTGGGCTCCCTCCAGCAGCTCCACATCCTTGTGCTGCTGGCCCCAGGGCTGTGGGCAGCTCTGCAGGTGGGGTCTGACCTGAGCACAGGGGCACAGGGGCAGAATTCCCCCTTTCCTGCTGCCCATGCTGGGGGATCAGCCCAGGGCATGGGAGGTTTTGGGCTCTCATGTCCAGCCTCTCACCCACCAACACCCCCAGGTTGCTCTAAGCAACAGGTGGAAGGCTGGGAATTGGAAGGAAATGCAGAAGTGAGCTGGCCCCCGTGAGGATGTGCCTGCTGTTAGTGTGAGCTGTGCTGAAGGGTGGTGAACGTTTCTGTATCTTAGTTGGAACATATGGAATTTGTAAGATTTTTGTGAGCCTGGCAGTATTCTTCCAGATTTTCCCGTGAATTCCAGCTTGCCCTGCTGAAGGTGATAAATATCGACACTTAATGAGGGAGTAATTTCATGCTCATCTTTAATTCATGAGCTCTGTCATTATCCCCCTGTGATGACGAGATGTCTGCTCCTCAGCCAGTCAGGTTTATACCCGTTACCCTCTTCAGCTCTTTCCTGAACTGAATTTTCCTGGAAACCTCCCCATATCTGTGCCCTGTTTTCTGGGAAGCCTTTGTGTTTCTGCTTTTTATTGTCAGCAGCCTCAGACTGAACAGGCACCACAGCCAGGCAGGAGTCTCCTTTTCCCAAACAATGTACTTTGTACTTCCTTTGGAAGTGTTTCAGGAGAAATACATTGTTATGTGTAGCAGCCTTCCTGTTCTGAAGGCTAAACTGGAATTATATTGGAATGGGAGCTGAGTATAACGTGGAATTAGAGATTTATTTTATCCCCAAGTACTGGAGTTGGCTAAATCCCTCACAGTGCAGAGAAGAGTTAATTTCTTTGGCTGGGTTAATATTTTACTTTATCTTAACACATAAAAAGTGGCTCTCAAACATCCTGCTGCAGCTGGGCACAGCCCAGAAGTAACTGTCACCATATAAAAGATTTCATGTCTCATATTTGGTGTTCATTTGTTTGGTTGTGTTGCTGGGGACACGACATGGCAGCAAACAACTCCCTGAAATGCTGAAAAAATCCAGGGTTGGGTGGATTTGGGGCAGTTTTGTGTCTTGGCAACCAAGCATTCAGCAGGTTTGTGTTTCCAATCACATTTGTGTGGTAGTTAATACATTGATTCAGAAGTGTAACTTAATGTGAGGGATGCAGCAGTGCTGGGGCTGACTGGAAAACAAAGGAGCGCTGGCCTGAGATGGGCGGGAGCTCCCAGGCTGCCATCCTGGGATTAATGCACAGCCAGGGCCTTTAGTCACTGCAGGGCTTTGAATCCCAGAATCCCGGAATTCTTCAGGTTGGAAAAGCCCTCCAGGATCATCGAGACCAAGCTGTGCCCCGTCCCCACCTTGTCCCCAGCCCAGAGCACTGAGTGCCACCTCCAGGCCTTCCTGGGACACCTCCAGGGATGTCCCTGCGATGCCCAGCCCAGGGCTGGGGGTTTCTGGGCTGGGTCGTGTCCAGCTCTCAGCCCATGAGGTTCTGTGTGCTGGCTGTTGGCTAAAAGGAGTTCGAAGCAGAGCTCCCATGCAAACTTGTTACGTAATAGTGCATTTCATAAATTCTGTTTAATCTTTCTTGGTATAAAATGACCTTGTAGATTTGGGAGGGAAGTTTGGGATTGCAGCTGCTGCCTTTTAAAAAGTCTAAATATAAACAGGTTTTTGGAAAGCATGAGGAATGATCAGTGGTGTTCTGTGATTGGAATTGAAAGTCAGAACGGTGGCATCTAATTAGTGTCAGAGCAGTTTGAGAGGATGGTTTGGAGAGTTCCTGCTGCTCTGGTGTAGCCTCTGCTGGTAATTCTTGTAGGCATCTTTGGGAAGAGAAGATTGAATCCTGGGGCAGCTCTGGGCCCCTCCTGACAGGAGAGACCTGGAGGGGCTGGAGCGTGTCCAGGGCAGGGAACGGAGCTGGGAAGGGGCTGGAGCCCCAGGAGCGGCTGAGGGAGCTGGGAAAGGGGCTCAGCCTGGAGAAAAGGAGGCTCCGGGGGGACCTTGTGGCTCTGCACAACTCCCTGACAGGAGGGGGCAGCCGGGGGGGGTCGGGCTCTGCTCCCAGGGAACAGGGACAGGAGGAGAGGGAACGGCCTCAGGCTGGGCCAGGTTGGACATCAGGAGGAATTTCTGCATGGAAAGGGCAGTCAGGCCTTGGCAGGGGCTGCCCAGGGAGGTTTGGAGTCCCCATCCCTGGAGGGGTTTAACAGCTATGTGCATGTGGCAGCTGGGGACTTTCTGTATTGGTTTTGAAAGTAAAAACCTTTTTCGTGGTCTGTGGGGAGGATCTGTGCTTGGCTGAGTTCTCGGAGTCCTGGTGACACTTCTGCCAAGGCCTGGCTTTGGCTGTCCCATATCCGAGGCTGAAGCAGGGGTGGGTCTGGGCAAGGAGACTGAGCTCTGATAATTCACCTTTTCTTGCTGGTTGAAGCTTCGTGTGGCTTGAACTCTTCTGCATCCCTGTGGGAGCTCTGAGTGTCCGTAGACCCTCTGTGTGCTGTGGAGACGTGGGGCAGGGCAGGCCACAGCTCCCTGGAACAGCTGCCCAGAGAATGGGCACAGCCTGAGGCTGCCGGAGCTCCAGGAGCCTTTGGACAACGCTTTCAGGCACAGGGGGGAGTTTTGGGGCATCTGTGCAGGGCCAGGGGTTGGACTGGATGATCCTCGTGGGTCTGTCCTGCTCAGGGTATTCCAGGTGAAGGTGCCCAACGCCCCAGTGCAGGCCCCCGAGGCCCTGGCTGTGCTGGTCTCCCAGCTCCTCTCCCATTCCAGTGTCCCTGGACAGCCCTGGTTTACCTGGCAGTTCAGTGAAAGGAGAAAAAAGCTGCTGTTCTGTCTCAGCCATTTGGAGTTGATGTGGAATTTTTTTTTTTTTAATAAATAAACACTAATTATTTATTGATGTGTTTGTTTATTTTAGGGATAGACTTCAAGATTAAAACTGTTGAATTACAAGGAAAGAAGATCAAGCTACAGATCTGGTGAGTAGCACACATCTTCCTTCAGCAGCAGGTGTTCCTGGGGAGAGTTTGCTCTTCCTGAATTCCATTCAGGGATCCAGGTTTGCAGCTGTGTTCTGTGTTTCCACAGTGGTAACGCTCCATGTGTGTGTCTGGAGCAGCAGCAGTGTTTGTAACCACTGGGACTGGCTGCTCCCTCGGACAGGCTGCTGGCAATCTTCCTGTTGGGCAGGAGAGGATCCTCACAGGCTGTGATTTAGTGGGAAGTGGTTTAAAACTGGAATTTTTAAATTAGGAGTTGCCTCCAGTCTGTGACTATAAATTGACTCGTAGCCTTGCTCTGTGTCAGCAAGAAATTGCAATCCAGGGCTGCACTTGGGCTGGAATTTTCCATGCTCAGCTGCAGAGTGGTTCTCAGCTGGCTGGAACACGGCTGCTCTGTGGGAATGTCTGACAAGAGGCAAAGCCTCAGCTCCTTCCTTTGAGCTCCTGTGCTTTTAACCAGAGGCTTTTCACCAGGTCAGCTCAGGAGAGCCGGTGGCTTTTCCTGGCCTGTGGGTCTGGCTGGGCTCCCTGCTCACCATCTGCATTCTGCAGCTTCACTGAGAGCTCAGAAATGGGATTTGTCCTTTTTGTTCCACTCATAACAATCCTTACAGCTTCACAGCATTGGTGTCTGTAGATGCAGCTGGGGGGCTTCCAGTTTGGAGGGGCACTGGTCTTTCCAGACATTCCAGGCAGTCATTCCAGGATAATCATGAGTGATTATCCTTCCTAACCAGTGCCTCTGGAGTCCTCTTGTTACCAGCACCCTGAGGAAGTGTTAGAGCTGACAGAGAGTGGGTTTGGATGGGATATTGGGAAGGAATCGTTCCCTGGGAGGGTGGGCAGGCCCAGGCACAGGGTGCCCAGAGCAGCTGTGGCTGCCCCTGGATCCCTGGCAGTGCCCAAGGCCAGGCTGGACATTGGGGCTGGGAGCAGCCTGGGACAGTGGGAGGTGTCCCTGCCATGGCAGGGGTGGAGCAGGGTGAGCTTTAAGGTCCTTTCCAACCCAAACCATTCCATGACTCCGTGATTAAACTTGAAAAGAAAATCATCATGAAATGTAAGAACAGAAAATATGGGAAAATGAGGATGTTTAATGCAGGTATAAAGAGCAAGCTGTAATGAAGCTGTGCAGATTGTGGGGTTTAGTGCCTTAGGGAAGTAGAGTTGGGTGAGCTGAGATTTATACAACGGCAACTTTTAAATGTCACCAAATTGGGAAGTTGTGGCCTGAATCTGCTGCTTGCTCCTGCCAGGTTCAAATTGCACATTTGAAATTAAAGTTGGAAAGCAGAAAATGAAGCTCATACAGAAAAAAAAAAATCTCAGTATTGTGTTTCAGGCTTTTCCTGTAGCAGGAGTTCTGCCCAGCAGGGGCTCAGTGTCTTGTGAAGGTGTTCTGTGCAATGCATCTCTGTTTCCCCACTGCTTCCTGCCTTTGGACTCACCCCACACTTGCAGGAGCTGTGTGACGTTCCCAGAAGAATCCAAGGCAGCAGCTGAGTGAGCAGGGGATGGATTTAGGGGAATGTTTCCCGTGTAAACCTGAGGCTGCTCTGGGAGCTTTCCTTGCTCCAGAGTATGGATCTGGTCTTCTTAAACCTCATGAGATTCCCATGGGCCACTTCTGGAGCTTGTCCAAGCCTCTCTGGACGGCCCCGTCCTTCAGGTGTGACAACCACACCACCCCACACAGCAGGACAGCTCCTCACCTCTTCCTGGGCATGGAAGAAGTGCCCTTGTGACAGTCTCTCAGCCATGCCCTGACCTCTGAAATTTATATTTAGAAGTAAAGCAAGAACACAGAGGTCAGGCTGAATTAAACCCTGCCTGAGGTGAGAAGCAACTCGATACTCAGTAGCTGTAAAAGTGGGGGTGCTGCTCTGCAAGGATCAGGCTGGGATTAGCGTGTTCTCCTGCTGCTCCAAATGTAAACGTGCCTGCAGGGAGCAGGATGGACCCGGCCCTGGGGACTGGCCTTCCAAGGGAATGAGCTTGTCCGGGGCACATCCATCAGGAGAACCACTGGGTGTCAGATTCTGGGTGGAAGCACGTCCAGGAGCTGAGGAT
This sequence comes from Struthidea cinerea, assembly GCA_013397865.1. NCBI lineage: Eukaryota > Metazoa > Chordata > Aves > Passeriformes > Corcoracidae > Struthidea > Struthidea cinerea. Next base: position 208,658 of record VZTI01005950.1, read on the forward strand.
CTTCTTGGCTGGGCTATTGTCCAACTCCTCTTTGGGAGAATTGCTGCTGGGACAGTCACCAGTGATGGGCCTAGTGCAGGATCTGGGAGAAAGGAGTTAATACACATGTGGGAGTGGAAGCACTTAGAAAGTGTGGGACCTGGAGGGGTTTACAGTGCTGAATGTCTGGGAGAATATTAATACTGCCATGGTGGTAGAATGAAGGACCAGAGTGAGAGATCCAGGAAAAGATGGTGCTGGCTTTGGGAAAACACTGAAGGACTTCAAAGGGAGAGGGTAATAAAGCTAAAAAATGAGTGTGATTTCAAACATTCCAGAACTCGGGTAGACTTGCTTTGAAATGGAAACCAAAAGGCTTTGGCATCCTCGAGTTCCCAGAACTCATTAACATAATGCAGCCATTGAGAAATGAAATGGGATTTCCCTGATGGTGCGGGCAGGAAGTGAGTGTGGCAGTCCCACCGAACGCAGGTTTGATCAGCACTGCCTGGGGAGAAAGGGACTGTCCAAGGAAGAACTACTGGAAAGATGAGGGTTCTTTAGGATGTCAGAGCACATCTTTAAAATCCTGGATGTCCTGAACAGATAGGGAGCGTCTGACAGAACTCATTGCCTTTTCCAACACCAGAACATCAGTTCTGGCCTGAGGCTGGAAAGCGGCACGTGGAAAACACCAGGAAATGAAGTTTTGCTGGGAAACTCCTCCTGGGATGTAGTGGTAGATGCAGGTGTCCATGGAGGGGTTTACAAGGGGTTTCACGAAGGAACAGTCTGGTTTGGACTCTTAAATCCACAGAGGTGATCCCTGGTTCCAGAATTCCTTAACCACTGGGAAATGGAAGCTGGAAAACCTCTGGCCTGCCCAGGTACAGCTCTGAGGTGCTTGTCAGGAGGCACGAAAAGCAGAGCTGGGTTTGTCATCCAGGCTCAAAGGAATGTTACTGTCAGCTGAAAATCTAATTTTTTCTTTTTTTCCTACTTAGCTTAGCTTTCCTACTTCCTACTTTTTCCTCCAACACTGCTGTCTTCAGTGACATTTGCGTGTCAGCCTGTTTTCCTACAGTCTTCCTGACTGATTCCACATTTTAGGAACAGCTTTGTGTTTTCGGTGTGCAGCTCCTAACTGTGTGGAGGACTATAAAATAACATTTTTCTCTCGGTGCATCTCTGCTGGCAACGCATTTACATGGCCAGAGAAGTGTCCTCAGGGTCTTGCTTAATTCAGCAATGAGCTCGTGTCAGAAATAATCCCCTGTCCTGGCACGACTGTGCTGGTGGCAGCAATGTGGTGTAGCCGTCCCGAGTCATTCCAGGTGTGGGAATTCCCTGTGGTGTGCAGGTCCTGGCATTCAATGAGCGTGGTGGTGGCCAGCCAGAGCTGCACGCAGCTCCACTCACCGGGTGCCATCAGCCTCATTAATTCTGCAATTACCCCAGGAATGTCTAGAAGTTAATTCTGTTTGCTGAGGGCTTTTGAGACTCGAGGTGGAAGATGTTCCTCTGGCGTGTCAGTCCTATAAAACAACTGGATAATTCTCCCGTTACGGATTTTTTTTCTTTCCTGGCTGAGTATTATTCAGAAAAGCTGAAATTTGCCAGTCCTGAGGTACCTTACAGAGCACAGAATCCCAGGATCACTGAGGTGGGAAAAGCCCTCCCAGCCCACGGGAGTCCAAGCTGTGCCCGATCCCCACCTTGTCCCCAGCCCTTCCTTGGACACCTCCAGGGATGGGGACTCCAAACTTCCCTGGGCAGCCCCTTTCCATGGATCCAGCCTGTCCAGATCCCTCTGCAGAGCCCTCCAGCACATCCTCACAGTCTGTGAGCTGACTGAGGAGACCCTCAGTGCCCTTGTCCGGATCATCCATGAAGGTGCTGAGCAGGACTGACCCAGCCCTGAGCCCACTGGTGCCCATTCCCAGCTGGATGTGCTCCATCCCCAGCTCTCCCTGGGCCCAGGTTTATCCCAGCCAGGAGTGCTGAGCCATGGGCTGGACAGGGACACTTTTCCCTTTGGGAAGGGAAGTCCTCGGCCCGGTCGCTGCAGCTCCTGGTGTTCTCCAGACTCTCCAATGCAACACTGGGCTGCACAGTTCTGCAAATGTAACAGGAAACAGTAATAAAATTCTTGGGATTATTTTGCTAGGAATTACTTGGTTTAATATGTTGAAGACCTTCATTTTGAGCCACGTGGACTGGGCGGATGCTCGCAAATTATCAGATCTAATCTCTTCTTGCTGCAGCCGTGTAAATCTTTCATCAATAAATCATAATACATTTTAAAGGTTTCTTTAGTCTCTGCCAGGTCAGCTGGAAAGCTGTCCCAGAAATTCCTTTCTCTCCGGGTTAAACCTCTAATATGATACAGCTTATGCATATTTTAATGTTGGCATGAGAATAATTCAAATAGATTTTTCACTTTCCTTGAGCATCTCCTTTCCCCAGTCCCACAGGACAACCTCCTTTGTCTTCACAAAGCCGAACATCCGAGCTCTCCCTTGCCTCCCGTGCTTCGTTTTCCTCGGCTGTTTCAATAATCCTTGCCCACACTAATGTGAGCTGGAAGAGCGAGCCAGCTTGCACACGTTTGTGCCTACACCCAGGGCTTTGGAGCCTGCTCCCACCTCCCAGAGGTTTGAACAAAGGGATGGGGAGCCGGGGCAGCAAGCAGGAGCCGCGTGCTCCGACTGTCTCCTGCCGTTTGCCCAGGGTGGATCCAGCACTCGTGGGCACTCGGAGAACCATAACTCATTTCCTCTGTTTGCCTCAGCCAGCTCTAATCTCCCATCCATTAAGAGTTATCTCTGAATAATGAATGGGGAATCCATTTACAAGGGGAAAGGGCAGCTATAGTATTTATTTAAAAAAAAAAAAAAAAAGGGAAACACTCCAGGTTCTTTGCTTCTTCCCTCCCCAGCTTTCTTCTCTTCCATTAGCTGAGCTCCAGCTGCCAGAAAAAACAGTGGAGGAGTAAACCAGGCGAGTCAGTTGTAGGATGTGACAAGCAGTGAGTAGCAGCTCCGTGTTGCCAACGCCAAGTTGTGTAAAACCACTCAGAATTGTTCCTGTGACAGCTGCTGGCCGTGGCAGGAGGGAGGAATCACAGATCCTGAATGTCTGGTGGGGTTGGTAAGGCTTTTCCAGCACTGTCCTGCTTGGTAGGAGCAAAGAGTGGGAGGGAGTAACCTGCGGGAAGGTGAGGCAAGTGGGTGCAGAACTCAGGGGGAGAGAAAATAAGGAGGGTGTGAGTGGAGATCTGTGGAGATATTTTGCAGGAGTTTGTCCTGAGTGAAGGAAAGGATGCCTCTCTCTCTGGGATATGCTGGGAAAACCATCAATTAAAGGATTAAGTCCCCCAAATTACTTCATAGAATCCCAGAATGGTTTGGGTTGGAAGGGACCTTAAATCCCACCCCATTCCCACCCCCTGCCATGGGCAGGGACACCTTCCACTGTCCCAGGTCGCTCCAAGCCCCAATGTCCAGCCTGGCCTTGGGCACTGCCAGGGATCCAGGGGCAGCCGCAGCTGCTCTGGGCACCCTGTGCCAGGGCCTGCCCACCCTCAGGGAAGAGTTAACAGCTGGGGTCAGGGGATAGACTGTGGGTCTTGTGTTGAAGATAAGCTGGAAAAGGTGAGGCTGTAAGGCTTAAATCCTAATTGAGGAGTGGGTTGTAATTCCAGCTGCTCTCAGCCAACTGGAGAAATGTCACTGGAAAAAGTCCTGTGAAATTCAGCGCAGCCAAATGCCAAGTCCTGGAGTTCAGTGTGGGACATCAGTCCTCGAGTGTCAGAGCAGTCTGCTCATCGTGAGGCCAGGGAGTGGGGTCAGTGAACAGGAATGCCTGGAAATATCCCCGTGTGGGGCTGGTGAGGCTCCAGCTGGAGTGTCCTGGGTTTTTCTGAGACGTGGGCAAATGGGAGGAGTCCAGAGGCAGTGGGAGCTGAGGCTGTACCTGAGCCTTTGGCCAGTGAGTGCTGGGGGAGGTTTCCAGCAGCACATCCAGCATTTTCAGGAACAGTGTGGGGATCTCTGGATGGTTTGTGGAGCTGGGAATGGAGTCAGTTACCTCCTGAGGCCACAGCAGTGATCCAGGCCTGTCAGGGCATCCCTGGCAGAGGGTGCTTGGGTTTGGGACCTGCCCAGTTCCTTCTCCTCTGCTCCTTGCCCTCGTCCTGGGGTCAGCAGCTCCAGGGGCAGATGGAGATCAGCTGCTGAGGGTGCTGGAACAGCCCTCGTGGGCCGAGCCAAACGGAGCCGGCAGCACTCTGGAGAAGGAAATTCACAGAGCTTTTCCCCTGCTTCTCAGGAGCTCTTCCTCCTTGGCATCTTTGGATCTTGAGGCTTCCGTTTATTCCCCGTTTCCCACTGATCCTTGGCCAGAAATCGGAGGTGTGAAAAGTTGAGGTGGCAGCTGTGGCCAGCGTTGGTTCTGCTGCAGGTGGAAATGCTGGGGACAGCCGCGGTTTCACCGCACTCGGTGCCTGGGGGAGGCCAGGCCCTGCCAGGGCTTTGGTGGGACCTCTGCAATGCCTGAGGGAAATGAGTTAAACTCCATCACCTTTCTCAGGGTACTGGATTGTGAGCCAGGAGCGCAGGGGGACAATCTGTGCCACACAAACTGGGCATTTCTGGAGGGGGTTGTGGAGTGTGTAACCCTGATTTAGACCTGTTTAAATTTGGAGACACCTTTGATTCTCCCTTGTTGTAGAATCACTGAATCCCAGAATAGGTTGGGTGGGAAGGGACCTCAGAGCCCACCCAGTGCCACCCCTGCCATGGCAGGGACACCTCCCACTGTCCCAGGCTGCTCCCAGCCCCAATGTCCAGCCTGGCCTTGGGCACTGCCAGGGATCCAGGGGCAGCCACAGCTGCTCTGGGCACCCTGTGCCAGGGCCTGCCCACCCTCCCAGGGAACAATTCCTTCCCAATATCCCATCCATCCCTGCCCTCTGGCAGTGGAAGCCATTCCCTGTGTCCTGTCCCTCCATCTCTTGTCCCCAGTCCCTCTGCAGCTCTCCTGGAGCCCCTTTAGGCCCTGCAAGGGGCTCTGAGCTCTCCCTGGATCCTTCTCTTCTCCAGGTGAGCACCCCCAGCTCTCCCAGCCTGGCTGCAGAGCAGAGGGGCTCCAGCTCTCAGAGCATCTCCATGGCCTCCAAGAGCTCTGTGTCCCTCCTACATGAACAGTGTCACTGAAAACTGTCTGTAAACCTACAATCTCTTGGGTTTATGGCCTCTGAAAGACACTGCAGAATGTGCAGTTAATTCTTCATTTATGATTCTCAAATTAATTCTCAGTTAATTCTCAATATACAGCTAATTCCCACCTTACTGCCGTGCAGGTTTGTTTAACCACACCTCAGCCATCCCACCAAAGATCCCAGAAGGAGATGGGAAAATCCAGGCTGTCATTGATGTTTTGTGATCAGTTTTCAGCCTATTGCTTATATTCACCAACATTTAACAGCACAGCACAGCTCAGTTGATATTCCATAGACTTTGATCAAAAATGTCAGGAATATGTATTTGTAAGATCAAGGTAAAGCTTCATAAAATTGAGAACAAAGTTCCTCTCAGTGTTAAGTCTGAGTTCCATAGAGTGTTGAGTGATTGTCTCTGTGGCTGCTGGCATGGAAAGCAACCCTGTGGGCCATCGTGGGGGTGGTGGTGACAGGGCAGTTCCAGGCTCCTGGAGAAGCTCGTGCATCCCTTGGGAGAGGTGCCAGGAGCACACGCGGGTGCCTGGTGGATCCACCCCGCTGCTTCCCTTGGAGCCGGTCTGTGACAGGCCCGTGGTGTTTCCCACAGGGACACGGCGGGGCAGGAGCGGTTCCACACCATCACCACCTCCTACTACCGAGGGGCCATGGGCATCATGCTGGTGTACGACATCACCAACGCCAAGAGCTTCGAGAACATCAGCAAGTGGCTCAGGAACATCGATGAGGTGAGTGACAGATCCCAAACCTGAGCGCTTGTGGTGACCCAAAGGATCCCCAGAACTCAGCTCTGCCCCGGCCTGGCAGAGGGGGGACACTGGCCCAGGGCCTTGGGTGTGCTGTGTCCCCTCAGCTCTCACATCAGCTGTGCCAGGAGGGTTGTGGCATTAAACAGGAGCCTGTGGTATGCTGAAGTAGCCACTGTGTACATGAGCAGACTGTGCCTGTGCTGGAGGAGGGTGGGAAGTGAGGAGCACACTGGGAACTGGGAAGGGCAGGTTTGGGAGCAGCTCACACCACGCAGTGAGGGCAGAGGGGCAGCACAGCCAGGAGCTGCAGAGCAGCTACACTGTGTGTTACTACTCATAGTAGCTGTTACCTGAGTGTGAGCGTGGAAATCCTCAAAGGTAATTAAACATCACCATCTCCACTCCCTCACGTCATGTCATGAAATATTTGGAGGTTTCTCACGGCTGGCACAGGTAGCTTGGCTCCTGCTGCTGGGAGTGTTTGGGTAGCTTATTGTTGCCCTTGGCAGAGGAGAACCAGGACAGGGAGGCTGGAAAATTTCAGGCAAGGTCAAGTGAAGCAGAAGAGAGTGATGTGGAAGCATTAAGTGCCTGCATCCCCGAGAGTTCATCCTCCAGGAGTTCTGAGATGGCAAGAGAGCAGCACAGCTGGTAGTTCTTGGCTTTGTTACGCTGTTCCCATGTGGAATAGATGTTTGGATTTTCCTAGAAAGCACGGAGATGGCCCTGTAGAGCTGAGCACAGGTGAGGGCTGTCAGGCACTGCTCAGTGGAACACTGAGGCACAGCAAAAATGGGATGTTGGGATTTGAATTTCCCAGCGTGAAAAGTGGGACACGATCGTGTTTATGGAAAAGTGCCCAGTGTGGTGGGAACAGGAGAGGGAATAAGGCAGCACAGGAAGAGACTCAGCAATGAGTTGAATCTAAACTTGAAACGGAGGCCTTTGGATTCTGCAGTTGCCCTGGTAAAAAACTCTGAGGTGTCCAGGGGAGTGATGGATGTCATTGGTCCCATCGGGGCTGAGAAGTGCTTTTGGTGCCCTCATGGTCTCAGTCTGTGCTACACAAACTGGGCAGCTGATTTCGGGTGCACTGTGGAGGCTGCTCAGGGACTGTGGCTGTAAAAGGGACCTTAGGAGGCTTCTTTATTATGGGGGAAGCTCAGTAATGGAGTGTCTCTGCAGGAATCACGGAGTCATTGAGGTTGGAAAATCCCTTGGAGATCATAGAGTCCAACCATCCCCCAGCACTACCAAGGCCACCACTGACCCGTGTCCCCAAGTGCCACATCCACAGGGCTTTTAATTCCCTCCAGGGACAGGGAGTCCCCCCCTGCCCTGGGTAGCCTGTGGGGAACAAATTTTTCCCGGGTCCTTTCCTGCCTGGCAGCTCTCCAGCCCCTCTGTCCCAGCCTGGAGCGCTCCATGGGGTTGGTGTGACCCCGGTGCAGGACCCAGCACTTGGCCTTGTTGAGCCTCACCCCACGGGCCCAGCCCATGGACACAGCCTGTCCTGATCCCTCTGCAGAGCTTCCTGCCTCCAGCAGATCCACATCCCACCCCAGTGGGGCTGTCCAGGAGCTGAGCGAGGGTGCTGCCCTCGATCCTCCGGATCATCCATGAAGGTGCTGAGCAGGACTGACCCAGCCCTGAGCCCACTGGTGCCCATTCCCAGCTGGATGTGCTCCATCCCAGCTCTCCCTGAGCCCGGGTTTATCCCAGCAGGGTGCTCCTGTCCAAGCCAGGAGCTGCCGGTTTCTCCAGGAGAGTGCCGTGGGAAACGGTGCCAAAGGCTTCATCAGAGCCCAGGCAGATGCATCCACAGCCTTTCCCTCATCCATTAAGGAGGTCGCCCTGTCATAGAAGGAGATCAGGCTGGTCAAGCAGGACCTGTCACAAAGCCAGGCTGGCTGGGCCTGATCTCCTGCTTGTCCGACACGTGCCGTGTGATCACACTCCAGGTGATCTGCTCCAGGACCTTCCCCAGCTCCAAGGTCAGGCTGACAGGCCTGGAGTTCCTGGATCCTCCTTCAGTACTTCTTGGAGCCTGGCATCACAGTGGCCAGCCTCCAGTGAGATGGGACCCAATGATAAATGATCCATATTCCCCCTCCAGAGAGGCCTGTGCTGCAGGGAATGGGCTGGATCTGGGATTCCTCATCCCTGCCCAGGCTGACACTGCATGCTCCTGCCTCGCCACCACGCAGGAAGCACCGACCCCTCCCCTCCCTGTCCCTTTGGAGACCCTGCTCCGCTCTCTGGCTTCTGTTTCCCTTCTCTCCCTCATTTCTCTCTTTGGATCCTGCCCTGTTTTCCTCCCCAGTCCCTCTTTCTCCCCTGGCTCATCCCTCACATTGTGCAGTGGCAAAGTGGGGAGGAGAAAACCATTAACCAGCACTAGGAAGTCATTAGGAGGCTGGGGTTAATGAACAGCTCGTTCCTCTGCCACTGCAGCGCACGAAGCTCCATTGTGGGCAGCTGTAGATGTCCCCAAATTCCAGCTGCAGATGGTGGCCTGGCCACACCGAAGTGCAGCAGATATTTGGGGTGTACTGGGGGAGATGTGGATCCCTGTAACCGTGTCCCTGTGTCCTTCCAGCACGCCAACGAGGATGTGGAGAGGATGCTGTTAGGAAACAAGTGTGACATGGAAGATAAAAGAGTTGTCCCTAAAGCAAAAGGCGAACAGGTGAGTATCAAACAAAAACTTCTTTATCCCAGTCAACAAATCACTGCCGAGACTTCTGCCTGCTCCAGGGGGTTGGGATGGCCCAGTGGGATGTGCCAGGGAGTGAACACGGGAGCTGGGTTTGCTGATGGGTTGTAAGTCCTGGGAATGTTTTCTCAGAAACTGCCATGAATGGGATGAGTTCAGCTGCAGTTTCTGCTTCCTTTGGTAACTCAGAATTCCCTGAAGTTCCTCACCGTGTGATGGTGTGTGGTGTCCATCCTCTCACACCCAGACACCGACCTGTGATTATTTAATACACTTAAATTGTTCTGAATTGGGAAGTTCTGCGTCTTCCTCTGAGCCACCTCACCTGGCTGGGGCTGCAGGTGCCTGGTTGGGGCTGAGTCACAAAACCCCAGAAAGAGGTTGGGAAAGAGCTCCCAGAGCATCGAGTCCCAGCTGTGCCCAATCCCCACCTTGTCACCAGCCCAGAGCACTGAGTGCCACCTCCAGGCCTTCCTGGGACACCTCCAGGGATGGGCACTCCAAACCTCCCTGGGCAGCCCCTGCCAAGGCCTGAGCACCCTTTCCATGCAGAAATTCCTGCTGATGTCCAACCTGAGCCTGCCCTGGCCCAGCCTGAGGCCGTTCCCTCTCCTCTTGTCCCTGTTCCCTGGGAGCAGAGCCCGACTTCCCCCGGCTGCCCCTCCTGTCAGGGAGTTGTGCAGAGCCACAAGGTCCCCCTGGAGCCTCCTTTGCTCCAGGCTGAGCCCCTTGCCCAGCTCCCTCAGCCGCTCCTGGGGCTCCAGCCCCTTCCCAGCTCCGTTCCCTGCCCTGGACACGCTCCAGCCCCTGCAGGTCTCTCCTGTCAGGAGGGGCCCAGAGCTGCCCCCCGCACTGGAGGTGCCCCAGCAGTGCCAGCACAGGGGACGGGCACTGCCCTGGCCCTGCTGCCACTCCAGAGCTGGCACAGCCCAGGGGCCAGTGGCCTCTGCCCACCTGGGCACCCCTGGGCTTGTGTCCAGTATGGTATTCCCTGCTTTATAAATGCTGCTGATCCCAAAGTGGTGGTGGCACTGCTGGAATATCCCCAGGAGCACTTGGAATATCCCCAGGATCTCTAACCTCCCTCTCTCTGTTTGTGCAGATTGCCAGGGAGCACGGTATTAGGTTTTTCGAAACTAGTGCAAAAGCAAATATAAACATTGAGAAGGCATTCCTCACATTAGCAGAAGACATTCTTCGAAAGGTAGGTGCTCCCAGCATCCCTTTGGAACAAATATCCTGAAATTCCACCTCTCATTGTTTTGATGTTCACCTGAGTTTGTTACAGCATTTGACTTCTGCTGTGCTGAGGCAAAGGAGCCCCTGAAGGTGCAGGGCTGAACTCCTGAAGCTTGGTTGATGTTTTGTTGTTGTAGGGGTGCTGCCTACAGGGAGGAAGCCAAGGAACTGAAATTCCTGCTTGTCTGGCCCTTACACTCATGGCTGTTTGTGCACGTGCTGGAGTTAAACCATTTCCACTGGCAGGGAGAGAGAGAATTGTCCTTTCCTGCCACCATCTCTGTCAATGCACTGACAGCTCGTGGGGGCTGTTGGGAAGAGTTCAGGTGTGGTGGGTGGGACAGGAACAGCTCGGCCCCTCCCAGCCGTGCTCCCAGGAATCAGTTCCCAGCCGAGGCACTTCCTTGGGGGTTCTCTTGCACCAGTTCATCTGGTGTTGGCTCTCCTTCCTGAAAGGTGCAATGTGCTGTGGAACCATGGAATCAGTGAGGTTGGAAAAGCCCTCTGAGAGCACCGAGTCCAACCATCCCCCAGCACTGCCAGGGCCACCACTGACCTCTGTCCCCAAGTGCCACATCCACACAGCTTTTAATCCCTCCAGGGATGGGCAGCTGTGCCAGGGCTGGACAGCCTTTCCAGGAAGAAATTGTTCCCTATATCCAATCTAAACACTTCTGGCACAGCCTGAGGCCGTTCCCTCTCCTCCTGTCCCTGTTCCCTGGGAGCAGAGCCCGACCCCCCCTGGCTGCCCCCTCCTGTCAGGGCGTTGTGCAGAGCCACAAGGTCCCCCCGGCGCCTCCTTTTCTCCAGGCTGAGCCCCTTTCCCAGCTCCCTCAGCCGCTCCTGCTGCTCCAGCCCCTTCCCAGCTCCGTTCCCTGCCCTGGACACGCTCCAGCCCCTCCAGGTCTCTCCTGTCAGGAGGGGCCCAGAGCTGCCCCCAGCACTGGAGGTGCCCCAGCAGTGCCAGCACAGGGGACGGGCACTGCCCTGGCCCTGCTGCCACCCGAGGTTGTCTCCATGGCCTGTACCAGACCCCTCTGTGCCCAGAGCTGCTGGGTGCTGCTGTACCTGTGCCCCTGATGTTTCATGAGTAGAAAATGCATCGGCTTCCCGTGGGTGCCACTGTGGTGTTCCAGGACTGAGCTGGGCTGGATCCGTGCGTGGCTCCGGGGCCGTTTCCGTGGGATGTATCCCATGGCCGAGGGCTCAGTGTGCACAGGAACCCCTGTGCTGGAACATTCCTGCCTCGGAGCAGGCTATGGACACTCTGTGGAGCTCCAGACACATGGATTGGCCAACCCTGGCATTTGTGTTCCTGCTCCTACACAAGTGAACGCCATCCTGAGCCTGTCTCACCCCTGCCTTCCTCCTCTCTCCCATGTGAATGCTGTGGATAATGTCCCCCAGTTGTCACTGAAGTCCTCAGTCATTTCTTAATCTGTTTTTGACAAGCTTTGTATGAGAGATGGGGTGAAACCCCCTGGCCTTTGGTGAACAGGAGGTCGGGCTACAAAACATACCAACCTTTGGGCCTTAAATCTTCATTTTTGGCCTCTGTAATTATCCTGGGGGTTCTTTTGCAAGGCTGTGACAAAGAGAGCTAAAAAAGGAATGCGGAGACTGAAGTGTGGTGAGGGTTTAGGTTCGTTTCCAACCAGCTGGAAGTGGATGTTGGTGTTGGATCAAACCCACTGCAGTGGGTTTGGCTTTGGTGTCACCGAGTTCCATCCTGTGACAAGGAGCCTGTGTGTCCTCTGCCTCGGGAGCTGCTGTCCCAGGAGCAGGAGGCAGAGGCTGGGAACAAGCCCAGTTCATCCATAAAAACTGTGGGGTTTGGAGGTCATGAGTTCACATAATCCGAGTTCAGCTGGTGGTGTTTGTAGGCTGGGATTTCCTTACTCCACCAAACCCAGCGTCGGCTCCGTGTGCAGCACCTAAAACAGTCCCAGTTGACTTTGGGGTGGCCCCAGTTCAAGCACTGGGTTTTTTCCCAGCTTTCCAGTTGTTTATTTAAAACAAACCAAGCAAAAGCAACCCTTAAATTGGTTTTGCACATTTGTGCTGGAGTGGGGGGAGGATCCCCAGCGTTCCTGTGGAGCTCTTTGTGCGCAGTTGGCTCCCGATTCCATCTGGTGGTGTCAGTCCTCGCGAGCCGCTGCCTCTCTGGCTCTGAGTGTTTTCCTGGGAATCTCCCGGAGCCGTCTAACTGTGTTCACTTGTTTCCTTGCAGACCCCTGTAAAAGAGCCCAACAGTGAAAATGTAGATATCAGCAGTGGCGGTGGGGTGACGGGCTGGAAGAGCAAGTGCTGCTGAACCTTCTCCTCTCTCACCAATCGCCATCCACCGCCCCTTTTTTCTCGCTGCAAAACAAACCACTCTGCCCGTTTTTTAACCTGAAACCAATGTTTTTGTTCCTCATCTTAACGAGCTCCTGCCTCCCCTTGGTTTTCCGGCTAGGACAGCTTTGCCTACTCCAGTTTTCTCAACACATGTATAGGAAATTCATCTCCGTGACTTCATTTCCATGTCCCTGCTCAACTCACCACTACGTTTGGGTTGTATTATAGTCCCGTCCCTCCTGCCATTAAACCCCAGAGCAATCATACTCAACTCTCTTCTGCAAATTGTATAAGAATAAAGGTTAGAATTAACAATTGATTTTGTACAACAGTGGAATTTTCTGTCATGGATCATGTGCTTGAGTCACCATATTCTCTAGATGCATCAGCAAGAGCCAGGAAAAACTCATTTTCGCCTTGAGTCCGTGAGTGGGGTTTCTTTGTCCTGTGCCTTATGTGGAAAAAGGAACTTTTATTTTCACTTTCTTTTCTCTTTTCTGGTGGAAGCATGTGCAGGAGACATCCCATCCCCCCGTGCCATTGAGTCCTGACCTCTGTAGTGGTTGCTTTCTGTAACGTTGGTGTCATGCATCGAGGACAAAGGGTGGTGCAAACAAAAGCAAACTCCATGTAACCCGCTGTGTCTCCTCTTGGCGATCCCGCCGTTCCCAACTCTTCCTGCTGCCATTTTTTTTCTCACTTTGCCGCTCTTTCCTTTTTTTTTTTTTTTTTTTTTTTTTCTGTATCTTTAGATTAAGTCGTACTACTGANTTTTGCCTGCATGCTGCTTTGATTTGCATTTCTCCATGGTGTGATGTGTTAATGGAAAGGATGGCAACGCGGTGTGTTTGCCAAAAATTTAATACAAAGCACTGATTTAGCTTCCGAGGTAAAAATGTTGAGATTCCTACTAACCCCCCCTAGCCCTGTCCGTCACTAGTGATTCCCTCCTCCCGCATAGCCCCGGCCTGTCCCATATGGAAGAGTTATTTGCATGCACTAGTTTCTATGGAGGGTGATGTGGTTGTCTACTTTCTGTGTATGAATATAACCTGGATTCCCAAACTGACAGCAGTTCATTAACGCGAGCTCCCAGCTTCTGTCCCCGCCG
>VZTI01005950.1:232203-258675 GCA_013397865.1 Struthidea cinerea
CCCGCCGGCCGCCCCCCGGCCCAGCGGGGACAGCCCGGCCTGGCTGCCCCCCGCCGACCTCTCGGCGCTGTCGCTGGAGGAGGTGTCCAAGTGCCTGCGCTTCATCGGCCTCTCCGAGGACGTCGTGAGCTTCTTCGCCCGCGAGCGCATCGACGGCAGCATCTTCGTGCAGCTCAGCGAGGAGATCCTGGCCGACGACTTCCGGCTCACCAAGCTCCAGGTGAAGAAGATCATGCAGTTCATCAAGGGCTGGCGCCCCAAGATCTAGTGCCACGCCGGGGGCCCCCTGCATGGGGGGGGTCCCCAAGGCACCTGGACCACGGCTCTGGGTGGCCCCGCTCCCGTCCCTCTCTGATGCTGCAGGTTCTCCTCCCCCATTGCCCAGCCCTGCCCCCTTCCCGTTTTAACACTGGACAGTAATTTTGGCCCCAACGGGCTGGAAAACACTGGATTTTGCGTCGACTGGTTTAACTTAATCCTTGTGGATTAGCATAATAAATGTACGGGAGAGTAACGAGCCCCTGGAGAAGGCCCTTGCTCGGGGAGGAGGGGAAGGGGCCACTGGAGGGATGGATGCTCTGAGGGGTCTCCACCCTCCTTGCAGACCCTTCCCATCTCGTGGGAAGGGATTCATGTTCCCCCCCAAGGGCAGATGCTGCTGTCGGAGCTGGTCCTGGAGAGATCCCAGGGCCTGCAAGGAAGCGCCCTTGGCCTGGGATCCCCAGGCACATCCCTGCATGCAGCAGCATCCCAGGCCCTGCTCCCAGAGCAGGGGCAGGTGCTGGGAATGCTGAACTCCCCAGGATGGCCGAAGGCTGGTTCCCAGCTCCGTGCCTCCCCCAGCACTCAGCAGAGGCAGAGGAGATGATGTCTTGGCCCAGTTTCAGTCTGGGAGCCTTGAAAGACAGGGAGAGGTGACATGAAGAGCAGCAGCGTTCAGCTCCTGGCCCAAGGCCTGCCAGGGTGCAGGAAAATGGCTGGAAGCTGGAAAGGAAGCCAGGGAGGTGGGGCAGGCCAGTGACAGGTGCCCGGAGATTTAAAGCCTTTTAGTTTAACTTGAGCTCTCCCCACGGGGGGCCCTTCTGGCCTTTGGCTGCTCGATCCGCAATTACAGGCGGGTCCATCTGCCAGGATCACCTGCCAAGATCACCCGCGGCAGAGGGAGCTGGAGGCTCCTCACAGCCCCTGCGTGATGGCAGAGGCTCCTCACTGCCCCTGAGTGCTGGCAGAGGCTCCTCACGGCCCCTGAGTGCTGGCAGAGGCTCCTCACGGCCCCTGAGTGCTGGCAGAGGTGACAGTGCTTTGTCCTGCACTGCTGCCATCCGGCCCCTCCATGGGTCCCGGCCCGCATGGACAGGACCCCAGGGCACTGCCTGAACCAGTCAATCCCAACTCGAGCCGTTCCCTCAGGGAGATGGGAGGAGAAGCAGGAGTCCAAACCCAGGAGACGGGGCTTTATTTTGGTGGTTGTTTATGGAAAGGCAAGGCCTCGGCTCCAGCCATGTGCTGGATGCTACTGGCCAGACTGGGAGCTCTGGAGGCCGCGGCATGGAGGCGGAGGCAGAGGCAGCAGGAATTCCCTCCCCCAGCACGGACCCCCAGGCCCAGGCTGGCACGGGACGGATGTGCCCAACACACAGCGGCTGGTAAGGCACTTGAAATGACTACAAGCCATGAGGCAACCTGCTGCCCCCCTCCTTCCTTCCTTCCTTCCTTCCTTCTTTCCTTCCCTTCCTCCCCCGGGAGCTTTGGAGATTAACCTACGGAGAACGGGGCGTTGTGGGGAGCCGGGGCCCGGCTGGAGGAGCTGTTGGGGTGTCACCAGACCACCTCACTGGTGGAATTTCTTGCTGGGGCTGTTGGCGTGGTCCAGCAGGAGCTGGCACGGTGTGAACTGGCTGCCGTACACGGCCTCGTACTTGCGCAGCTTGTCCACGAGCTGCCGCGCGCCGTAGGAGTCGGCGAACCTGAAGGGACCTGCGGGGACAGGGACACAGCGGTGACAGGGAAGGGAGAAGCACCAAGGTGCCTGGAAGGGTCCCAGAAACAACGGCTTTGTCCCATTCATCTTTCTCCACAAGAGGCCCCCCCAGTCTCTCGTCAGGACTCTGCTCCCTACTCACCTGAGCTGGGCAGAGGCACTTGAGTGCTGGGGACAGGCTGGGACATGGATAATCATGGAATCATGAATGGTTTGGGCAGGAAGGGACCTCAAAGCCCATCCAGTGCCACCCCCTGCCATGGGCAGGGACACCTTCCACTATCCCAGATGTCTCCAAGCCCTGTCCAACCTGGATTTGGACACTTCAGGATGGGGCAGCCACAGCTGCTCTGGGCACCCTGTGCCAGGGCCTCCCCACTCTCACCGGAAACAATTCCTTCCCAACATCCTAACCATGGGAAGCCATTCCCCATTGTCCTGTCCCTCCAGGCCCTTGTAAGAAGTCCCTTGGGGCTGCTCCCTCAGTCTGAACTCGGCTCAAGGAGGGAAAGCACCAGGCATGTGGCAGAAGCACCTCCTCAGGTCCAAGAGCCCTTGGTGAACTCCAGCAGCAGTGGCAAGAGACAGCATCAGAATCATGGAATTATTTAGGGTGGAAAAGCCCTTTGAGACCATTGAGTCCAAACATTCCCCAGCACTGCCAAGACTACCACTAACCCCTGTCCCCAAGTACCACATTCACAGGGCTTTTAAATCCCTCCAGGCATGGGGAGTCCACCACTGCTCTGCACTGCTGTGCCAGGGTTGGACAGCCCCTTCCATAAAGGAATTGTTCCCCATATCCCACCTACACCTTCCCTGATGTAGCCTGAGGCCATTTCCTCAGGCTGCAGCTCAAACCTGGCCTTCACTCCTGCCTTGCCACATGGCTCCAGCCCTCGGGGAGCTTTGGAGCCCAAAGCCCTGCCCAGAGCACTCACCTCCCAGGCAGGGCGGGAAGCCCAGGCCGAACACAGCACCGATGTCCCCCTCCACGGGGTTGCTGAGGATCCCCTCCTGCAGGCACATGGCTGCCTCGTTCACAAACCGCGTCACCAGGCGCATCTGGATGTCCTCGTCGGAGCAGCTGCAGGAGACAGGCTGTGAGGGAATGGGCATTCCCAGCTGGGCAGGGAGTGGCCCAACCCTGGCTCAGCACTTGAGGCCAGCACAGGTGGGACACAGAGCCAGGCCAGGGGTGGGAATGGCCTCGTTGGGAGCATCCCAATCCACATGAGGATCTGTGACATCTCCTGAAGCAGGCACTAAGAATCATGGAATGGTTGAGTTTGGAAGGGACCACTGGGGCTCCTCTAGTCCAACCTCTGTGCTCAAGCAGGGTTTCCTGGAGCATGGCACTCAGGATTATGTTCAGGTGGATTTGGAATAAAAGGGCTTGATCAGCCTCTGCGTTCAGCAATGTCATGGAATCACAAACCCGTTTGGGCTGGTACAGGACCTTAAATCCCATCCAGTGCCACCCCTGCCAGGGGCAGGGACACCTCCCACTGTCCCTGGCTGCTCCAAGCCCCGTCCAGCCTGGCCTTGGGCACTGCCAGGGATCCAGGGGCAGCCACAGCTGCTCTGGGCACCCTGTGCCAGGGCCTGCCCACCCTCCCAGGGAACAATTCCTTCCCAAAATCCCATCCATCCCTGCCCTCTGGCTGTGGGAAGCCATTCCCCATGTCCTGTCCCTTGTCCCCAGTCCCTCTCCAGCTCGCCTGGAGGCCTTTTAGGCCCAGGAAGGGGCTCTAAGGTTTCTGGAGCCTCTTTTTCTCCAGGTGAATACCCCCAGCTCTCCCAGCCTGGCTCCATGGCAGAGGAGCTCCAGCTCTTGCAGCATCACACACAGGTACTCACACGTCAGGATTCGCCGGCACCTTGAACTTTTCCAAGATCTCATCCATGCCGGAATTCACGCTCCTGTTCTTCACTCCCTCCTGGTAGACATAGAAGCCCTTCCCTGCCTTGCGACCTGCGGGGATCAAAGCAGACAAGTCACCTCCTGCCATGTTTCCTGTTTCCTCCTGACACCTTGGATCTTGTTTTGTGACTGCTGTTCCTGCTCCCGGAGCAGATCCTGCCAGCACTCTGCACCTCAGAGCACGGATCTGCTGCCTCAGCAGGGGCAGAGGGAAGGGACCCAGCTCCACCTGACCCCTTGGCAAGATGCTGCCACTGTGCCAGGCCCTAATGCCTTCTCTAGGTCCAAAGGACAAACATCACCACTGCTTCTGAGGGAGGGATTCCTGCCCCATTCCCAGGGCTGCTCTCCCACTGCTCTCACCTGGGGCAGGAGAGGCTGATGGATGCTGGTGCTTTCCCTGGAGCAGAGGGGACCCCCTTTAGCTGGGAACAGCTTAGCAGCTCACCTAAGAAGCCTTTCTGCACCATGAGCTTGAAGAGGTCGATGCTGCCCCCTCCGAAGCGCTCGCCAAAGGCCTTGCCCAGGTCCTCGGCCACGTGTGTGGCCACGTCCACGCCCACCTCGTCGATCAGCGTGGCCGCTCCCACGGGGAAGCCGAAGGCCGTGGAGATGGCATCCACTTTCTTTGGGTCAACGCCCTCCTGCAGGATAGGAGGGGAAGTGATGGGATCTCGGGACGAGGTCCTGGAAAGCCAGTGTGGGGCAGAGAGCCCAGCCCCATTAACTGACTGCAAACAGGAGCCAAGAGCAGGCTGGGGACAACCACAAGAGCCAGGGCTGGTGACCCACATCCCCTCCTACCCACAGCCAGGCTGACCCCAGCTCTGGCCAAGGAAGAAACAATTTCCATGACTATTGGGGGATGCTCAGTAGCCGACAGGACACTCACCTGGAGGACTCGGACCACCTCGGACAGCATTGGCCCCAGGCACCTGGTGGTGTAGAATCCAGGCCCATCCTGGGGAAGAGAGTGCAGCAGGGAGGGAGGTGAGTTCTTGGCAGCACCAGAACTGTGGTTCACAGCCCAGGCTGCAGTTCAGACACCCCACGCCCCATCCCCAACACTAAGGTACTGACTGCTAGAATTGGTTTGGGGTTTTTTTCCCTGTAGGGCTCAGCAGTGTTTGCAGGCTTCCATGAACTTACTCCATGGAAGTTCCCATCCCAGTGCTTTTATCTGAACTAGTGCCTGCAGGCCCAGAGCAGGCTGCTGCTTCACCAAGCCCAACAGGCTGGTGAGGGAAAGGGTGCTCAGCACAAGGGAAACCACCCATAAGCCAGTTTAATACCTCTGCTGCTCCCCACAAAGTCAGGAAGCAACAGATAAGCTGCAAACTGCCCTTCAGGGAGGCAGCTGAGCTGGGGATGAGGCTCAGGGAAGCAGCCCCGTGTCCCCACTGGCTTTTGGAGCTGCTCAGAGCACTTTTTAACAACCAGCTTTCCCAGCACTACAGGAGAGATGTGCTCAGCATTGCTGGCAACCTCAGGAACCAGGGAAAAGACAGGGACACCTTCCACTGTCCCAGGCTGCTCCAAGCCCCGTCCAACCTGGCCTTGGACAATTTCAGGAGTGGGGCAGCCATGGCTTCTCTGGGCAACCTATGCCAGGGCCTCCCCACCCTCCCAGGGAAGAATTTCTCCCTAATATCCAATTTAAATCCACTTCTCCATGTATTCCTGCCCCTCTCCCTCAAGATCTAACCCAGGCAGAGGAGGGTTCGTGCTCACTGACTCTGTCCTTGCAGCCTGCCAGGGAGCTGAGGTGGTGACAGCCCTGTCCAGACTGCTCTGTCTGGGATGCCCCGGAAGCCGTGTGGGTGCCAGCTCCTCGTGCTGGCCCTGCACCTGGTGCACCTGTGCCTGGTGGCTTTCCATGGCTGCTCCGAGGGACATGTGAGGATCATCTGGGCACTTGCCCCTTTCCGACCTCCCTTTTCACTTCTCAGAGGAGCAGCCAATGCCAGTGTGTGCACAGCCACGTTTCACCCTCCCCTCAGTGCACAAGCCCTTTCATGTATTGCCCAGCCCCTGCTGTGTGCAGCATCCCCTCACCTTCACCACGATGACGACTTTGCCCTGTTTGAGGCCAACAGCAACAGCAGAAGCCGCCGTGTCCTGGGAGGTTTTGTCTGTGGTGATGATTTCCAGCAGCTGCATCTTGTCGACAGGGGAGAAGTAGTGCATCCCAATCACCTGGCAGAGGGAAGAGCTGGGTTCAGATGGATTCTGGATCCCAGAGGAATCAGCTGGGCACGTCGAGTGCAGAGGGAAGGCCAGCATGGGCTGCAGGGCCCTGACCACACTCTGTATCCCTCTGTGACAGGAATGCTCTCCAATTCCCTTCTCTCCTTGGTTTTCCCAGGGACACAGCACATGCCCAGGAGCTCCTACCTTTGAGGATTAAGGTACAATTTTTACAGGACCACTTTATAGTCTGGCAGCCAAATCTGCCTGGGAATCCCAGCTGAGCTCATCCCCAGGGAAATGATGGGCACAGTGGGACCTGGAGGGGCACCTGAGCTGGCAGGGCAGCCTCACCCAGCTGCTGCATCTGCTGGGCTCAGACTGGAGCAGCCCTCAGGGAGTCCCTGTGTGCTGCCTGTGAATGTCTTTGGTGAGGAAGTGAATTTAAGGATGAGAAGGCTTCCATCCAGAAGCTCATTACAGAGGGAAGTGCAGCCTCCCGCCGGGAACAGCGTTTAAGTGGAGATTATCCGGCTGTGTGCCTCACTTTCTGAATGTGACCATGCCATCAGCGTGTCACCTTCATGCCTCCTGGCAGCCACACTTGGCACCAAGCCCTGTGTAAGTCAGAGGCATCTTGCTGAGTTGCAGGCTGCAAAACTAATTAAAGAAAATGTGCTAATTAGTTAACTGACTTCCTATGAGTTTCCCCGTAAGAGCCATTGCACAGGCAATTTAAACGGCAAGAGGATGTTATTTGCAAGGATGAACAAATGAGGCTCAGTTGGCAATTTGGATGCAACAGAGGTCTCGCAGCAAATGAGGAAGAGGCTCAGCAGGGTGACAGGAACCTCCAGCAGGTCACCTCATGCTCACAGGCACCACAGGTACCCCTGGCAGGGCAGCCTGCTGCTGCCTCAGGGCGGTAGGGATCAGTGCTCCTGCTCAGACGGACTGAGGCTGGAAAAGCCCTGCAAGATCATCGAGTTCAAGCTGTGCCCGATCCGCACCTTGTCACCAGCCCAGAGCACTGAGTGCCACCTCCAGGAATTCCTTGGACACCTCCAGGGATGGGGACTCCACCATCTCCCTGGGCAGCCCCTGCCAAGGCCTGACCACCCTTTCCAGGGAGAAATTCCTCCTGATGTCCAACCTGAAGCTGCCCTGGCACAGCTTGAGACCATTTCTTCTCATCCTGTCCCTGTTCCCTGGGAGCAGAGCCTGAGCTCCACCTGGCTCCAACCTTCCACAGCTTCTCTGCCCCCACGTGCACCAACACTTTCTGACCTGCCCCGCCAACATCACCCTTGGGGTGAATCCGCCTTCACCTCCTTCCCACCTGCCCCAAGATCACGAGCTCTTTGCTCAAAGCTTGCACTGGGAGCAGAGGATGAGCTGTGCCATGTCCTGAGGAGGGAGCAGAAGGTCCCTAAAGCAAAGACACCTCAGCATGGACAGCTCTGCACAGGGCACGTGGCCCTGGGAACTCACCTTCTCGGGCCTCTTGCTGGCAGCAGCGATCTGGCTGATGGGGAGGGCAGAGGTGTTACTGGCGAAGATACAGTGAGCAGGGATCACCTGGGAGGGGGACAAGGGACAGGACACAGTGAGCAGGGATCACCTGGGAGGGGTGGAAGGGGCTGTGTCAGCACACAGGCTCCAGAGTTGGATCTGGAGTGTGATGCGCAGAGCCCTGGGAGATCAACACCAGGGAACCCTGGCAAACGAGGCAAACTGGGTTTGCTCATTAGAAACTAATTGGAAAGCAGTAGTTCAAGTCAGCCAGCTCTGACTTGCCCTGATCTATCCCCAGGTCTGCAATATTAGCCCCAGAGCTTCCATGTTCCTGCCAGGCCTCTGCAGCCACAGGAGACACTGGAGGGAGCACCCCTTTCCCCCAGTGTGCCCTTGAACAGAACAGAGGGGCAGCAGGTGAAGGGCTGCGAGGTGTGGAGATACCAGAGGACATCACTGTCACATCAATGTCCTCAAACAAACGGAAGCTTTTTTTGGAGCACTCCATGGAACCGGGGAATGTCAGAACCGCCCCATTCAGCTACCAATTCCTTCCTGAGCAGGAAATGTCCCCAGTGAACAGAAAGGCTGCCCATGATGCTCACCCATGCCCTGATGTAACTGATTTGTACCAAGAACCCGACTGCAGCACAAAGGCGAGGGGATAAACCCAGCAGCACAGCCCAGGACCCTCCGCTACCCAGGGCCACACCCAGGGCCTGCTCAGGACTGATACTCACAGCCTCCACCTCCTTCAGCACTTTGTGTTTGACGTTGATGTCCTCGAACACGGCCTCGATGACCATGTCTGCCTTCTCAAAGCCCTTGTAGTCTAGCTGGCCCATCAGGTTGCTGAGGATGGAGTCCCTCTCAAACGACGTCAGGCTCTTCTTCTTCACCTTGCCGTTCAGCCTAGGGAGGGACAGCTCTGTCACAGCTCCTGAGTGGACCAGCCAGGCTGCTGGAGGTGCACCACAGGAATCCCTCCTGTCTCCCTCCCAGAGCTGGCACCCAAACTCCATCTCCAACTCTGCAGGATTGTCACTCTGGGTTCTGACCCCTCCTTCCACGTGGAGACAGGGGAGTCCTGCTCCCGCAGCTCAGCTGAAGGTCAGTCACTGACATTCCTGATGACGCACAGCTGAGCACTATTACTGCAGAGCCAGGAGAACATGGAAAGAAACCCAGGAAGAAAACCCTGGAATGCCTGCCCTGACATGGGCCTTTAGGCAGCCAGAATTACTCCTTCCTTAGCTCTAGAAGTTACTGCTGAATCTAATACCCAAACTTAGGTCTCTGCCTACCCTAAGGAGCTAAGGCTGAGCCACTGGGCCTATCCCACAGCAACATCCCAGCACACTGCAGGGGACAACATTAAAATAAAGCTTTTCTGTGACATCCAGTGGCTCCTCCAGCAGAACAGCAGTGTCAGGAGTTCCTGATGCTGACAACAGAGAATTGTGGTTAAAGGCAGCCCAGTGCCACCAGAGCAAATCCCCCTGAACTCACCCCTTGTAGACCTGCTGCTGGCCTCTGTCCAGGCCCTTCTGTGCCGTGTCCTTCAGAATGGTCTTGATGCCTTTATCCACGGAAACCTGGGCGATCCCGGCTCCCATGAGCCCCGCTCCCAGCACAGCCAGAGTCCTGCAGGGAAGGACCAAGGGGACACATTCAAAGCTGGACATGGCAGAGTTCCCATCGCTGCTGTCAGACTCGCACAGCTCCTGCCATCCACCCAGGCACCACCTGAGTGAGGCCACACAGGAGTGAGGCCTCCAAACTGCAGTGGGTCAGCCTCTGGAGGCTGGAAACTCCTGCTCTGATACACAGCTCTCCAGCCCACTCAGTCCCAGGAGTCTTTCAGAGGTCCTCCAACTGCTCCTTCAGGCATCCCACACTGGCACTTACTTGACCTCTTTCTGAGGTGTCCCAAACTTGTTCTTCTTGCAGTGCACCTGCCCGTGGTAGAGCCCCATCAGCGCCTTGGATTCCTTGGTCACTGCAAGTTGGCCAAAGCTCTGGAAGAAAGGGAAGAGGGAAGCAGAGTTTGGCATTAAACAGCTGTCTCAGTGCCAGCACATCAAAAACATGGCAAGGGGAGAGACAGGCACTGTGTGATTGCACAGGTGAGTAACCTGGACAGAAAAGGGACAAGGGCCCAGGTCACCTCTGAGCAGAGGCTCCTTTTGGGCTCAGCACAGCCCACCCTGCACCACCTCCTCCTCCTCAAAAGCAGAAGGACGTGGAGCTGCTGAAGAGAGTCCAGAGGAGGCCCTGGAGATGCTCCAAGGCTGGAGCCCCTCTGCTCTGGAGCCAGGCTGGGAGAGCTGGGGGTGCTCACCTGGAGAAGGATCCAGGGAAATCTCAGAGCCCCTTGCAGGGCCTAAAGGGGCTCCAGGAGAGCTGGAGAGGGACAGGGGACAAGGGATGGAGGGACAGGACACCGGGAATGGCTTCCACTGCCAGAGGGCAGGGATGGATGGGATATTGGGAAGGAACTGCTCCCTGGGAGGGTGGGCAGGCCCTGGCACAGGGTGCCCAGAGCAGCTGTGGCTGCCCCTGGATCCCTGGCAGTGCCCAAGGCCAGGCTGGACATTGGGGCTGGGAGCAGCCTGGGACAGTGGGAGGTGTCCCTGCCCCTGGCAGGGGTGGCACTGGATGGGCTCGGAGGTCCTTTCCCACCCAGACTGTTCTGGGATTTGATGATTGCAGTTCCTCAGAGACAGAACTGAATTTCCCTGACATGAGACCTACCCACATGCATCCCACATTAATTGGGGCCACTGTCCCCACAGATCCAGGAGGAAGGACCCTGTCCTCAGGCTTTGACAAAACCCTTTACAAACAGGTCAGTTCTCTCCGACAGCAGCAGCCTGATCCTATTTTCAGAGGATCACAGGCAACAAAATCTAAGGCCTGCCTAACCTCCCAGCCCTCAGCACAAATGTTCTGAGGAACACAAAGACAGCATAAGCACACACAAAACAAAGGTTGTCTGAGCCAAGTCTGCCAAGGAAAAGCAGGGAATGTGGTTTGGAGCAGGCTGTACCTTCCTTCACCACTGCACTGCGAGTTAAAATATCCGAAACAAAGCCTAGAAGAGAATCTGCAAACTCCTGTCGTGGGGGAGAGAGGGAGGCAGTAAAAACGCCACGACACCGACACTTATTATTCTTCAGGGGTTCTGGGAAGATCTCCATCCTGCTGCTGCTCTCGGGAAAAAAACCATTCATTCTTTGCTGCAAGGAACAGAGTATCCCAAGGCTTTTATCCAGCACCAGACCAAACGTGGGTGGAATGCACAACCAGCAGGGATGGGGCACAGCCAGGAGGGCACTGGTAAGGTGACAGCTACAGCTCAGAGCAGGCCTTGGCACCAGAAGGGAACAAAGGCAGTTACAAAGCACGTCAGGGAAGCGGGAGAGGGATGGATTTCACCAGCATTTAAGGGGCAATGACCTTGGGGATGACCCAAATACAGAGATAATCAGATGGAAATCTGGGGCTGCTGGGGATTCAGTCTTGCAGAGCTGGCAGTGCCCAGGTATCCCCACCTGTGACTCTGTGCACAGCCACAATTACCTCCGTGGCACCAGAAATAACAAATTTGAGCACAGTTGTGGCAAAAACAGGACCAGTGAGGAAAAAATTAATTAGGGATAGGTTGTTTATTATGGCAGAGAAATGGAGGGATGAGGATGGCTGAGGAAAACAAAGACTGTGTGTGTGTGTGGAATAAACAGGTCACACACAAGCTGCTGGGAAGGACACTTGCCTGCTCCAGCCCTGGACCTGCCCACCACAGTCTGTCCTACACCCTCAATTAAACTCTATTCTAGTTTTCCCTGTGTCCCAGCAAAGCTCAAGCAGGACTGGATGGTGTTTAGGACGTGAGGCCCACATGCCAGCATGGTCAGATGAGTGAGATGAAACATCTACAGCCAGCTCCTAGAGAGGGTGTGGAACTTCAGCTCTGCTCCCCCGTCCAGGAGGAGCAGCATCAATCACCCACACTGGCCCTGCCTGTGAGAGGCTTGAGTTGAGGCTCCCCATCCCTGGCAGTGCCCAAGGCCAGGTTGGACGGGGCTTGGAGCAACCTGGGATAGGGGAAGGTGTCCTGCCCATGTCAGGGGGTGGAACGGGATGAGCAGCAGGCTGTGATGAACCCTCTGTGTGGTTAAACACAGATCCCCTGACCACACCATTACCTGATCCCTGCCAGGATCTCCTCGCCTTACCTGGGATTCAATGAGGTATCCAGCATCATTCCCCTGATCCAGACCAGTTTTTACGACCTAATCCAAAAGCAGTAAAGACACACCACAGCTCAGTCATGCTGCAAACACACACTTCAGCAGGATTCCCTGTTGTCTCCAGTGACCCCTCCCCAACATTCAAGGCACATTTCAGACTCCCTGAGTCCTGTCCCAGCTGCTCTTAGCAGAGCTGTGTCACCCTGTCCTAGCACAGGACAGGTGAGGAGTTTACCACCAGGTTCATTTTTAGCCATCCCTTGTGGTTTTAGGAACTGCTCCTGTAATGTCACTGCTCTCCGAATCCTTCACAGGTTTTAGAGAAGTCTTGGCAACAACTTCAATAGTGAAAAGTCATTTCACAATAAGGATTCAATCACAGTGTCTGTAACAGGATGTCTGTGTAGCACAGGGGACTAATAAAGTATTATGTAGTTTGTGCTACGAAAATGATAGCAATTTCTATTTTTATGGTGTCAAGCAGGTCCCTGAACTCTTCAGAGACTGTAGAGAAAACCTGGGAAAACTGCAGCTGAAAGTTTCATGGACAAAATATTCCAGCTAAGCCTTCCCTCAGCTGGGATTCCTGCTCTACCCCTCACTGGTAGCAGTACACGTAAACTGGTGATCGTGTTTTGGGCAGTGATTCTGAATTCTACCCCACAGCCAGCACTCCTCAGGACTGATCTCTGTGAGGATCACGATGTTGGCTTGACTCAGAGGAAGCATCACCTTCCCTCTGCCAGTCCTACATGATCCCACAGATCCACCTGCCCTGCAGTTCCTCCCCCCTCCCGGGGAGTTACCTCGATGATCTTCAGAGGAGCAGGGTAGAGTCCTTTGGTTTGCTTTTGAACTTTGCCCTCCACTGTCTTGTAAACTTGCTGCCTCACAAAGGGAAGAGCCATGGCATAGTCTGTTAGCCCTGCAAGGTGGGACAGAACAGGGGTCAGCACAGTGCTGGCGCGCAGCCAGCCTGCCAGGATGGACTGCAAAGGTAAGGGAACACAAATGTGAACATCTGCACTAGAAACGTGCACCTGAAACCCAGGCACAGGCGGCGGGGGCTGCTCAGAGGGTTTTCATGGATTATTCCATGGACGAGTCTCATTGAGGGCTGAAGTGTCCTCCTAACACAACTGGTGACAGACGGAGCCCCGGGAAGCAGAATTCCCAGAGATGTCCCCATTTCTGGGCTGTGCCATCGAGGATCAGCACTGAGCAGCCCCTTGTGCCTCTTCCCACCTGAGTTCACGAGCTTGGTGCAGAGCTTGCCACTAAAACTTTGCAGATGGACAGTCCCTGGAGGAACCTGCTCCCTCTCACTCCTTGAGGCCTGGCTCCCTTCCGGCAACCTCAGGAGCCACCACATGCAGCTCTGCCAAAGCCCAGATCTCCAGAGCAATGTTTTCTCTACCACCCCACGTTGCTCAAGAGATGATTCCAGCATGAAATAACTTGGTTTTGAAATGGAATTAAGTAGGAGCACGCAGGCATCCTGGAGAAGCCAAGATGGATTACACTCACTGCTGTCCCTTGGGATTTGTCTGTGCTGACTTACTCTGCATGAGCCCTCTGGACCTCTTGGCAGACACAGTCTTGTTGGCCAGTCCCCTGGCAAAGCCAATGGCCACCTCCTCCAGGTACTCGATTGTTCTTGCTTCTGGAGTCTTCACTCCTGGCCCTGGGGAGAGCAGAGAACACAGCACAGGTTATCCCTGAGGGTTGAGGATGCAGGGAAACCAGGACCAGACACAACATGACGGGCCTTTGAACTGCTCCCACTCCTGTTCAGCTTCTCTTGGTTGTGACCCATGGTGGAAAGGCTCAGCAGGACCATATGAAGGCCCCAAGGGATTTATACAGAGGGCACTGTGCAGAAATGCTGGAATGCCAGCTCCCCGTGGGAGCAGGGCCAAGTTACATCCAGCTCTGCAATCAAATCAGGTTGCTCAGGGACCTTCTGCCAGCCTCTGGACACCTCCAAGGACAGAGGTTCCATGTCCACTCTGGAGGTGTCTTCAGCTCCTGACCATCTTTTTGCCACTTGTGCCCTTTATTCCTCAAAGCTTCCACTTGCCATAGCTGCAGGCACTCGGAACCCTGAGGGAACCGAGGTGTTCTGCCTCCCCTCCCTTGTGGAACAAGTGTGCCCCACCACACTGTGCCGACGCCGAGCTGTTAAACACACAGACAGCATTTCGGGAGTGCTGAATCCCTGCAAACCACCTGCACTGGAGCCAATGTCCTACAAACCCCAACCTTTGAACCCAGTGCAGGAAACCTCTCACTTGCTTTAGCTACTGAAACACCCCGTAACACCTGGCCCAACTTAAAGCTGCCCCACAATGAGGCAAGCCACCACAAAACCAGTTTTAGCAGCCTCCAAGGGTGGGTTGCACAATTTCCAAGCACAGGAATCCTCCTCATTTCCAGACAATTGTATCATCAGGACAGGAGGACACAGCACAGGGCTGAACAGGCAGCTGTGAGATGCTGCCAGAGGCAAACTCTGAGTCATTAATTACAACAAAAGGCCTGGTGAAGCTGCACAGGGCCACCAAGTAGACCCTGGAGCTAAATGTGCAACCTTGGGCTGAACAAACCCGGTGAGATTACAACCCTGTGTCCCTGCAGCTGGGCAGGGACATTCACCTTCATACAAACTGCTCCAAACACACCCAGAT
This sequence comes from Struthidea cinerea, assembly GCA_013397865.1. Classification (NCBI taxonomy): domain Eukaryota; kingdom Metazoa; phylum Chordata; class Aves; order Passeriformes; family Corcoracidae; genus Struthidea; species Struthidea cinerea. The sequence continues at coordinate 246,751 of VZTI01005950.1, forward strand.
GCTGCACAGAGTCCTCAGAGCTAAGGAAACACCCCACAGACACCCCGACAGAGATGGGTAAAATCCAAAATCAGAAACTCCCTCCTGTTTCAGCTCCCACTATTCTCCTCCTCCACAAAAGGCCGAGGTCCTCAGTTTTAAAGTTTTAATCACAGAATCTCAGAATTGTTTGGTTGGGAAGGGAATGTTAAAGGTCATATAATGCTCCCCCTGCCATGGGCAGAGACACCTTCCACTGTCCCAGGCTGCTCCCAGCCCCAATGTCCAGCCTGGCCTTGGGCACTGCCAGGGATCCAGGGGCAGCCACAGCTGCTCTGGGCACCCTGTGCCCCTCAGCACCCTCCCTGGGAACAATTCCTTCCCAATATCCCATCCATCCCTGCCCTCTGGCACTGGGAAGCCATTCCCTGTGTCCTGTCCCTCCACCCCTTGTCCCCAGTCCCTCTCCAGCTCTCCTGGAGCCCCTTTGGGCTCAGGAAGGGGCTCTGAGCTCTCCCTGGATCCTTCTACAGGTGAACACCCCCAGCTCTCCCAGCCTGGCTCCATGGCAGAGGGGCTCCAGCCCTGGGAGCAGCTCCATGGCCCCTTTGTTTCACCCCTCTCTGTGTAACAACTTGGGGGTTTTCACCCAGCAGACCCCAGAAACTGCTCCCTGCTGGGGGAGCCTCTCAGCAAGGAGATAAAGCAGCACAAACACTCTGACAGCTCAGGGAAGCTCCCTGTGGAAGTCTCCCTCCTGCCCTGGCAGAATGTCAGAGCCAGTCCAAGGAAAAACAGGCCAAACAAAACAACATAGTTGATTTTACAGGCAGCAGACAAAACACAGCTCAGAGCTGCTGCATAATCTCCATTTCAGCAATGCCCAGTGGATTTTAAAGAATTCATTGGAAATCTGAGAACATTTGGGAGTTGAGAGCTCAGACTTCACCAGCCTCCAAATTCTCTTCTCACCATTCAAAGCTGAGACCTTCAGCTTTATGACCTGATGTGCTACAAGATGTCAATCCCTGATTTCCCGTTTCCAGCAGCTTGGATTAACAAGTGCTGGATTCTGATACTCCAGCTGAAGAAAACTGCTGTTCATTTAAAGTCTGAGCTGTGAGCACCATGCACACAAAGTGGCTGACCCCACATGTGTGGGTTTACTTTACCTGCAGTTAATTCCCAGTGTTCTGCTGGGTCCTAACCCGTGAGCTCTGAGCTGCCCACTCCCATTTGCTTTCTTTTACAAATGGCACATGCCAGAATAGGACCCAGGGAATGCTGCAGAGCTCCCTGCTGAAGGAGAACTGATTGCACGCCCTGAAATTGCCTCCTGATTGATGGTGTCTGTCTCCTCCCAAGCTTTCTGTCATCAGTTAAAGCATCACCCCAGGTAGAGCTGCTTTCCCCAGACACAGAGTGAACAGGAGCCCTCCTGGCGCTGGCTGCTGTTTGGATAACAAGGAGTACATCCAATGTTTGCATGTCATTTGTATTTCTGTGTTCCTCCTACGTGCTTCCCTGGGCTGAGCCAGGATTCCCAGCAGCTCCTCACAAAGCTCACGTTTCCTTTCAGCAACTTGGGGTAAGGAAAAGCCACATCTGCTGGCTCTTAAAAACCAATTCACTTCTAAGCAAGTATCAAGTGGGAAAGTTTATTCGGGCAATTTTAACTCCAGCCTGAGAACCACGGATCTGTTTTATAAGCATGAAGACAGCTAAAGATAAGCTAAGGATATCTGGGTATCCTGGGCTGATCCCCCAGAGTGGGCAGCAGGAAAGGGGGAATTCTGCCCCTCTGCCAGTGTGCTCAGGTCAGACCCCACCTGCAGAGCCCCCAGCCCTGGGGCCAGCAGCACAAGGACCTGGAGCTGCTGGAGAGAGCCCAGAGGAGGCACCAAAGGGATCAGAGGAACAGCTCTGCTGGGAGGAAAGGCTGAGAGAATTGGGACTGCTCAGCTCAGATAAGACAAGGCTCTGGGGAGATCTAATTGCAGCCTTCCAGTGCTCGGAGGAGCTGACAGGAAAGATGGAGAGAGACTACTGACAAGGGACTGAGGGACAGGACACAGGGAATGGCTTCACCCTGGCAGAGGGCAGGGATAGATGGGATATTGGGAAGGAATTGCTCCCTGTGAGGGTGGGAGACCCTGGCAGAGGGTGCCCAGAGCAGCTGTGGCTGCCCCTGGATCCCTGGCAGTGCCCAAGGCCAGGCTGGACAGGGCTTGGAGCAACCTGGGATAGTGGAAGGTGCGGGACTGGATGGGCTTTAAGGACCATTCCAACCCCGGCCATTCCATGATCCTGTGATCCAGCACTGGCCTGTGGGACAGCACGGACACCAGGGCTTCCCTGGCACTGCTCAGGGTGGGCAGCAGCATCTTATGGCTCATTTTATGTTCTTCAGCACCACCAGTGTGCTCTGGCCATGCTCTGCCTGGGGAAACCATGCTCAGCATCCTCCAACTCCATAGCAGGGCCAGGTGGAGCAGTGGCTTCCATTCTAACTCCTGGGTGGGGCTGATCACACCTCTCAGGAGGCTCTGGGGGCTTTAGTACTCAAACTCCTCCATTTAGTCACCTTCCAAGAAAGCTGCCCTAGTGAAAGAACTTTGGGAGCAAGACATTATTCAGCAGCCTGCTCAGCACTTGGAATCCTGCAGTTTGCAGGGAATTTCTCCACCCAGCTGACAGCCAGCTGGCAATTCCAAGTGCCTAAGCCATGGGGGCTGCCTGCTCCAGCTCCCGTCAGGGATTACCATCTGCAGGCTGCAGAAACACAGACATCAGTCATCTATTGTCCTTCCATGAGGGGCTGCAATCTGTCCTCTGACATGATAAATGAGGAACGTGGGCTCTTATCTGGATATAATCAGCTTAAGGAGGAGAGCCAGCAGGCCTGTCCTCCATGCTGACCTCTCCTGTTCACTCAGCTTCTGCAGCAGCCGCACATTTCAAGGTCCCTGCGCTTGTAAGGTGGGAACAGGGATTCCCCTGCAGAGCGGGACAAGACCTCTCCATACATTTGGGTGAGGGGAGAGGTTCCCTGACAGGCAGCAGCACATCAAGGAACTGAGAGACACTGTGTCTGACCTAGTGGTTCCACCAGCTGGTCAACCAGCCCCATCTTCTTGGCTCTGTCTGCACGGATGTTCCTCCCAGTCAGCATCATATCAAAGGCAGCAGGAAGTCCCACCTGGAAGGGCAGAAAGAGGATTCCAGAGTGGGAGCTTGCCAGGCAGAAGGGGCTATAGACTCAAGTTGTCCTCTTACTCACCATCTTTGGCAGCCTCTGAGTACCCCCTGCGCCGGGCAGGAGACCCAGCAACACTTCAGGTGTTCCCAGGACTGTTTTCTTGTCCTTTGTTGCTACTCTGTAGTGACAGGCAATGGCAACCTTAAAAAAAGGAAGAGACAAGGAAAAGATTCGCTATGAAAGGCCACAGGAGAACTGGGCATCCATCACACAGCTCTCTCCCACACGCTGCCTCAGCTTTCCTCATGACCCTGCCCCAATTCCTTAATGCAACAGCCCAAATTCCCTCTGTGCTCACTGATGGCTTCTTCTGGAGGATGACAGCAAGCAGGTACGAGATGAACATCAAACTCCCAAGCTGATTTTAAATCTCACCTAGACCATCAAGGGCTTAATTAATTCACCACACCAAGAGCACAGTCCCATCTATGGACCAGCCATGAGTCCTGGCTTATCCCTGGATTGCCAAGTCCAGATGAGTCAACACAGTGAGTGTAAAAAGCTGTGACTGCTTGAGAAATCAGTACAAACTGAAGAGACGCCATTCCAAGATTACACCGCTTTAGTAACAACTCTGCTCCAGGAATGAGCAGAGCCTTGCAGTTTACAAAACCCTAGATGGAGGTTACAAGGCAGAAGATCCAGCCAAGGTGCTGGAGTGGAGCTGCCGGCAGGGTGGAGCCTGGCCGGGTCCCCACACTCACCCCTCTCACAGCAGCCCTATAAAGAAAGGAAGTTGCTGGGATACAAAACTCACTTCATCCGAAAAGCAGCAATTTCCAGGCTGAACTCTGCCAGCAGCATTGATGCACATCCAACGCCTGCTGGAAACAGCCGGTTTTCCCTGGGACACTCATCTAAACATTAGCCTGGCTCACACAGGTTCAGATTTGATTTGCTGTCTTTCCACAGCAGCAGCAGCAGAACTCGCATGGCAGAGTCCTGAAGCACAACCAAGCCATTAACTTGCCACAAACTCATTTACATGATGTAATGAGCCCTCATCAGCTCCCAAACCTCTCTTGCAGTACCAGTCCTGCCGGCATCATTTGGATAATCAGAGAACCAGCAGTGTCAGCTCCCACTCGTGCTGTGAGCCCCAGGATTGTCCAGTACCTCCAGCCCTCCTCCCAGGCAGCTGCCACTGATAGCAGCAACGATGGGCTTTGGAGAGTGCTCAATCTTTTCCAGCATCTTCTGTCCGTCCTGAGAGAGCTGAGTCACTTCCTGAGCAGTCTTGCAGGCTTCAAGCATGCTGAGGGGAGGAGAGAGGTGGATCAGGATGGGAAAAGCACCGACAAAACAGCAGGAAAATGAGAGGTTTTGATGAGTTTGTCCCTGTTTTCCCACAACCTCCAGTGCCTGACAGGCAGGCAAGAGCTGCTCAGGCCCCAGTTTTGGATCAGACAACACAGGGAGACCAAATCCAGCAGGGTCAGGCCCTGCATGCTGACATGGGCTGTGCCTGAGGCACTGAATGGGATCCCTTGTGCCAGGGCTCTGGAAGCCCTTGGGAGAGAAGGAAGGGTCACAGGAAGTCTCAAAGCACTTGCCAGGAAGGGTAGGGGAAAGAGCCCAGGATCACTCTTAAGAGGAGCAGATGGCCAGTGCTTTGATGCCACACTGCCAATTAGAGACTCCCTGTGCCAATTATTCTCCTGGAGGCTCACAGCCTGTGCCAGGCAGGAGCAATTTGGGAGGCTGGAGGTGCTGAGGCCAGGAGACACCTCTTAACCACAGCCTGGCCTTTGCTCTGCTCACCTTCTTCCTTCCTGCACAGGGAGCGAGTCTCTGTCCCTGGACAAGGCCAGCCAAAAATGTAACACGGTTTTGGAGGGCTCATTTGTAATTTACCTTCCTTCCTCAGAGCCTTCTGGCTTTTAATGTCTTTAAGTAACTATTCTGTCCTGTCAGTGTCAGCAGTAGGAGCCAATGGCATTCCAGGTCCCAGTGGGCACCCACAGGATCATTCCACACCCTGGAAAAGTTACCCAGGGAGCCTGCTCAGCACAGAGCAGAGTGCCAAATCCTGCCCAAGCGAGGGGCCAGGCTGGAAGGCTGCCAGGCACTCCAACCCAGCTTAAACGAGTCCTGCATGTGAATTATCCACTCTCGTTGTACCCCAGACCGAAGGACAATGCCCAGCCCGGAGCCAGGATGGGTTTCCTTGGCTGCGCCACAGCACGCAGGAAGGAGTGACCCAGTGTCACAGCCAGGATGGGTTTAAGGACTCGCCACATCCCTCTCTGCCGAGGTCCTCACTTCATTCCAGAAAATTTGGCATCCTGAGCACGTGGATTTCCCTCCCAGCCTGTGCCTCACCCTGGGGGGATGCCAGGGACAAACTGCTAGATTTCAGGGACAGCTCCATCAGCTCCTGAGGCCCTGTGCTTACTTGAGATCTGCTCCGGCAATGAAAGAGCCCGGCTTGGAGGAGATGAGCACGGCGCTCTTCACAGCCTCGTTGGCCCAGATCTCGTTCATGACGTCGGTGAACTCTGCACTCAGCTGCTTGGACAGGGTGTTCACCTGGGAGCAAAGCAGCACCGTCAGCAGGAGCTCCGCTGGAGCCCAGGTCTGCTGCAAGTTACTTCAGCCTTGTCCTAGCACAAAACCCGCTCCAGGATAAAACCCTGCAGCAAAACCCACTCCAGGATAAAACCCTGCAGCAGGTCATCTTCAGTTAGGAAGTTCCTCCTTAACCTCCCCACCGGTGGGTTTGCGGCCCCAAACACTGATTTTATGAGCTTGTAAATGTTTTTTTTTCTGTATAATCATAGAATCACAGAATGGTTTGGGATGGAAGGGACCTTTCAAGGCCATCTCATGCAACCCCCTGCAATGAGCAGGGACACCTTCCCCAGACCAGGCTGACGACATCCCTCCAGCTTTACTGAAAGGCTGCAACAAGCAGGACAAATCCAGCCTGGGTTCTTCAGGTACCACCAAAATCCTCATGGAAAATAGGATATTTCAAACCCGGGACTGCTGCTGCTCCTCAAAAGGAAGGAGTATACAAAAAAACCCTTCTGGTCTGCTACAATTAGTACAAGAGTTTTCATAGCAGTAGTAGTTCAATCTTTATATCTTGTATGTCATCAGAGCAGCTCAGCTGCTTAGCTTTAAAAACCAGTTTTTTACTGCAAGCTCTACCATAGCTTCATAGAGAGCATTTCCATCTGTGAGATGACATCTGAGATTCACCACTGGTTATGAGACTCCAAAAAGCATTTTTAGATGTCATTTACAGAGTTCCTGCCTCCTGATACCTGAACAACTGCAGCTGTATTGACCTAAAAAATGAAAATGAGTTCTATTTATATTGTATTCATGATAATAGAATCGGAAGCATTTATGGATTCCAAAGCACTGAAGTATGGACACACTCTTTAACCACCTTGAATCCAAGAATTTAATAAGACTTAGGATTTTTTTAAGATTTCTTTAAGATTTGGAACTTAATAAGACCTTCATCAGTGCCTGGGAGAGAGAAAAATTAGCTTAGCACACACAAAGTACTCCAAGAGGCATCTCCAGATGTCTCATTAAAATCCCTAGATCTCCTTTCCCTATTTCTCCTTTGCTCCCAACTTTGTAAGGCTGCAGGTTAGAAAAGTTCTTAGCCTTAAATGGGAATTTTCAATACCTTGGAATTTGGTGTGTTGAAGCGCACGACAGCAACATCCCCTTTGATATCACAGCTGACGTGGGTTCTGTCTGCAAACAAACACCAGGGTGGGGTAAGTTCCTGCTACAGGGATTTTAAGGAAAAAAAATGGATTTATAGAAAGGCTTCACACTTACTCTGGAGGGCACTGGAGGTGGAGATGTTACGGCAGGCATAACCTAAGGAAAAGATGCTACAGGTGTTAAAGGAATTCTCAGCAGTCTCGGCCTAACTCTCTCCCAGCTCCCCTCGCCTGCCAAGGGCAGCTTTTGGAAAACCCTGGGCACGAGCCAGTCCCTCCCCTCACGGCCTGACCTGTGCCCCCACCAGGGTCCAGTGGTCACACCACTGCAGTGACCTTCCCAGCACAGACCCCACACTGCAGTGCCAGCAGTGCCCAACTGAGAGCAGCAAAAACGAAATCCTTCTTTTCCCAACCAGCTGAAAGAGATGGAGCAGGTAGCACAGGGAGTTTTGCCTTTATTATCCTCATTCCAACCTCTTCATATGCTAAACCAGGGACCGTCCTGCACTTCGGGGAGCTTCAAGGTGATTGCCCTGCAAAGCAAACACAACTGTCCAGGGTATTTCTGTAAAAACACACGCTGGTGCCAGCAAATGGGGCCAGCCCAAGTGTGACCACACAGATCTCAGGGGGCACAACTGCAGGGCCACAAAGGGCTCACAAAATTTTTATTCTTGCCTCTATCTACCAACAAAATACTCAGAATCGCAGATTGGTTTGGGTGGGAAGGCACCCTAAAGCTCATCCAGTGCCCCCCCCTGCCATGGGCAGGACCCCTCCCACTGTCCCTGGCTGCTCCTAGCCCCAATGTCCAGCCTGGCCTTGGGCACTGCCAGGGATCCAGGGGCAGCCACAGCTGCTCTGGGCACCCTGTGCCAGGGCCTGCCCACCCTCACGGGGAACAATTCCTTCCCAATATCCCATCTGGGAGTGGGAAGCCATTCCACCTTGTCCTGTCCCTCCAGGCCCTTGCCCAGGGTCCCTCTCCAGCTCTTGGATCCACCTCTGCTAATGACAAAGCACACGAATGTATCTTGTTCCAGAGCCCTCAGCAAACTCAGACCATGGCACGAACAAGTTTTGCCCACAAGTTTCTGACTCGTAAATCTCCTTTTTCTGCTTAGAAATTGTGTTTGGCCCCATGATCTCTCAGCACATGAATGAACTCCAGCTCCATTCAAGCAACCTTGCTCTTGACCCCGAGGATCCTCTAACTCAGATCCAGGCTGAATCCCTGCCAAAGCTGCTTTCAGTCTACATTCCAATAAAAGTGCTACTCCACATGTATCTACCAGCTGGCACACGGCCAATTACCCACGGGAAGGTTCTGCTCAACACTGATAAAACCTTTAGGAATGAAACATTCCCATTCCCAGCAGCAAGAAGGGAGAATAATCCAACACCAGGAGAATAAACTGCAAACTGTGCCTCCCCAACAGGTGTCTCCCCCTGCCACAGCCCCGTGACACGGGCGCAGGGCTGGGGCCCCGCTGCACTTTGGCCTCATTTCCACCTTGTCCGGGGTGCTGGCAATAGGGGCTGACCTTTGCTCCCATTCCTGAGCCCAGGACATGCGGTGTGATGCCGTGGGGATGGAAATTCAGCGTCAGGCTGTCCCAGCAAACAGGTCTGGGGTGCGTGTGTGTGTCATGTGCCCACAGCAGCATTTTATAAACAAAGAGTGAACTGGTTCCCACTCCAAAGCTCCTCAGCAATATCTAACACCCGCATGTGATCGCTGCATCCAACAATAATTTCCCTAAACTTTTTGTGTGCTCAAGTCAGGTACTCCTGAAAATAAGCACCAACATTCAGTTCCCACAAACCACGCGTGGGCTGACAACAATTCCTCTGGTGAGAGATGCTGCCCAGCAGAACACCATGCACATTTAACAGCAGTATTTTAACCCAATAAAAGCCACACAGCCTCTTTAAAGAGAAGGCAAGGGCTGAGCCACTTCCCTGAATTCATTCATTCAACCCTTGGAGCAAGATGGGATAGTGGAAGGTGTCCCTGCCCATGGCAAGGGTGTGGAATAAGATGAGCTTTACAATCCCTCCCAGCCAAACCCGTCTGGGACTCCATGTTTTTTGCTCTTTACATGCCTTTCCTTTTCCATATCAGTTCCCAAACAGATTCTTTCCATGAAAACCTTCAGCCTTGAATTCCACTCTGCCTTTCCATTCTCACAAAACAGAAGAGATGACGTAGGAAAAAAATAAATCTAGGGCATGACTGAACAAACCTCACTCCATTTGAATGTAAACTCTTTTGGGAGAGGTGCTGTCAGCGGTGGAACAGCTGGGTTAACACGGGAGTGAGGTTTCTGTAGCCTGACAGTGGTTTATTTTAAATCCAAAATATTTGTGGAAAACATGTTTTGCCACAAAACGAAAGCAGCTCCTCAGTCCCGGTCCCTGCACATCTGCTTTAGGCGTCGATCCCTTCAGCACTGCAATGGGAACGTGCCAAGACCGGAGCCAGAAAAATCCTCCAAAATGCTGCAGGAAGCAGCAGCCCAGCTGCACGCTTCCACCACGTCCTACCATTCATTCCAGAGCTAAAGCCTTGAAAATCGATTCCAGTCTCGCTCATCCACTCAGTCCAGCTCAAAGACTGTCCAACACCAGGACACCAACACTTCAGGTGCTCTCAGGACTTTGCCAAGGACTTGGATGCACCAGAGAATGGACAACACCCCATCCCACAGCCCAGCTTGCTCCTTCCCACTTTCTCTTTTCCCTGTTACTACCTCAGCTGCTTCCCTGCCCAGCACTCCCCCTTCCCGCCCTTCCACTCACCCGGACGCGGCACACCACTTGAACTGGGAACGGCCTCCATGGCTGATGGCTCAGGGAAAAAGCCTTTTTCCAGTCCTGGAGCACCCCAAGCCCCAGCAGGACGGACGGGATGAAGCTCAGGCCACCTGAGCTGTCCCTGTGAGCTGAGCACGGAGCTGTGACCCGTGAGATGGGAAACTCCTGGCGAACTGAGCTTCCCAATCCACTCTGGGAACCTGCCGGCACACAGACGTGGCCCAGCAGGTACAGCCAGCCCTGGAGCTCACCTCTCTGCTCCCTGCCTCTGGGCTGCCCTGGAGAGCTTCGCATCCACTTCCCAAACACTTTGCAAGGCAGAACAAGGGTATTAATTCATTATGAACAGTGACAGCGTCCTTGGAGCAGCTCCAGGGCTGTTTGTTGTGAGGAGATTTACCAGTTGGAACAAGAATTCCAACAGCAAGAGCCTGAGAACTCCCTGGAGTTGCCACAAGTCTCCTCATTAGTGACTGCAGCACCCTGTCACGTACAGACCTGCTGCAAGGCTGCACGTAACACAGGTGTAATCCCAGGATCATGGAATTGCTCACGTTGGAAAAGACCTCTCAGAGCACCGAGTCCAGCTCTGAACCCAGCGCTGCCGAGCCCAGGTTTGGGTTTAAATGAAATGCAGCTGGATTTTGGGTCAACACCAATACCAGACTCTGAGGCCCTCAAATACAAGGTTTCCAGTGCTTCCCAGCTAGGCCCTTTGGCCTTCCCAGGGCTCCTGGGGACTCCCTGCCTCGGTAGCCAGGAAGCACCAAGCGAGCTCTGTGAACAGGCAGGAGAGAGCCACAGCCCTGCCCGAGCTGGCAGGGGAGATGCCTCACACAAAATCACGGAATCATTGAATCCCAGGATGGTGTAAGTGAGAAGGGACATTAAAGCTCAACCAGTCCCACCCCTGCCATGGGCAGGGACCCTCCCACTATCCCAGGGTGCTCCAAGCCCCAATGTCCAACCTGGCCTTGGGCATTGCCAGGGATCCAGGGGCCTCCCCACCCTCCCAGGGAACAATTCCTTCCCAATATCCCATACATCCCTGCCCTCTAGCAGTGGGAAGCCATTCCCTGTGTCCTGTCCCTTCAGGCCCTTCTCCCCAGCCCCTCTCCAGCTCTCCTGGAGCCCCTTCAGGCCCTGCAAGGGGCTCTAAGTTCTCCCTAGAGCCTCCTCTTCTCCAGGCTGAACAATCCCAATTCTCTCAGCCGAGAGATCATGGAGCACCTGGAGATGCTGACAGGCCTGGGCACACCCTCCCCACCCAGGTGGGAACACAGGGATACCCATTCCCATGGATACATCTGCGTGCCTGGAGGGCAGCCACAGGATCCAGACACCCAAGGACATGGGGACACCCTCTCCTTTCCAAGCAGGCACATGTGTCAGGGCACAAGGACACTCTCTCCCTGCGGATCAGCTCATGTGCAGGGATCATCCTGACTAGAGGGTGTGTCCCCCCCCTCAATGCCACGTCACAGGGACCCCCCCAGAGCTGCACAGAGATTCCCACGGAGTGTCCATGTGCAAGGACTGGCACGGCAGAATGTCCCCCATGGGGGCACACCCCCCCAGAGACCCCAGGACATGGGGAGGACAGACCCTGCACTGGGGAAACCTTGGGGGGAATGTTGGGGACCTGCCAGGGATCCCCCTGGGTGACTCGCAGGCCATGGGGACAAACCCCTCGCATGGGGCACAGACACACGTGGGGACTCCTCCCACCCCACAGCTCCCCCGGGGATCCCCCGGTCCCAGTCCCGGTCCTCACAGACCCTTCCCCGGGAACACCCCATTTCTCACAGTCCCCACGGTCACACCACCTGAAGAGCCCTCCGGGACACCCGGACACCCCGCAAGCCCTGCCACAGCACCAAGAGACCCTCTCTGCGACACCCTGTTCCTCATCCCCTCAATGCCCCCCCAGTCCTCGCCCACTTACTGCCCTGCCGGTATTTCCCCATCTCTCAGTGCCCCGTCAGCACCGCCCTGCCCCTCGCACCCTCAGTGTCCTGCCCGCCCTCACCTCTTAGTGCCTCCTCACCGTTCCCCCCGAATTCACTTCTCAGTGGACGTCGTCCCACCCCAGCTCCCGCTCCCTCAGTGCTCCCCGAACGCTCAGTGTTCCCCCGACCCTTCCCTGCCCCGTCGGCGACACCCTTCCCTCAGTGTCCC
>VZTI01005950.1:259650-276204 GCA_013397865.1 Struthidea cinerea
GGCTGTTCATGGAATTGTGGATTATCCCGAGTCGGAAGGGATCCGTGAGGATCGCGGAGTCCAGCTCAGCTGTGGAATCCAGGCAGATCCTGCCGGCTCTGGAAGGAGCTTTGCCCTGGTGATTTGTGCGGGCAGGGCTGAGCCTTTGGGGGTGCCAGGGGAGCACTGGCTGCCGAAAATGAGGGGGCTGGGCACGTTTTGGGGTGCAGGAACAGGGGTGCATCGCGGGGAGATGGCTGTGCAGCGTGGGAGGGAGGAGGAGCTTACACCTGGGAAAAACTTCTGTCAGCTGGGCAGGGAAAATGTAGGGAAAAGCCTCAATCAGGTGTGGGGAGGCAGCTCGGCACAGGTGGAGGAAGAGCAGGATGCCTCGGAGAGGTCTGTTTTCAGGAGCTTTGTTGGCAGGAGGAGCCTGGGACTGGTTTGTGGGCTGGGAAGGGAGGAATGCTGCACGTTCCGGGTGTGGAGCTGCAGCTGTGAGGCGTCAAAGGGGGTGACTGGCAGCTCGTGCTGACTTTTGTGGAGCTGCACAGGGCTGGGTTTGGGACTGGGGGTGTTCCTGTGTCCCTCCATGGAAAAACTTTGTGTTTGGGGGAGAAAGTGCTGGGATTTGAACCCCCCAAAGTGTGAGAGAGGGAGATGAATGTTAGCGTGGATCAGCCAGAGACCTGGAGCTGTGAGGACCGTCCGGAGCCCTGGGCAATAAAATCTGCAGATGAGGATTTGTTTACAGGGAAGCCCGATTTTGGAATGGGCTCTGGGAAAGCTGCAGAGGGATTTTTGGGGATGGAGGACATGAGGGTGCTCTGTTTGCCGTGGGGATGCACGGCAGGAGTTCCTCAGGCTGGCACCGGGGGGTTAACGAGGGGCCGGGGTGGGAAGGGGTGCCAGGGACCCTGCGTCAGGAGGTGCTGCTGGCAGCAAGGCTGCCTGGGCACTGGGACAATTTTCCAGTGGGAAGTGGTGGAGCAGTTCCCGGGAGGGAATTGAGAAGCTCACTGGGCGGTATTTATTCACAGGCACATTTGCAGCCCGTCACAAGCCAGGCTCCTCCTGGTCGGATTCCGGTGGTGGGAAGCGATTCCCTGTGCTGCTGCTGCCCTTGGAGTGTCTGCTCCTCACCTTTTTGGCTCTGTGTGAGGCAGGCAGGTCACTTCCCCTGGGATTGTTCCGGATAGAGCAGCCTGGACTGACATCAGCCTTTCCCCAGATTCCAGAATGAGTTCCATGCTGAGCTCTGCCCTGCGGAGCCTCCCCGTGTCCTCAGCCTGGGCTGCCGGGGGCCGTGAGTATCTTTCACTTTCACGGGTGGGTCATAAACTTCTGGTTGAAGCGTTTACGCTGGGATCTGACTCTGCCTTGTTCTCACCGTTAAAAGGCTGACAATGTTTATTTTTAATCCCTAATTACATTGTTGCCGTCTGTGTCCCTTCCCGCACCAGATGGGGAGGAGTCTTGAGTTAACAACAGAAACTGTGTCAAGTTTCTGAACAGAGTAAACCACCCAACTCCCCACAGGTGTTCAGGTCTCTTACGGTGACATTATTTGCCTTTTTAACCCTTCTTACAGAGAGCAGAACCGTTTCTGACATTTTTTTGGCTTTTTTTCCCTTCCTTGTTTTCCAGTTGCTCGATCACTCAGCTGCTCCTCGCAGTTCCAAGCCGCAGGTAAAGGGAAAACACCAGGAATTTCAGTGGGTCTGTGCTAGACATCGCTGTTTTGGAGGCTGCCTCCCTTTCCCAGAGTCTTGTTCCACTTAAATCTTAGCAATGGTGCAGAGTGCCTCAGTTCAGGTGCTCCTGAAAAGCTGCAAACAGGGAAAACGTCAGGCAAACCAGTGTTTGCAGCAGAGTCCTCTCATCCTTCGCCTGCCCTGGCTCCCAGCAGCCATTCCCAGTCTGCCTCTGTCTCCCAGCTGCCATTCCCAGTTTTTAGTCATAGTCCACAGGGAGTGGTTGGGGTGAGCCATGCTCTGGGGTTCACTGTGGGGGTTGCTCAGGTGACTCAGGCTTTGGGATTTTGGGAACAGGCCTGGACAGCAGCTCCTTGTCATCCCCTGGGCTGTGTGAGGAGCCTGAAGGAATCCCCAGACAGTGCTGGAGTTTCATCCTGGCACTGGTCTGTCAAGCAGTGCTGGATCATGACATCTCTTGCCATGAACCTCTCCCACTGGGGAGAGAATTTCTTCCCATTAGGAAGAAATTCTTGGCTGTGAGGGTGATGAGGCACAGGTCCCATCCCTGGAATTGTTCCAGGCCTGGTTGGATTGAGCTTGGAGCAACCTGGGATAGTGGAAGGTGTCCCTGCCTATGGCAGGGGGTGGGAATGGAGGAGCTTTAAGGGGCCTTCCCACCCAAACCATTCCATGATTCCAAGATTCCAGCTCAGGTGTCCTACCTTCCCTGCCTTTCACTTATGCACCAAAAGAGAACAATTTTCCTTGTTTTGTAGAAGTTTTTTGCAGGATTTATATTAAAATTGCTGATATTCTTGACACCATCACTTCTCCCTTCACAGCCCAGCCCAAGACTAAGAAGACCTTGGGCAAAACTGGGGTGAAGAATGTTGTGGTGGTGGAGGGTGTCCGCATTCCCTTTCTGCAGTCTGGCACCTCGTGAGTATCAAAGAGGAGTAAAATACAGAAAACACCGCCTGACTTGGTTAATACTCGGCTCTTTCTGTGAAAAATCTCACTTACTCATTTCAGGGGAGCTATTCCTGGGCCTAAAGGCTCTGGAGGGGCACTGAGTTGGGCTGCTGCAGTTATTCCAGCTTATCTAGTGCAGAAATGTGGTTTGAAGAAGGTTGGCCATGTGTATGACCCTGGGAAGAGTAGGGGTTTGTGGAGCGTGTCTAGAGGAAGCTGTTGGTGCATCTGTAGCAGATGAAGCAATAAGTTTCACAAAACTGGCAGGACAGGGGCCAAGGATCTGCTGCAGGCTCTTCCTCCTGGATTGTTGTGCCACCAAATCCACAGCTGAACTAGGACCACACCTGACCCTTAGGAGGGAGAAGGGATTTCCTTATCTGATCACTGCTGCTTTTCTGTGGGTTTAGTGCAGTGATTGGAGCCCCTCTGCTCGGGAGCCAGGCTGGGGGAGCTGGGGGGGTTCACCTGGAGAAGGATCCAGGGAGAGCTCAGAGCCCCTTGCAGGGCCTGAAGGGGCTCCAGGAGAGCTGGAGAGGGACTGGGGACAAGGGATGGAGGGACAGGACACAGGGAATGGCTTCCCAGTGCCAGAGGGCAGGGATGGATGGGATATTGGGAAGGAATTGTTCCCTGTGAGGGTGGGCAGGCCCTGGCACAGGGTGCCCAGAGCAGCTGTGGCTGCCCCTGGATCCCTGGCAGTGCCCAAGGCCAGGCTGGACATTGGGGCTGGGAGCAGCCTGGGACAGTGGGAGGTGTCCCTGCCCATGGCAGGGGTGGCACTGGATGAGATTTAGCATCTCTTCCAACCCAAACCAATCTGGGATTCCTTGAAATGTTTGCTCAGAAGCGCAGTGGAGCATTTCTGGTCCGTCCCCAGCTCTTGCTGCTGCTCTGTGCTCACAGGAGAGTTCTGTACTGAGTATTCTGTACTGATTCCTCACACCTCTGAGTTTCTTCCTCTCCTCTTCACCTTCCAGGTATGCTGATCTGATGCCACACGACTTAGCCAGAGCGGCACTGCAGTAAGTAAATGGAACATTGGAAGGGCTCAGAGTTCTTGTTAAACTGCTGAGGTTTCAGGGTTGCAAAGCCAAGGCTCTGAGCAGCTCAGGTGCTTTATTTTTCCTGGCCTCCCTCCAGAGCAGTGGGGTTTGTGGTGTTGTTGGGGTTTTCAAGAGGTTTGCATTGGTGCAAAGAGATGGTGGTGGTGACAAATTTTAGTGAATTTGATTCCCAGCTCCAGTTTTCCAAACACAGAGGTCAGAGCTGCTGTTGAGGTGTGCTTACAGCTGGTGGGAAAAACGACCTGGGCAGCACAGAGGAAACCATGTGACAACAAGGGTGTTGAGCAAATTCTGTCACCCTGCCTGTCCCTTCTGCTCTGAGGGTCATTAGCAGCGGGTTTGTTTTGTTGAGAGGCAGAGCAAAGTGCTGTGGAGAAGAGAGAAGGTTTGGAGAAGCCTGGAGATGGCTGCCCATCCCTGGAAGTGCCCAAGGCCAGGCTGGACGGGGCTGGGAGCAGCCTGGGACAGGGGAAGGTGTCCCTGCCCATGGCAGGGGTGGCACTGGATGAACTTTGAGGTCCCTTCCCACCCAACCTGTTCTGGGATTTGATGATTCTGTGAACTGTTTTGTGGAAGGAGGGGTGTGGGGGTTATAAAGTAGTTGCTTTCATGAAGTTCTGTAATAATTTATAGTGAAATTATCGCCATGATTGTTTGCAGCCCATAATCAGCTACACTTCCCACAGGCCCACATGCACTTGAGATTTCTTCTGAGCTGGGGGCAGAAGCTGTGGCTCTGTTGTTGCCTTGTTCTACAGCCAAGCTGGCAGGAAGAGGATGTTGGAGAGGTTATTGCTTGTGTGATGCAAATTCCCTTTGTTTTGATCCTCCCCTCAGGGGCCTGCTGACCCGGACCAGTGTCCCACGGGATGTTGTTGATTACATTGTTTATGGCACAGTGATCCAGGAGGTGAAAACGAGTAATGTTGCCAGAGAGGTGGGTTCTGTGCAGCGTTTCCCTGGGAGTCTGATTTCTGCAACTCTGAAGATGACAAATACTTGCTGAAAATGAATTCCCAGTCTTCCTGTTTGTTTAAATGTGATTTGAGAGTACGAAGTGGTTGTGTAGTATCGTCTGTTAAATGAGTGCCTGACTCTAAGGAAAATGGTTTTGTGATTCTCTGCCTCCTGTTGAAATCTGCCCTAGATTTCATTCAGCATCGTTTTTTATCAGATTTTCATATTTCAGTGCTGCGAAGCCTCTGCTTGACTCTTCCCTGCAAGGGAAGGTTTTGTTAAGGATTGCTGATCCCTCAGCTCCTAAATACCGGTCGGACTTGAACGCTGCCTTGCCCAATGTCCTGGGGAGGAGCAGAGTGTGCTGTGAGGGTTTGCTCTGTTGTGGTATTTATTTATTTATTTATTAATTTGAGTTGGCTGCTCAGACGCAGCGTTCGCAGGATTTGCAGCGGAGCAGCTTTGCTGCCCTTTGTTCCAACAGCCGGGAAACACAATTCCTGTATTATCCACAGAGCAGCTGATCCTCTGGAGTCACGTGGCAGGCAGCCTGCTCTTTGCTAACCTGGAGCCTCTGCTGTGCTCTGCACCTGGGTAAATCCATGGTGCAGCCTGGGCTCCCTGTCGCTGGGGAGGTGCCTCAGCCTCCTGAACGCAAGGCCTGGCTTTGGTCACCTGCCAGGCAGATGGGGCTGCAGGGTAATTTTAACTTGGGAACAACTGCTGAACTTTCAACTAGTTGGCCACGTCCCAAGTAGGGGAGGTGTCTGGGAGCTGCTCTGGGCCGCTGGGATGAGTCACTGCTCTGCAGTTTGCTGCTCTCCGTGAAGCCCAGCGCCTTGTGCTGAGCAGCCTGAATCACCCCATTCACGCGTTGCCTTTGCCAGTAAGGTGAAGCAAAGGTGATGTCGAGTAGTTGCAGGCTCTTTTGATGTGTTTTTTTTAAATGTGAGGCGTGTGATTAGTTGGTCTCTTTATTAAAAAACGTGGAGGGGCAGTGACTGCTCTCAACGTGGCCAAGAGCCTCGGCAGTGGCCTCAGCTCCTGCTCCAGAGTCTGGGGAGGGGAAGAGCTGCTGCCATAATTAACTGGATGAAAACTCCCTGTTGTTGTCTTCAGCTGCACCTGGCAAGGTGTGCTGGGCAGGGGCAGCTCTGGCCTGGGAGCAGAGGCTGTGGGTTTAACAGCCACTCTCTGTTGTTGCAGGCTGCCCTGGGAGCGGGGTTCTCTGACAAAACTCCAGCCCACACCGTCACCATGGCCTGTATTTCCTCCAACCAGGCCATGACCACAGGTATGGGGGCTGGAAGAACAGGCTGTGGGGTTGAGAAGGAGCTTGGGAATTCTTTTACAGCCCTTATTCAACTTGCACTGCTTGTGAATGTGAAAAACCAACTGAAGAAATGCTGGAATGGAAGGAAAAATGGAGTTGTTTAGCCTGGAGAAAAGGAGGCGCCGGGGGGACCTTGTGGCTCTGCACAACTCCCTGACAGGAGGGGGCAGCCGGGGGGGGCCGGGCTCTGCTCCCAGGGAACAGGGACAGGAGGAGAGGGAACGGCCTCAGGCTGGGCCAGGGCAGGCTCAGGTTGGACACCAGGAGGAATTTCTGCATGGAAAGGGTGGTCAGGCCTTGGCAGGGGCTGCCCAGGGAATGGTGGAGTTCCCACCCTTGGAGGTATCCAGGGAAGGCCTGGAGGTGGCACTCAGTGCCCTGGGCTGGGGACAAGGTGGGAATCAGGCACAGGTTGGACTCGATGCTCTGGGAGGGCTTTTCCAATCTCAGGGATTCTGTGGAAGTTTTTTAACCAACAAAATATAACATGAACTGAGTGTCTGCTGCAGGCCTGCGGCAGCATCTCTGCCCAGTTCCGTGTTTGTTTGGGAGGTAAAGACTGACCATGGCGACAAAGTTGCTCCTTTTATCTTTGGCTTAGCCTAAACAGGGCTAAAAAGTGGAGACCCAGCCCAAACTGCTGGGGCTGTCCTTCCCTCCCTGCTGTGTGTGACGAGGACAAGCGACAGGAGATCGTGTTGTGTAACCTGGCCAAGGCCAGGGCTGGAGGAGGAGCTGGAGTGCAGGGATGCCCAGGGCTCTGTCGGGGTGAGTGACCCTGCTCTGGCAGCGTTCCTGGGAATGCCTCTGGTTGCAGGCGTGGGGATGATCGCGGCCGGGCAGTGCGACGTGGTGGTGGCCGGCGGCGTGGAGCTCATGTCCGACGTCCCCATCCGCCACAGCAGGAAGATGAGGAAGACAATGCTGACTCTGAACCGAGCCAAGACCCTGGGCCAGAAGCTCTCCCTCATTTCCAAGATTCGCCCTGACTACTTCGCTCCCGAGGTATTTTTGTTTGTCAGGCATTTAGATATTTAGGGAACTAGGTGTAGAAGGTGTGAACAGGTCATTTTTTTGGCCTCGATAGAAAGGATTTAAGATGGGTGGGGTGGCTTCTGGGATTCACCATGATTGGTCTCTGTCCTCTGCTTTGGCTTAAAACATTGATTAATGCATCTCACAGCATTTGGGACTCTGCTTTTTCTTCCCACATGCTCATCTTCAGTAAACCCAACTTAGTGCAAAACCTTCTGCAGCTCCCGGGCAAAGTGTGCTGCAGATGACAGAAACAGAAGTTTTTTTCCCATAAATATAAAAGTTATTCTGAAGTGTCAGAAGAATTCTAGGGTCAGAGGAATTTTACTAGATAATAGACCTAACCCCCTTAGTATTAGACAGGAATATCCTCAGTATATTAATATAATTGTTGTGTGATTAATGCATCTTAAATGTGCCTTTTGATCCTGTTCCTGGCCAAATCCTGCCAGGGGCTGGATGTACTCAGCTCCCCTGAAGAGCATCCACAGGGCCATGTCAGGAGCAGAGCGAGCCACTGCTCTGTCCTGGGGGCCTTAGGGGGGTGAATTGCAACGTGGTGAGGATGGAAAGGGGCAGCACTTCCCTCCTTCCCACCCCAAGCTCTTCACAAGGAAACCGCATCCATGTCATTCCCTGTAGCATGAGTGCAGTGAGGCCCAGGTTAAGTATGGCAGAGCTGAGACCCCAAATCCACATAAGATATGAAAATTTCAGACTTGAATGCACCCAGGGATTTCCTCCGTGCTGCTGGAAGAACAAAAACTAAGCCTGAATCTCCTCTGGGCTCAGCTTTTGGATGAGGGGGTGTCTGACAAGGAGTTTTGAGGTCCCAGGATATGTTGTTTCAGCTGAACCCAAAAGGCCTGGTCACCTTTTGTCATGGATTCCCTGTTAAATGCACAGGCAGCTGCTCAGCAGCAGCCCGGACCTCATTTTTCCCAAAATCTTGGAAAGGGACAATTCCTCTGACACATTTGACTCCGTCTGTTCTGGTCTGGTTGCCGTGTGTTAATTGGGTGGCTCTGAATTAACGAAGGGAAGGGCCTCCCTCTGACCGTGGGGCTCAGCTCTGTGTGCTCCCAGGAGGGTTTGTTTCACCTGTGCTGGCTTTCCCTCCCTGGTGGCAGCTCCCAGCTGTGGCAGAGTTCTCCACCAGCGAGACCATGGGACACTCCGCCGACCGCCTGGCCGCCGCCTTCGGCATCTCCCGCCTGGAGCAGGACGAGTACGCCCTGCGCTCCCACACGCTGGCCAAGAAAGCCCAGGACGAGGGGCTGCTGCAGGACGTGGTGCCCTTCAAAGTGCCAGGTGACAGTGCCCCTGTGCCACGGCCAGCACTCACTGCTGGGGGCAGCTCCAGGGAGTTCCGTGGGTCTGGGTGGGTTGTGCCGTCTGCTTGTCCCTGGGAAACTGCTGGCCTGAAGAACTGGGGTGTGTTTGTAAACGGGATATCTGGGTGTGTAAGCACAGAATCACGGAGTGGTTTGGGTGGGAAGGGACGTTAAAGATCACCCAGTTCCAGCCCTGACACCTTCCGCTGTCCCAGGCTGCTCCAAGCCCCATCCAGCCTGGCCTTGGACACTGCCAGGCATCCAGGGGCAGCCACAGCTTCTCTGGGAATTCCATCCCAGCCCCTCCCCACCCTCACAACGAAGAGTTCCTTCCCAAGATCCCATCTAACCCTGCCCTCTATCATACCTTTACACACCTAAATTTTTTCTTGCCCACCCCACATCTGTGCTAATGAGGTGACAGAGCAAGGAAAATCAGGGCAGTTGGACCTGGGATCCCCCTGCCCTTCCAGCCAGGCAAGAGAAGCCACCTTTATTCCCCAGAATATCAACAACAAACGCAAGCCCAATAAAATCCCAGTCTGATAACGCAGGTGCTGGGTGGGAAGAGCTGGAATGTGGCAGGTTCCAGTTCACCAGGCCTCACATTCTTCACTGGGAGGTGAGGCAGTTTGGGGAGAGCCTTTAAGCTGCCCTTCCCATGGCCTGTCCTGGTGTCCCCCTCACCCCCAGGAGCTGGTGGAGACACTTTGCTGTAATACCTGTTCATTTAGGAACTCTGATTGGTATCCTGGAGAAATTTTCCTTGTAGATCCACAGTTCCACATGGTCTTTATTATACAATTGGTACTTTTTCTTAACAGGCTTATTTAGCAGTTGGAGTAATTGCAGATGGATATATTTGGGTTTTCCCAGTGCTCTTCATTCCTCAAACTCAGCACATAAATGTAAACTGATTTAAGCCCAGTTCTCCATTTGGGTTTTTTAAACGAAATTTAAATTCTTTTCTCAACTGAGTTTCCCATGTGGTAATTTTTCCTTACACTAAACAGATGGCAGCACTTTGTTTTTGCTGTCTTCTGAGGAAAAGTGAGGGAGCTTCCATTTTTAAGTGCTATTTTTAGCCATGTTAAATATCCTGATGCCACAAACAGATTTTCCTTTCTCCCCTCCTCACGCTTGTCCTGAACCCCACAATTTTCTGATTTTTTTTTTTCCCCTCTGGATTCCTGATGATGAAATTCTTGTGTGTTGCTGATGTTTGTAGCTGGATTGTACTTTTTTCCTTCACCAGGCAAAGACACAGTCACCAAAGACAACGGGATCCGGCCGTCCTCCATGGAGCAGATGGGAAAGCTGAAGCCAGCGTTTATCAAGCCCTACGGAACAGTCACAGCAGCCAACTCCTCCTTCCTGGTAATTCCTGTTCCCAGCACTGTCCGCCAGAGGGGAGAACTGTCCACTTGACCCTCTGCCTCCCCCAGCTGGGATAATGTGGGAATGAGCTTTTTAATGTCGACTGTTTCCGGATTTTCCAGGTGTAACTTGGGACTGAGTTGAGATCTGGTGAATTTGGGTATTGGATTGTTTCGTTTTACAATCCGTAACCAAACCCCCGAAGTTTTGGGATGTCTGACCTGTTTGCTTCTCTGTAGCTGCTTCCTGAGGGTCAATCCTTCCAAGGCCCATGTAGGGATTCTGTCCCGGGGTGGGATTGGTCACGTTGTACAACTGAAGTCAGTAGGTTTAGTCTGAACTTCACAGAATCATGGAGTGGTTTGGGTTGGAAGTGACCTTAAATCTCATCCAGTGCCACCCCTGCCATGGGCAGGGACACCTCCCACTGTCCCAGGCTGCTCCAAGCCCCATCCAGCCTGGCCTTGGGCAGTGCCAGGGATCCAGGGGCAGCCACAGCTCTGGAGGGAGAAGACACAGGGAATGGCTTCCCAGTGCCAGAGGGCAGGGATAGATGGGATATTGGGAAGGAATCGTTCCCTGGGAGGGTGGGGAGGCCCTGGCACAGGGTGCCCAGAGCAGCTGTGGCTGCCCCTGGATCCCTGGCAGTGCCCAAGGCCAGGCTGGACATTGGGGCTTGTGATGCCTGGAAATAGAACACAAACTTTTCCAGACAATGTTAGAAAGACAGTATAAAAGCAAACCTTTCCTTGAAAGCCTTCAGGTACAGAATATAGTGAGAACCCACACCCCGACTTAGATTTGTACCATTTAATAAGAGATCGGGCAATTAGAATATCCAGCCAATGTTGTCCAAATAGAGGAGTTGGGTAAATAATTCCCTCCTGGGTTCTGCCCCATGGGAGCTCTCCTCCCCATCTCCTACCCTACCTTTATCATGTCTGTGATGACATGGTGCAAAATAAAAAGTCGCTGGAGCAGTAAGAGGCAAGACTAAACAGTATTTTAGGAATGCATCAATAAATGTTTGTTCGCTGTGGGAAAGCAAGCTGGAAAAGTTCTGGAAGTTATACCTGGGCATTTAACAGCCTACAGAGCTATAAATACATGAAGAATACATAAAAGCTAAAAACTTTAGGCTTGGAGCAACCTGGGGTAGTGGGAGGTGTCCCTGCCCATGGCAGGGGTGTGGGACAGGATGAGATTTAAGGTCGCTTCCAACCCCAACCATTCCATGATTTGATGTGCCAAACCTACAACGCTCATTCTTGTCATGTGGTGAACCTGTGGCTTGTGTCCTCCCGGAATTATTCTCAGTTTTGGGATGGAACTGGGAGGACAGCTGAGTGTTTGGGATGAGCAACTTGTCCCAGGCCTGGCAGGGCTTTCAGGCACCTCTGTCCTGGGGGGAATTGTGCCTGTGGGC
Source organism: Struthidea cinerea (assembly GCA_013397865.1). Lineage (NCBI taxonomy): Eukaryota > Metazoa > Chordata > Aves > Passeriformes > Corcoracidae > Struthidea > Struthidea cinerea. The sequence continues at coordinate 270,828 of VZTI01005950.1, forward strand.
TGTAAGGAGGCGCTTCAGCAGTGTGTGTGCTGGCATCATTAGTGATCACCCATGCCTCCATCCACTCAGTGCAGCAGCCTTTGGCCCCCATCGTAGTGGGGTGTCCTGGAGGCTCTGGTGGTGTTCGGGCCCTCTCTTTCTGAGGGCTGTGGGGCTCGTTGTGTGCAGGGGGTGCAGGTCCTTCACCCCTCACCCGGCTTCTCCCCGCCCGTTCCAGACCGATGGAGCGTCGGCCATCCTGATCATGTCCGAGGAGAAGGCCCTGGCCATGGGATACAAACCAAAGGCCTACCTAAGGTAAGAGAGCTGCTCCAGTGGCCTCTGCTCCCGCTTCCTTCTCCTCTCCCTGGCACTGACAGCCCTTTTCCTGCGCAGGGATTTCGTGTACGTGTCCCAGGATCCAAAGGACCAGCTGCTCCTGGGGTAAGTGGAGATGGAGAGCGTCCCCCCACAGCCCCTGCTCCCACAGCAGCCCTCTCGTGCCACGGTGTGTTTTTGGGAAGTGTCTGAGGAGATGTTGCATCTCCTCAGGCCTTCACGAGGTGTGAGCAGGAGGGGAGGTGGGAGAGCAGCGGTGGCAGGAACAGCCCGGGATTGCTGGGGCACCTCAGCAATAGTTCTGGGGGCTGTGCTTCCTGTGGAGAGGGATGGGCAGAGCTGGGCCATGAGCCCAGAGAGAAGGATGTGACTCTGGAAAAAGGGGGAAGATGCTGACAGGAATCACTAATGCAAGATTTGTGTGCCCTCCCTCCTTCAGCCCCACCTACGCCACTCCCAAAGTGCTGGAGAAGGCCGGGCTCGCCCTGAGCGACATCGATGTGTTCGAGTTCCACGAGGCTTTTGCTGTAAGTGCTCTAAATCTGGGGTGCCTCCCTGTAGGCACCTGCTTTGGGTTATTATCAGTGTCACCCTCTCCTCCCTTGCAGGGGCAGATCCTGGCTAACCTGAAAGCCATGGATTCGGATTGGTTTGCACAGAACTACATGGGCAGGAAGTCAAAGGTAAGGCACAGTCAGGACGTTTTCCTCCTTGTCCTGTCCCTCCAGGCCCTTGTCCCCAGTCCCTCTCCAGCTCTCCTGGAGCCCCTTTAGGCCCTGCAAGGGGCTCTGAGCTCTCCCTGGAGCCTTCTCTTCTCCAGGTGAGCATCCCCAGCTCTCCCAGCCTGGCTCCAGAGCAGAGGGGCTCCAGCCCTGGGAGCAGCTCTGGGGCCTCCTCTGGACCCACTTTTCTCTCCAGTTCAGTTTAACTTCGGGGTTACTGGGCTCCCTCCTGGCAGATGCCTGTACTGGTGCTGCACAGCCAGGCTCTGGCTCTGTCCTGGGAGGAGCAGTGATGGTCCTCAAGCTTGGGTTAGCAAATCCCAATTTACGCAGTTTCTTTGGGAAATGAAATGTCTTTGGGATGCTGTTCCCGTTGTCGGTGGGAGGTGGAGATCCAGAGCCAATCCTTGGAGAGGAGGGAATTAAGAATGGTGTGAGGGGCTCGGCCCTTGCACAGTGCAGGGCTTCCCTGAGGGGCTGCAGGTGAAGCAGGAACACCTTTGGGGTGCTTTTATCCCCTCAGCAGCCAGCTGGATGTGCCATCCTGAACTGCTGTAGGCTTGGTGTTGGGATGAGGTGGGATGAGCTAATGATGGCCGGGTGATGATGGGCTGTGTCCCTCAGCGTGTCCCTCTGTGTCCCTGCAGGTGGGAGCCCCTCCCCTGGACAAGTTCAACACCTGGGGGGGCTCCCTGTCCCTGGGACACCCCTTCGGGGCCACCGGCTGCCGCCTGGTCATCACTGCTGCGCACAGGCTGAAGAAGGAGGGGGGACAGTACGGCCTGGTCGCTGCCTGTGCTGCAGGAGGGCAGGTAATGGTGCTGTGCTCCAGCGTGTTCCCTTGGGAGAGGGCAGGAATGGCAGCTCTGATCCTGCTGGGACTCCGGAACCCTGCCTGGCTACACCAGCTCTGGGTGCTGGGTGTTCAGAGCTCCCTCGGGCACCTCTGGCTGCTCCCCATCCCCACTCAGTCCTGTCCCTGTTCCCTGGGAGCAGAGCCCGACCCCCCCCTGGCTGCCCCCTCCTGTCAGGGAGTTGTGCAGAGCCACAAGGTCCCCCCGGAGCCTCCTTTTCTCCAGGCTGAGCCCCTTTCCCAGCTCCCTCAGCCGCTCCTGGGGCTCCAGCCCCTTCCCAGCTCCGTTCCCTGCCCTGGACACGCTCCAGCCCCTGCAGGTCTCTCCTGTCAGGAGGGGCCCAGAGCTGCCCCCAGCACTGGAGGTGCCCCAGCAGTGCCAGCACAGGGGACGGGCACTGCCCTGGCCCTGCTGCCACCCCAGAGCTGGCACAGCCCCGGGGCCAGTGGCCTCTTGCCCCCCTGGGCACCCCTGGGCTCCTGTCCAGCTGCTGTGGCTCATGTTTTTGATGCCGTGCCTGGGAGCCCTGGTCCGTGGCTGTAATAATGAGTCTCGTCTCTGTTCATGAGCCATTTCTGTGATGTTTTCTCTCTCTCTGTCCCCAGGGACACGCGATGATCGTGGAGCTTTACCCCCAGTAACGGCACTGGGAGCATTGTCCCTCCGTCCTGTGCCTGGCGATGCCATTTCAATGCACTAATAAATCCTGCACCCAATCCTTCTTGGAGAGGGGATCCGTGGCCTTTATCAATCCCTTTTAGCTACTCAGCCAGTAATTTTTATCTAATGAGCACGCTCTATTCCACTTCCAGGGGAGGAACAGTTAACGTGGCTCTGAGCCTCTGCAGGCTCCTTGTACCCTGTCTGATCCCTTGGTAGCTCTTCAGGATTTCTCCCACTGGGGAGCAAAAGCTACTCCAAAGCTCTGGATGGACAATTAAGTTTGGAGATCAGGGGAATGTGAAGCAGTGGAGGTGGGTGGGCTGAGAGGGGAGGTAATGCTGTGGGGAGGAGCAGCTCTTTGGGGCAGCAGGTTCAGTCCCAGGGGCTGAGCTGGGCTCTGAGGGGGCAGTTTGCTCCATGCTGTGTCCAAATGCTGTTGGAATGAGCAAATTGCATCTGACGAATGAATGAATGTCGCTGATGGAAGCGCAATAAATCAGGACAAAACCCACTTCTGGCTGTTTTCTTTCCCTCCCTTCAGCTGAAGGGCTTTGGGGTCTGTTCCTGTGGTGTCTCTGGTGGGGGCTGTGAGCTGACTCCAGGTGTTGGAATCACAACTGGTGTGGGTGGGCAGGGGCTTTTAAAGGTCACCTAATCCACCCCTGCCATGGGCAGGGACACCTTCCACTGTCCCAGGCTGCTCCCAGCCCCAGTGTCCAGCCTGGCCTTGGGCACTGCCAGGGATCCAGGGGCAGCCACAGCTGCTCTGGGCACCCTGTGCCAGGGCCTGCCCACCCTCCCAGGGAACAATTCCTTCCCAATATCCCATCCAGCCCTGCCCTCTGGAAGTGGGAAGCCATTCCCTGTGTCCTGTCCCTCCATCTCTTGTCCCAAGTTCCTCTCCCGCTCTCCTGGAGCCCCTTTAGGCCCTGGAAGGGGCTCTGAGGAGTTGATAAACTGTAAGTGTGCAGGGCTGTCTTTCTCCCAAGCGTTGGGGAAGATGAGACACTTGGTTTTTTGTTTAATATCCTCATTATTTTCTTCACGCGTTCCTCATGGCTGCGTGATGCTGCGGGTGGCTGCTGTTACATGCCAGGGAACAGAGTTTCTCCCAAAGCACCTTGCAAACACCTTCGAGTCCTTTTTATGACAGAAGCAGTTTCTGCCACCCACCAGCTGCTGCCCAGCCCCGCGCTGGAGGCTCGGCTGGGATAAGGGATGGGTGCAGCAGCCGGGCTGTCCTGTTTATTCCTTACTGGAAATCTTGTGCCAAGAGCACTGCTCCAGGGGCAGAGGGGAGCTGCCAGGGCCAGAGGAGAAGGGCCGGCTTGGGTTTGGAATCGCAGAATTGTTTAGGGTGGAAAAGAAAACATCATCATCGAGTCCAGCCGCTCCCCCAGCGCGGCCAAGGCCACCCCTGACCCATGTCCCCAGCTGCCACATCCACGCGGCTGTTAAATCCCTCCCGGGATGGGCACCCCAGCCCTGACCTGGGCAGGTGTAATTTGGGGGGTTTAACCCCCTCCAGGCTGCGGGGGCAGAGCAGCACCCCGGGGAGCTGCAGGCGGGGGCTGGTCCGCACACGCTCGGCTGGGCAGGGCTGCAGCCCGTCGGATGTGACTCATCCTGGAGGCTCATCCCGCTCCTCCCCGGCTCCGCCGGTGCCTCTCCTGTGTCCCCGCCGCCCGTGGGACCCTCGCTGCCAGCGGCACGATCGTGGCTGAAGCCTCTCCGCTGCGTCCCGTGCCCGTGTGGCGTGGAAGGTGCTCAGGGTAGCGGGGTGGGCTGGTGGCAGCGATCCGGGAGGGTCTGGGAGAGCCTCGGCAGAGCTCCTGCACGGCTCCCGGTACGGATGGAGCCCACTCCAACCCTGTGCCTCGGCTCCCCGGGATGCCCGGGGGTCCCTTGTGCCCGGCAGGGCAGTTTGTGGGGCAGCGCTCGGGGCTGCCGGGGCTGTGCCCGTGGAGCCAGCGCGGGGGCAAAGGTTCCTTTCGCTCTCCTGGTGTTGGGCACGGACCCGGGGCGAGGTAGGAGGCGGGGACGGATAAGAAGGAGGGAGTCAGGAGTCCCGGCCGGGCGGGGGAGCCGGGCGGTGCCGGTGTCCTCTCCGGGCTCAGGGCACGGGCGAGCCGGGGCTGGTGTCACCGGGGTGCGCCGGGCTTTGCGCGCCCACGGCGGGACGGGCCGTGGGTCCCGGGAGTCGCGGCCCCTTGTGCTGGGGGGCACGGGGTGGGTGGCATCGAGGAGCGCGACAACCCCCGACTGTGTCCCCCCAGGAGGGACCCTGGGATGGTGGTTTGCCGGGGTGCGGGGCTGGGGGAGTTGTGTGGCTGGCAGGACATGGGGGGGCTGGTCCGGGGGACCCCCCGCTGACGGAGCCCCGTTTGCAGGGAGCCAGAAGTGCCCCCGTGCCCTGCCCCCGGCCCCGCATGGATCCCCCGGCGCAAGATGGGGCTGAGGCACCCCTGGAGGGGTGTCCCGAGGCTGAGGTGAGAGTGGGCAGGGGCTGGGGACCCCCCCAGCTAACTGCAGTGGGGTCCCAGGGAGGACAGGGGGACATCCATGGGAGAGGGATGTGAGACCCCCACAGGTGGAGGTTTGGGGACCCCCATGGGTGGGGGTTTAAGGGACCCCCCTGGGCAGGGGATGGGGGCTCCCCAGGGGGGAAGGATGGGGGGGTTCCTACGGGATCTGTGGATCCCCGGGGGTGGAGGATGGGGGACCCGCACAGGCGGAGGTTTGGGGACCCCCATGGGCCGAGGACGGGGACGCGGGTGCAGCCACCAGCATCAGCGCCGGGATGCGACCGAGGGCTGTGTT
>VZTI01005954.1:7300-116296 GCA_013397865.1 Struthidea cinerea
AGAAAGAAAAAGAAAAGAGAGAGAGAGAGAGGAGAGAGAAATGAAAAAAGCCCTTGAAGTCAGATGACAGCTTGCTGAGGACAGCGTGGGCTGGGATCCCATTCCCTACCATGGTCACATACCCTCGCATTCCTGCTTGGAAAGATTAGGGAGCTGCTGAGTGCCCACCCACAGTCCCAAGCGCCAGGATGAGCACATGGGCCAGTGCCACATGGATGGGATGGGGACAGGCGCTTAGGGCAGGCTGAGGGGAGGATTGCCCAGCACTTGGCTTTCTCCCTGTCCATGCTGGTCCTCCCTGCACGTATGCTGGAGACCTGGGGACATCCACAGCAGCCATACACACCCCAACAGAGAACACCCAAGTGTGCCCTCCTTCTAGTCCCTGCCTGCAGACTGGTGTCCCTGCCTTGCAGCGCTCGGCACAGCAGGAGTTAAGGAAGCCATTCCTCCCTCTGAGCTCCCCTCATCCTGCTCCCAAGGCCCCCAGCCCACCCTGCCAGGGTGCCCTGGCAGTAAAAAAGGTCACTGTGCTTTGTTCCCACCCAGGCTCTGCTCCTGGTGCAGGGTGACCAGGTAGCAATTACATGTGAGCAGGGTGATGCACGGGCAGCTCTGAAGCCCTGATGGCCTTTGGAAGGGGATGGGGCAGGGGAGCAGGGAAGAAAACCCCACCCTTCTCTGCCCTGGCAGCTGGGCTGGGGGCTGGTGTGTGTTGAAAGGAGCTGGAGGGGGAGAAGGGGGGATCAGACGCCTCCTTTTCTGCATCCCACATGAAAATGTGCTTGCTGGCTCCCCTGTGGTGGCAGCGGCTCTGTTTTCCATTCCTTGACACCTCCTGCTTTCCAGTGCAGCTCCTGGTGTGGGAAGGGGGTGTTCCACTGGCAATATGGGGATGAGGACTGGCACCCCTCTGCCCCAAGGCAGGGATGCACCATCTCTGTGTGTGACAGGACAGCGACCACGCAGCTGTCCCAGGTGCTGTATCAAGCCTAGATGAGTCTGCCTTCCCCAAAATAAAAGGAGCACCCTGGCTGTAGTAGGGTGAAGCTGATAGGCTCACAGAGCCTTTGCCAAGCAAACTGCCCCACCACTGGGAAGTTTGGGATGGTCACTGCAAACAGCCAGTGTGGCTTGAGAAAAGATGTCACCATGAGGAAAAGAAATGTTTTGCTTTCTCCCTTTCAAAGCCATGCCTGGAGAGCAAATAGGTCTGACACTGATTACTAACAAAGGCACCCCCAAATACCTCCTCCTTCTGCAGAGCTGCAAGAATCAGCTTGTACAACCCTAGAAGAAACTTTCTACCTGGACTCTGGAATAATTAAAGGTTGGGAAAAGTGAATGAGCCCCTCTTATTCCCTGCCAGCCAGGTAGTGGAAGAGCCACTCCAGCAGGGTCTGAGCTGTGCTCTCTGCTGTCACCCTCTCCTGAAAAGGCTGCTGTGGTGCTGCACAGAGCCCAGCCCTGCTGTGGGTCTGGGAGGATGAGCTATCACAGGGCTCTGCAGCCTGGGCTGTGCCACACCAGATGCAGCTGAACAGATCCCTTCTGGCTCAAAATAAACACCATCTTTGAAAGCGGGGGCTGTAACCACACTCATAATGGGAAATTTTCTCCAGACATGGTGGCCCCCTCCTGCCAAGTGACAACTGTCACAGGTCACTTTCGCTTGTGGCTGTGGGGAAGATGGGATCAGGGGTGCTGAGGGCTCTCAGCAACAGCTCTAACCCGCCAGGCACTGGCATATGCTGCCTGCAGATGCCTTCACCACGCTGATGCAGTGGGCTGGGGGTGAAAGCAGCTTGCGCATGGGCATGGCAGGGCACAGACACCTGCCTGGTGTGGTCTGCATGTAGGCAGGGAAAGTCAGGCTTGCCAGCACCTTCCTACCACCTTGTAGCTGTGTGAGCATGGAGGTGAGGACATGCACGCATGAGTGCTCTGCTGCTTAGTTGCACCTTTACAGCTGCCAGCTGCTCAGTACTTTTAGGTCACCAGCAGTTTCCAAGGTGGCTGAGAGCACCCAGGCAATGCCAGCCAAGGGTCCTGAACCTGCTCTGTCCCAGAAAAGGTGATTTCTGGGCATTTCCCACCCCCACCCTCCTCTGAGACACTCTCTGCTCCAACCCTGCCTGCCCCACGCTGAGCTGCGAGTGACACTATTACAGCCTCAATATTTTGCTCCCACCTATTAATTCTCTGGATTTTTTCCCCCTTCTCTTTTAATCACTGACTTTGCAGCCAGGAGGGTAAGGGAGAGAAATGCTGCAATAAAAGCTACCAGGCGTGAAGTTGTAACCCAGCTTGCTCAGGGTGACCTCTCCGCCAAGGTTGCCTTGCAAAGAGGGGGAGTGCAGGCAAAGCAGCAGAGGCACGGGGGGATGCAAATGGGCACAAAGAGGCACGCCCGCTGCAATGTGACATTGCCACCGCGCCGGCGGGGACGCTGCTGTGGCAGGCAGTGGCGCTAATTGCCTTCCTCCCCAGCTTGCTCCATCCCTCCCCTTGCCTGTCACAGGTAGGATATGCGCATTAGCTCACACTTTCGGGCTACTTCAGGCTGCTCCAAGGCAGGAACTTCCAGCGACAGCCTGTGAGATTCACCTCTCTGACCAAAAAAAGGTTGCTTTGCCCTGGGAGGTAAACCTGAGCCCACCCTGGTAGCCACTTCCAATATGGGTGAGGGAGGCCAGTGCAGAGGACAAATGCCATCCTTGCACCAACAAGCCCAACACTAAGTATTTGGCACTACCCACAACTTTCCATTCCTGTCCCCAAAACCCCATCATTTGCCTGGATCCGAGCAGAAACAGATGTCTGTGTGGGGATTTTTTTTTTGCCCCAGCTCCTAAAATCCCGTGATGGTGGGAGCATTTCTGCTTGCACTCCCAGAGAAGGACGCTTCCAGCCTTTGCAAATGCTCACGAACATGGCCCTAATGCTTCCAACGCAGAAGAGGAAGGAGAGAACCCAACCACATTATTAGTTTTAAATATCTCATGACCTTTTACTGCAAATCTCAAGATCTGAGGCGCAGCCCGCCTCACGGTTCGTTAACATTTCATGTTGTCAGCGCAGCCAATGGGTTCAATTAGACTTCACGACGGCATCTGCAAATTGCTGGCAACCCACAGGAGGAAATCCTCCCTCGGTCTGGCCACCAGCTCTGACGCTGAATAAGAAATACCTTCTTGAGCCTTGCCACATTCCTGGGATGTGCATCGAGCAGGCAAGTGCTCAGCGCACGTGATCTCCCTCCAAAAACTGCAAAACGGGGGGATCCTGCTCCAGAAAATGCCATGGGAGGGGAGCAAATTGGGTGCAAGACCTGCCCTGGGCTCCCCAGAGATGCTGGGGATGGTGTCTGGCCACCCGTCTGCATGTAGGGGTGAGCGTGCAGATGTGCTCGGGGAGATGGCATGTGTGAGTGCGGCAATCGCTGCTGTTGCGAGTTAACTGAAGGAGCCTGTAAAACCAGAAACAGGCTATTAGCAATCCATTAGGAAAGGGTATCCAGTTCCAGCCTAGGTAAGCCATTAGAGGAACATCTGAGAGCATTAGGAGAGCTCGCTTGGGGCCAGGATGGGGCTATAAAACAGAAGAGGAAACCACGCTAATCTGGCTTGAATTACAAACTTAAAAGCGGGAGAAAAATAAAGGATACCCTAAACATTTAATGTTTTATATTTAGGAGACAGAAGGGGAGATTTTGCCAAAAGGAGAGAATAAAAAACCTGTTTAGCCTACAAATATCCATCTCTCTTCTGGCAGCAGAGAAACCACCAGCCCCTCTTCCAGAAAGGGAGGAGTGTGATTTTAAAGTTGCTTGAGTTTCAGAGTGAGCTCGGTGCTGGTGGGGTGGAGGGGAGTCTTTGACCACATGGTGTGACACGGCTGCATCCCCAACAGCTATGAAATGCTTGTGCCCAGCTTCAAGGGAGCTGCTGTGAGGTGGCACGATCCGGCACATGCTTCACTGCATGCCCATGTGGAAACTCATTATCATCATCATCATCATCCCTCCATGATAATAATTCCCAGTGCACATCACCGTAATTCCCAGAGCAAACTGCAACATGAGAGCTGCTAAGTGGTCTGGGTGGAAAGGCTCTGCTGAGCAAACAGCATGCTGGAGCTCAAACCCAATTTGCAAAGCCCTGGGGAGGGAATGAGGGTGTCTCCCCCATTTCTGGGTCAGCCCCAGAGATTGCTTCATGGTGTGGGATGCTTGGGCCAGGCATCACCTGACTTTCTCTGGAGCAGGGGAAACTGCATTCATGGCCAGCTCACACAGTGGTGATCTCGATAAGATCCACTGCTCCTGCCACGGATGGCTTCATCTTCTGGTGCCAAGCCCTGGCATTATTAAAATCCTGAAAGGAAGAGCCTGGAAGAAAGCAGACGCTGATTGAATCAGGCCCTATGGTATTCGACAGCTCGACATCCATCTGATCCTATTAGTGCTCATTCGGTCCTGCCTGCTGAGGTGCTGTGCATAAATCAGACCCTGCAAAGATAACAGGAGGTGGAAAGGTGAAAGAGGAGCTGCTTCTTCTGCCAAGAAACACCACGTGTGAGCAGGGCCTGCACGGATATTCATCTCTGGGCAGCCTCCAGTGCTCCTTTGTGGGTTTTCTCCTGCAGGGATGCTGGGCTTCCCACAGGGCTGCCAAGCACATTCTTAAAACCCACGGCTGGTGCAGAGGTGGGCTGCCATGAGGAGGCAGGGATACAGCTCAGCCTGTGGACCTTGGGCAGACAGGGATGTGCCAGAACATGAGGTTACCCAACTCCTCCTGACTGCTGGCAGGGACTTCTCCTCTCCCTACCCTGCTCCAAGCTGCCCCATGGTCAGCATGCAGGTTGTGTGGGCACAAAAAGCAAGGGCTTCACTGTGCCAACCGCCTGTGGGGACAGCAAGAGCCAAGACGGGGGGCAAGAGACCTGCACCTCCAGGAGAATTAAGACTTCTCTATGCGAGTATGGCATGTGGGACCACCTCATCCTTTCTCTGGATGTCCCTTTGAGCTGTGACCCAACACCACCACGGCAGGACAAGAGGAATAGATGAGCTAGACTTGGCCCTATCAAACTGTGTCCTCCCCTCTTCTGTCTGGATTTGGGGGAACAGGGACGTCCTCGAAAATGACAACAAGTAGTAAGTCAAAGAAAGAGTGCAGGGAGGCTTGGGCATGCTCCCAGCATGCTGACATTGGTGGGGTTAATTTTGGGTACAAACACCTGCATCTGCAGGGTGCCCAGCTGGGCTAAGCAGGCTGAATGTGCCAGTGGGGTCTGGGGTCAGAGCAGCTCCAGCTGCTGCAGCGCTGCCTTTCTCTGGTGTTTGGGAAACGATTGAATTAGGCTTTGCAAATAATTCATCTGATGAATAGTGGCAGTTTTCCTCGAATCATCCACAAATCAGATTTTTCATTACCCAGCCAGCAGGGCAGGGAGTCAGAAAACAAGGCTGGCACCTCACTCACTGAAAGCTTGCACTTGCTCACTGAGCAAATTATTCCCCAAACACTCTTCTCCATCCGTCAGTGATGAGGAACATGTCTCTTGCAAGGGGATATTGATTAAAAGCAGTACCCAGGACTGCTGCACCTTCCTGAAATGCTGGGAGGTGAACCCTTCCCAAGCCATCCTTGTACCCACCAGGAGAGCTGGTACCTTGAGCTCTCTCTGTACCTCAGGGTATCTCTATATAGGATAAATTAAGTTCTTACTGCCCACGAGCTGCCTTTTCCAACTAGGGTGGCCCTGCCACCAGTGTCACCAACACCTCCATGTATTTCCCACCATCACTGCCTGCCTGAGAGCACTGATGGAGAGGCCACACCATCCCCCCAGGGCTCTGCAGTGAGGGGACTGACATGGCTTGACCCTGCAAATATGGTACCCCACACCCAGGGAGGGAAGGACCAGGCACTCTGAGACTGTTGAGGTGGGAGGTAGCCCAGTGGCTATCCCACCATTTTTGGGTGCAAACCAGGGTATTTGGCTGGATCAGGGCTGGGGCAGGGTAAAAACATCAGCTTTTTCCACAACAATTGCACACCTTGGGAAAAAAATGATGTTGTGTTTGGCAGTTCCCATTAAATCTTCCCCATTCTACAGAGCTTCTGCAGTTTGAGCATTTCTTCCCCGGATGAAATAAAATACCTACAGAAAACCAAAACCCAAACTCCACCTATGCTTTGTTACCCCTCTGGATGCTCCACAGATGGTCTCTCACTCCTAGGAGGGAAGCAAAGGGCAAAGAGGCAAGCAGGAAAACCCTCTGATTTTCAGAGCCATCAGCAAATGTTGCAATCTGAACCACAACCTGTAGTGCTGCCTCATCAAAAAATCCAACCAAACACAAAAAGTCACCAAGACATCTTGCAGAGCCATGGGCCAAGCCTCCCATCCCCTGTCCCACATGTTACTCTCCCCAGGAAGAGCTTGCTGGAAGAAAATCCCACTTGGCTCTTTGATGCAGGTGCCCAGGCACCCAGTGCTGCCTCTTAGTTGACTTTTTTTTTTTTAGGAAAATTCTTTATCAAGAAAAGCACCTAATTGGCTTTCAACTGGCCCGGCTCAGGCACAGAAGGGATGCTGGATGAGCCATGCCAGAGTAGCAGCACCTCCTCTCCAGCCACAGAATGCTTTCCTACACAACTCGAGCATACAATCAGCACACAGAGGTAAAAAAAAAAAAAGGCCTGTTTGTTATCTTCCTGCAGTAACAAATGAAATCTGTCCTCCAGGCTGCCAAGGATTTCACTGACTATTTTTTTTTAAAGAAACAAGAAATAAAAGTAAGAAATACGATAACATCGCAGCAGACTGTGCTCTGAGTTATGGTGAGCGGTATTTTATCTCCAGTTCAAAATCTAAATGTGGCAGAGGCGCATTTAAATGTGGTGACATTTATACTTTAAATGCCTTTTACATCTCGTTGGCAAGTTTTATATAGAACATATGTATGGAAAGTAGATAGGGGCCATGGATGAAAACGCAGAGCAGGGAGAGGCTGCAGAGCCATTTGTAGGCAGAGTGTGAGCCACAAGAAAGATGGAGAGGAAGAGAAAAGGAACGAGAAAGAGAAGGAGAGGAACAGGGTCCAGGTTGCCTGGGCAGTAAATATACATCTTTTTTGTCCCTGGACACCTGCTCATAATGCAGCTTGTTCCCAGTCACCAGCTCACCCCTCTCCCTCCCATCCCAGGCAGTGCAGCATCACTCACGTGTTGCCACTGGTCCAGGATGAGAGGCCGATACCGCAGGAAGAACTTCAGTGGGAAAGACTCAGGGTCAGGCCAGGATGAGGGGTTTTGCCATGACACCTCCAGTCTCCGAGGGTTATTGGGCACGGGTTTGGCCACCACACTCTCCGGAGGGTCTGGCTTTACTGGAAGAGAAGAAAAGAGAGTGGTTGGCAAAGCTTTGCATGTGCCATCCTTCCTTTATGCCCCTTGGCAAAGCTGGCTGGGCTTTGCACCACGTGCTTTCCAAGAGGAGCAGCCAACACGCTTCCTTTTCCCAAACTAATTAGATGCAAATCACCTTTTGTTGTCCAGGTCAGTGGTACGGCTGTGCTGGCTCAAAATACCACCATTAAGGAGGTGACAGCACTGGAGACACATGGAAACAACTGGGCTAGGGCAGAGAGCATCCCTCCTACACAGGGCTAATTGGATCAGGGTGAGGAGCCCACCAAGCCCAAATCCTGAACTTCCCTTGCACCTGCTGATTTCTGTGAGTCCAACCCACATGCAAGCCCACCTACCTCACAGTAATCTGGCAGAGTTTGGCCCTTGGGTTTAGGGCTGGGCTTTTGAGGATTCAAAGCATTGGCACATCATGTTTGCTAAAGGGGAAGGATTGCCCTGGTCACCTTCCACCCTCACTGCCCTGCTCTGCTTTTGGGATATGGGGATATTTTCTTGCTACCTGACATGTATTTCAGGTGAATATTAATTGGCTGTGAGCTATGCAATGTGCTTTGATGTTGCAGCTACTTCCACAGTGCCGGAAGCTCATTGCAGACAGGCTGTGATGAATGTCACTGCCTGTTGCAGAGCAGTCCTTGCTCCTTGCCAAGGGTTTGATCAAATCCTGACAGCTCAAACTCCCAATTGCAATAGCAAAGCTGAAAAAATTTGTGCACGCCCATGCTTATCCTTTAATCATGGACAGGAAGGAGCTGGACGCAGGGAGCTGGGCACACAGCTGTGCCAGAGGTGGAAGAGGGCTCTCTGTGCACTCTAAGAATAGCAATGCACATGAGTCCTCATGTCCTGGGAAGGCCCTTAATCCCCTTCCAAGTCCATATGCAGGCAAATGGATCCCTCCTGACCTGAAAATTTCTGGATTGAACAATGGTCCCCTGGCTCTGACCGCCTCGAGCAGAAGCCTGTCAAGATGTCAGCATCTAAGTTCCCTGCCAAGGATGGAGGAGGGATGGTGGGGCTGTGGGGAGCCCTCTTCTGCCTGGCAGAGCTCCGGCCCTGCAGTCAGTGGTCTTCTCCATGCTGCCTCCACAGTTCACCTGCCGTGGGTGGGAAGTGATGTCCTCACAGGGGCTTTGCTTGCCCTGAGAGAGGAAGGAGGTGGTGAGTGAGCTGCTCCCTCACTAGCCTGCCTGCCTGCCTGCCTGCAGCCCTGCCCCATGCGTGAAGGGCATCCTTCCCTCACTCACATGGGATCAGGTGCTGATGCGTGGCCAGTCTGCTGCAAGTGGAGTCACATGTGAGCTGCTCGCTGCCACCCCTGCTCCAGAATGATGGTGGCATCGCAGCAACTGTCCCTGCACCACCACTGCTTGCTCCTCTCAGGAGAAACCAGCCTGCGATGCCTTGAGAACACACTTTCTTGTCCGCAGGTGAGGCAGAGAGGGTGCTGAAATGAAGCCACAGCCCAACTACCTTGGTGGGACGTGTTTCCCCCGAGACACAGCCCACCCCTACCTCTCTCTCCCCAGCCTCCTCCTGCTCAGCACCCTGGCACACACCCTGCTGCAGTTCTTTATCACCATCACCTTCACCACCACCCTGGCTTTCACCACCTTCTCTCTGCCACAGGGGGTGCAAGGAGGGCTGGACAGCTTCCTCCTTCCCCATGTCACTTCATGCTCAGACGATGCTTCCAGAGGCTCTGGGGTTGGCTGGTTAGCTGGTGAGCCTGACCACGGGCACCTAGTGCCACGTCCCAGCTCCCACGGACTCCCCTCTGTGGCAGGATGGGGCACAATTTTCCGTTTGCAGCTTTATCCTCATCAGCAGGAACGCTTCGCTGGGGCTGTGCTGTGCTGAGCTACTCCAGATGGCTCTGCAATTCCTCCACTCGCTTTGAATCCCAGGGCTGGGGCTGGACATCAGCTTCCATCGACAGGGACTTGGAGTCCAAACGCATACGGAAAAGTATAAATCCAGCGTTGGCTCAGCAGGCTGGGTTTGCAAAACAAAAGTCTGTTTGGCTGAACGAATGCAGATGACTGTGAGCTGCAGCTCTGCAGCGAGGAAGTGGGAAGGAAAGTGCTGGGCTAGGGATGGATGCAATGGATACTCCCTGGGGTAACGCAGGGGGCCTGGCCCTGGTTTTTAGTACACCAGCCTGAAGGGATGATGGAATTCAGTTGGGCATGGCAAGTGTGTTTGGGCAGCAATGAGAAATACTACTGCGACTGCTACAGGAAGTCGGAAAAAACAGTGCCCTGATGCTGAGGTGGGAGTCACCTGCCCCTTTTGCAGGAATGTGACCCCTAGCCCCTCTCCTGCAAGCTGGACATTGTTGCTGGTGCAACAGAGGAAGGCTGCCGTGGCTCCATGTGCCTGTTCCCAGCTGCTACGAGCCTTCAAACAGCACTGCAGGTTAACGGGAAAACCAAGAGTCCCTAGTACCTCCTCATGTGTCCCTACATCCACAGGACTCCTGCCCGGGCCAGAGAGCACAGCAGGGCCAAGCTCTCCAAAACCACAAAGCCAAAACTGCTCCTGCCATGTCCTTCCATGGCAGTGGGGACATAACAGCCAGGAGAGGGGACCATACCTCTGGCAGCCAGGCCAGAGAGGACAAACCTATGTCTCTTAGGACAGATCTCATCCTGCTGTGCTCATCACGGGAAACACCTGGGCTAGTCCCACAGGGGCCAGCTGAGGAGTGAGGGGAGTGAGCTGTGTCCAGCTCCCCAGTTTCTATGTGACCTTGAAGGAGTCCTGCAGACAGGGACGAGTGCTCCTCCTTCCCCAGCCTTTGTCTGCCTCCATTCAGCCTGCACATGGTGAGGCAGGGGCTGTCTGGCTGTACATCAGCCAGCATAATAGAGCCCTGTCCTCACCGAGGGCCTGCAGGCAGTAACGTAATAAAAGCAGTAATAGTAATAATAATAATGGATGATGGGCATTAGGCTGAGTACTGGTTAAGCGGCTATAAAACCAGATGTAATATTATCCTGCAGAGCTGAGGGAGCATCATCAGACATTCCTGGGAAGGGGACTTGGCCAGGAGGCTACTCGCAGCTCTTCCCGCTTGGTTTTTGGCTGCTGTGTCTAAGCAAGGGCTTGAAGTGCAAGAAGAGCATCAGAGAGCAGCTTCTCCTTAAGGCGCTGCACACTCATGCTTAACTGCAAGTCTTTAGCTATCCATCGCCCCTGGCTGTTGTCAGACATGTCTCAAAATGAATCTGGCAGTTCAGAAAGGCAGCTGGGACCCTCTGGCATGGAGAGGCCCGTCGCCCATCCCGTCTCTCCAGCGAGCACTAAAATGGATCCCTTGCGGCCATTAAATATCCCCTGGCATTTTCCATGAGCAGAGGGATATTAAACTCCATGTCTTAGCCAAATGTCAGTCCGGGTAATTTAATTCTGCCTCCCTAAGTAGTATGAATTGAACTGACCTTCTGCTTAGGCAACTGTATACCTGTGTTCAAAGACTCCGAATTTCATACAGACATGGGCATCACGCAGCCTCTCTGAGATGCTCTGCATCTTCATCACCCCAGAGCTGGAGCTGGAAGGACCAGATGACCTTCCCAGGGTCACACAAGGGTTGGGCAGCAGATTTGGGAAAGGCATCCACACCTGAAAGGCCCCATCCAAGGCTGCCTTCCTCCTTTTACTGCTGTGTGCCTTCTCATATTTTCCCCCAGGATCATATCAGCAGAAAGGTGCTGAGGCAGGATGCTGGTATTCCTGTGTGGTGGTGATGTCCTGGCTTTCCTGGGGGATGCAGAAAACAGCTCTTGGGCTGAAACTCAAGTAAGGAAGGTGGTGTTGTGTCCTGGTGGGCCTAAAATGTCCCCGTGCTGTGCCAGCCATCATGAAGGAGGTGGCAGCTCCCGACGCACCACCTCACTCCTCCCTGGCATCTTCCTCTGCCTCCAGGTCCTCTCCCCTACAGTCCCTTTTCCACCTCCTCCCTGGGGCTGGAGCCCTGATGTCCGTGGACTCTGCAGGACCTCCTCCCCCTCACCTTTATTAATATCAATACTTTTGCAGAAGATGTAATTATGAAAACAATTTCCAGGAGCAAGATGAGGAGGAAGGCAGTCCGGATCTGCTGCCAGTGGGAGATGGGGGCCAGAGGGCCGGAAAAGCTTTTCCAGTCATCATTGAAAATGACAATGCAGAGTGACCCTTCGCAGCGGCTGCTAATAACCAGCACGGCATGACCACCAGCAAGGCATGTGCTCAGGACAGCAAAAGAAAGTACCAGTCATTTTCCACTCAATTAGAGACCATCTTCAGAGCGGCTGGGGAAGGGATTTTCTGCCGGGGGCTCCAGGGACGGAGAAAGGAGTGAAAAAGCAAAACCAAAGGAGGTCACTCCTTCCCAGGGGGCTTTTTGTGCTTGCCCAGGCTGGGTGGGTGGTCTGACCCAGCAGAGGGTCTTCTCCTGGCTCAGATGGTGCTGGGAGGGAGAGCTTCCTTGCCCTGCACTGCTCTGTCCTTGGGTCTGGCTTGCTCTGTTCCCAGCAGGGCATGAGATCAGGGCTACATGGCTGCACTTTAACTTCCATGCAGAATGTATGATGTTTTTCTCTAGGCTAAGGGGAAAACACAAGGCAGGCTCTGACAACCACAGCCCAGGGAATTCAGGAGAAGCATCACACAGGTCCTGGCTGACACTGTCTCTTCATTGTAGCAGGATGTGTGCAGATGTTGCAATGTTCCCATTCAGCATTTTTCCAACGAGCTGAAGCAGCAGCTTTGCCCTGAGCCATAGGTTTTCCACCCTTCATCTAGCAAAGGGAAAACCAGCAAAACCTCCAAGATGAGAGATCATTGGGCCAGCTGAGATCCCCAGAGAACCTACTGGATGCTAGATCCACACCTCCAGCACCCCGCACGCTGGGACACAGCCTTGGATTGCAGCTGGAAGAGACACTGAAGCTTCCGCGTGGACCGCAGGCAACCTGGGGCAAAACTGCGTGGCAAAATGCAGCAATGCAGAACATTTGTTTTAACACCAGGATGGCATGAGGAGAAGCTCCACTCGGGCTAGGTGGCTGTTGTTCAGCAGCAGCAGACGCTGTAATGATCTGCTAAGCCCCTGACTGCCTGCTTCAGCACACTGTCACCACCGTGCCTGTGCCACTGGTGCATGGCACCCGTACCGAGTCCTGAGGAGGAGAATTTCACAGTCATACAGAATATGGAGATTTTAAGGCCACTGGACACTGAAGTGGTTATGGAAGTGGGCTGGTGCAGGACCCGGCCTTCCCTATCAGCATCAGCCCATCACCCCTTCCCCAGGTGCCTTCCTGGAGCCAGGTGATGCTGGGTGGTCTGACCTCTCATGGCAACTGCTGAGACGTGTCCAGGCACTCTGCACCCTTCCAGGCACTCATGCAAGAGGCAGCACCCTTGCTAAGGGCTGGCCTGGGGCAGTGCTGGCTTCTGCTCACCGCTCCTCTGACCTGGGCCGAGTTCAAACTGTGGGGCTGGATCCAGCTTTGTGCTGGTGTTGGGATGCCCGAGGCTTGCAGCTGGGTGTGCTTCCCCAGGAGAGCTGCCCTTGTGTGCTGCATGGAGGACCAGATGTTTGGGAAGCCAGGCAGGGCATGGGTGGGATACAGATGTTACAAAAGGGTGCCCTGAACTCCTGCAGGAGGGAATGCAAGGAACTTGGAAAATGTAGCTAAATTGCTGTCCTGGGCCATGCAGGCTGGAGGTTACCTTCATTTTTAAGGAGTGTATCTTCCACAAACACAACAATTTCCATTTAAAGGCACCCGAGTGACTGAAATTCCACCACTTCCCTGCTAAGCTCCCTGCCTTGTTATCAGCATTCCTGATGCACTGATGAACACAAGCTTCAGGCATGGACCATGGCTGCGGACACATGGTCGGAAAGTCCCTGCCCCAAAATTGTTTCCCTGCTCTTTTCAGAGCTGGTGCTTTGTTTGATATTTTCCAGGATTTGGAGTACAAAGGGAAAATCTGGTATAGCAGTGGAGCTCCTCTTCTTGCACTCCAGCACTTCCAGCTTCTCCATGCTGGGATGTGTAGCACATCGAAGGCAAAGCCCAACCGCTGGCTGCACTTCAATGAGTCACTTATTTGTTTTTCTGGTTCAGTAATTGCCACATGCAACCAACAAATTGTTTTCCGGCGTATTCCTGAACTCCATTCTCTCCTATTTTTCCTGTTCTTTGAGGATGTCACAGCACCAGCTGTAATCCGGCTTTGGATGGCGGCAAAAGCTCCCTGCTTTGCTGTGTTTGGCACTGGATTGCTCAGTTAATGCCTTCCCTTCACAGTCAGGGGAACATCTCTGCCGTGAGTTTGGACATGGTTGGGAAGCATCCCTGTGGCACAGCCCGAGACATGGACACTCCAGGCCGCAGGGCCTGCTGCTCCCTGTCCCATATGGCACAACCTCTGCTGTCCTGGTGGGGCAGTGAAGGGGTGCAGAAGGAGGAGTAGGGTTTTTAGGAGCGTATTAGGTAAGGGCTGGGGGAACTTGACTATAGGAGAGCTTTATCCTAACTAAGGATGGAGGGAAGATAATGGGACATTTTAATTTCTCTTCCAATCCTAATTCCCATGGCTCTGCTTCCAGCACAAATACCAAACCTCTCTCTCTTTAGGGACACTCTGAGGGGTAAGAATGGCAACACCATTTGGACCATGCAATTTTCACAGCTCTCTGCCCTGACACATGGCAGCTGTTTCCCCAGCATCCCAAACAGGGAGGAACTCAGCAACCATGGGCGACCTGGACCACTGGGGGTCGGACCACACATGACCCCAGGCCACTGATGCGACCAGCATGGAGGCGGCCTGTGGGCATCCTGCCTGGCTCCCCCGGGATGCTCAGGTGCCAGCAGGGCCATGAGAATGAGAGGGGCACAGGGAGGATGCCAGAGTGGCTCAGACCCCGTCTCCATGGATAGGCAGAATCTCCACTTGGAGAGCCAGTCCCTTTCCTGCCCCATCTCTCTGACGGACGACACTGTTTGCAGAGCAAGCCACCCCCAACACCGCCCTGGAGAGGCCAGTTGCTGCCGTGGAAGTTACCTATGGCGAACTCGTCAAAGGTGACAGCGGTGTAGTTTTTGCCCAGAGCATTCGTGACTGTCAGAGTCACCTTGTACTTCACTGTCGAGAAGAGCTGGAGGTATCTGATGTGACACCTGTTTTTGGGAACGGCATCCTTCTCACAAACCATGTCTTTCGTGCCGTGTCTGGAAAGCAGAGGTGAGAAGAGCTGTTACCTGTGGATGCACCAAGCTGCTGGAAGAAGGAGGCAAATTGTGCAGCTGTATCCCCACTACACCAATGGTCCCCACGCACCAGCCCCTGCTGCAGCCAGAGGGCTGCCTTCTCCTGGCAGGGAATTGTGTGGGCTCCTGTGTATGAGGTTTTATCCCAAGCCTATACAGAGGCTTCAGTGAATGTCCTCATGCCAGCCCCAAGGAAAGAATGGGACCCTGCTGGGGTTGGGTTTGTGTCTGCCCCTCCCATGAGAGGAACAAGGTCTCCTTTCTGAGGGTGACACAAACGCCGGAAGATAATGCATGGCACCAGCCTGTATAAGGGCTGTGCCAAGACTCGGGCTCAGGGTAGGGAATGATGCCATGCCATGGCCAGTTCTAGGTGAGAGACCCTGCTGCTGCCTGACCACAACTAGCTTACAGCAGAAAAGAGCATGGATGTGCCAAATGTGCCAAAAAACAGCGGGCACAACATCCACTACAGACAATTGGTGCAGAGAGGATGGTCTTGGGAAGCAAGGAAAGGAGACCTGGGAGATGGGGATCTTCCTGGTCCCCTCTAGGGAAATTTAAGCTTCCGGTTTGTGTGTCCCTGGAACATCCTCTCCCGGGCCCATTTTTGGGACACCTATACCATATGCTCAGCACAAGTCAGACCCACTGCCCCAAGACTTCATGGTTCTACTTGAGACCTGCTGCAGGCTGCAGGGACTGAAACTCACCCCATTGCACCATTTCTTCCCAGACACTTACATGACAGAGATGTTGAATGTATTGGGGATGTAGGTAGGAGTGGGCAGGTGCCAGCTGCAGTAGAAACCCTTTGGGTAGTTGTTGGACCGGCACATCAGCACTGGCTCCTTTGGTGGGGCTGCCAGGGAAAGAGAAAGAGCAATTACCTGCTGAGGTGGGGTCATCGCCATGTTCTGAGCAAGGGGATGACCCTCCACTCCCAGCTGCTGCCAGCTTGGGAGGGGAGAGCTTGCAAGGGGAGCCTGGCCTGTGTTTATACTGCTGGAAGTATGTGGGGCTCTTTGTAACCCATGTCTTCTGTTTAGGTCCTCCAGGATACCTTGCTTTGGGCTGGACTGTGCAAAGCTCACCTTCTCGTCAGGCAGCTCACTGCCTCTGATGAGGGATGGCGTGACAGAGAGGGTTTGCAGGTACCGGGGAAAATTGTCTTCAAGGCTGTGACAGAGATGTTGCTGAGGAGGAGGAGGTGCTGCTCTCTTGACCCCATTAATCTACACTGCTCACAGCTTTCTCTGCCACATCCCTGGGGGGTGATAAACTTACTGAGGGATGATCCTCCAAATGATCAGAGGTCAACAAAGGGAGGAGGAAGGACCACTGGCAAGATGGGGAGGAACAATGTGAAACCAGCTGAGAAAATCCAGCTCTGCAGGAGGACTAACAATGTTAACACTTTTGGCATGGGGCAGAACATCCCATCCCATGGCCTCGCCTCCAAACAGACATAGAGGCAACAGGAGACAGGATGAGAGCATCCAGTGGGAGCAGCCTTCCTCTGGCCTCATCAGCTGATCCCAGAGGTTAGAGGCAGAAGAGGATTTTTAACCCAGCAAAGTGTTCACACTGCACTTGGCTCTCCTGGACACATTTGCAGTGCACTCTGCTCTTTGCAGGAGCACAGCCAGGGCTGCAGGAAAACTGCAAAATGTTGAGGGACAGTGCATGCGAAGAATGAGATGTGATACCTTTTAGCTGATAAATTTTGCCCTTGTTGGTAAAAATCTTACCTGATCTGACACTGAAGTCAACTCTTCTTGGTACCCAGGAACTTGCACTGATTGCTAAGAGCAGCACCATGGCACAGTGCCTTGCCATAAAATACACTCCCTGGGCTGGATGTGCACCAGGATTCCCCTTGGAAAGGCTGTCTGAACCTGTGGTGTTCCCTCTTTCCCTCTGTTAGCCCTCATCCCCATCCATCCACTGGGAATATCCCAGGATATGCTCTTCTCTCCAGGCAAGGGGTTTGAAACCAACTGAGCAGACCTGGCAGCCTCAGCACCTCTTCAGCCCCACAGCTCAGGTGTCACTGGCACGACACACTCAGGGGCACAGCTTTCTGGGGGAATGCAAGGAGCTCCAGCTGCCACTGGGGTCTACAGAGTCTGCTACACAGGGGAAACTGAGGCACAGGGTTTGCACACCCTCAGTTGCTACAGGAGCGGAGTGCAGCAGAGCCAGGGAGCAGGGAGCAAGGAGGAGAGGGAGAGGGAGTGGAGGGGCCGGCGGGAGGGAAGGCTGTGCCGCTCCGCTCCGAGTGTTCCTCCTAATGGCTATTTCAGCCTTCAGCCGACAGACGAAGGCCAGAGCCTGGTTAATGAGCCTCCCGGTTAAATTATTCAAGCAGACCCTCCACATCAAAACAGAATGGCTGATCGCAAAGCCAGAGACAAGGGCCTGATCCCTGCTACAGCTCCATCCTCTTCCTCCTCCCTGCAGGCTCCTTAACCCCTTCCCTGCCTCCCCTGGGCGAGGCGGGAGCAAACGCAGCGTTGCCCTTTGCAGGGTGCAATGGGGGGCCGGGAGGTGTCCCGGAGGGGTTGAAGGGGTGCAGGGGGCTTGGGGACAGCCTCTGGGTGCCGGGTGACCGCGTGGTGGCACTGTGGGCTAACAGCACCTGCTCGGCACCCGGCAAACCGGGATGGGGCTGGAAAAACTGCTTGGGGATGCTGGGGACACTGGGGATGCCACCGCAGGCGACTCGCCCACTTGCTGCTTGTGCTCAGCTGTCCCGCTCGGAACCGGGAAGCCGGGCAGAAGCAGGCGCGGCTTTTTCGAGCGTTCCTGAAGTCCTGCAGGGTCCAGCCCTGCCTGCACGGCCCCAGAAGCTGCACTGCTATGCGCCACGATTAGTCCATCTGAGGATAATTTATCTCCATTGTCTCCAGTATCGCGCCGGATCTGGCTCTTTGTGATCTCTGCTAATTCCTACGCTGAGGAGGCTGGGGCGGGCTCACTCCTCCAGGTTCGTTTTCTGGAGAAGGAGGGAGGGCTGCCCATACTGTCTCCCGCTTCCATCCCCACTCTGCAGCAGCCTTTGAAGATGCCCCATTTCCACAGCATTGAATGCCGTGAAAATCCTGTCCTCTGCTTCAAGGCTGGGCCCCAAGTGCAGCCCCAACCCTTTGTGTCCAGCACGCTCCACCTCTCACCCTCTGTGTCTCTCAGCAAGCCAGAGGTGGAAGGAGAGACTGGGGAAGGGGGACAAAACAATCCTCACATCTCTGCCCTCCTGGGGCCGAGTTCGAGGGCAGATGCAGCCGAAGGGATGCTGCTGTACAAAGCTTGTCTCACCCCAGCCTCTGCCCTCTCTTTCCAGGCAGACACAAGCTGTGTCACAGCGACACTCCTGCAACCTCCATCCCTTCAGACAGCTGTCAGTGCCAGAGCCACAAGCGTCCTGGCAGGGAGTTGTCAGGCAGCTACCCCACTTTCCACCTTGACGGGCAGAAAGTTTGCCCCATGGCAGAGTGTGGGGCCAGTGCAGTGTGCCACGTGGGGCTGTGACCATGACAGCACATGGGTGATCACGGCCACCACCACCAGGCACCAAAGGAGAGGGCTGCAAACCCCTTCTCAGCTGCCTTGTTGCACCAGGAGGGCTCTCTTTGCCCACTCGACCGTGGTGTCTTCTCCAAGCTGGTGGCAGGGTCCTCATCTCCCTATGGGAGATGGTAGCCTGCAACCTCGGTCCTCTCCCCTCCTCTCCCAGGAAAGGCACTCGTTGGCACAGCTCATGCTGCCCATCAAAGGCTCTTAAAGACAGCAAATAAAATTGCAGGCTCCAATCGATCCGGCGCTCTGTAATGCTGTCTTTGGAGGTGGGCCAGCCCATCAGGCCAACAGAGAGAGCAAGAAAGGCAGTGGAGGAAAACAAAGCCATCAGGGGAGCAGCATTAAAGGCTTTTTCTGCCCTGAGGTTTTGGGCAGTGCTTCTGGGTGTGGGGTGTCCTGCTCCAACCTTCTCCATCCTCCCTCAGATGATGTCCAGCTCTCAGCACCCGTCCCACGCCAAAAACAGCCCAAACAACATGTTGAACTACTTGGGCACTTCTCCCTGGGCTCCTGCACACAGCCTCCCTAATTCTGGCAAATATTTACATCCCTGTCGCTTCATGGAGCTGCTGAACTCTGTAAAGGCAGAGCTCTTTTCCTTTCGCCACAAACAGCGCCTGCCCTCTCTAATCTGTCTATTAACCTCTCGCATGGCAGGGAGCCACTTCTCCCATGTGCTCTGCTGATGTCCTCTCTGAAAACCCAGCGTGTTTAATGCCTGGCTGTGGCAGCTTCCCAGAGGCTTGGGTTGCAACCAGCCTTGCTGCAAAAGCGCTGGGTGAGGTGAAGAAAAGCTCAGAGCCGAGTTCAGAGCTGAGCACATCCCATCTGGGCCCATGGCTCACAAGCCATGAGACGCTCCAGCAAAATCTGGAGCTGCCACAGCAGTGAAAGCTGGTGCCAGGGTCATCATCTCTGCAGATCCCTGCAAAGACCAGTGGCAGGGAAAGAGTTGGCTTTCCCACCACACAGTGCCCCATGCTTTGCATCCATTTAACTCTGTCTCTCCGGCTTGTTGGAAATAGCTGTCACTTGGCCAGCTCCAGCACTTCTGCTCAGCTGGGGACAGCACCACGAGCAGTCCTTCAGGATGAAACAGCTCTGGATACACCAGCATAGACAGATTTTTGTTGCCCTCCTCATCTCTAAAGCCCAGTCGTCCTTGTACCCTCAGTCCCACTGTGCAGGGGAAAAGTGTGACCAATCCATTTTAGAAACCACTAAAAATGATCTACAAGAGCTTTTCCTAGCTCTGCTAGGTCATGAGATAATGGACATTAAAATCATGACACTTTTATATATAGAAAAGTTATTTTAGGTCACTTTTAGAGGTTTCTGAAATGGATCAGTTATAATTTTCCTCTCCTGCTGAGGGCTGAACGTACTAAAGATGCCTTGCTCCACAGGTGGAGGGATACAAAAAATAGCGCCAATAAAAGTTTTAAGAGGCCTCTCAAACACTTCTGTAGGAGGTATTTTTTCTGGTGCACTCGGGCCACATTCAGGCATTGGGCTGATGGGGGATAATGAGCCCGTAGTGTGCTTTTGGGGTCACCTGCATAACTCATCATCTCAGTCTTGGGCCAGCAAAGACTCCAGGGTCCATGACAGCAGCATGTGCTTGTGCTAGAGGTACAGCTGTGACACAGCCTGCCTGCACATGGGCAGGACCCCTGTGCTGCCTCAAACGGGGGGACAACCCCACAACCAATGCTGTTGTGAGGCCAAACTCCTGCTGTTTGCACCCCAGTGCCCACGGCAGGACTGGATCATCAGCCAACGACTTCTTTCACACCACAGGCAGTGGGTATGTACCAATACATAAAAAAGCCACCCAAGTGACCAAAAGCAAAGCTGCAGAGGCTTGTGCAGCACAGCAGGATTCCGCCTGGGCACGAGATGCCAGCACTGAGCACGTGGGCACGAGAGCAGCAGACCCCGCACGGCCACACACGCTTCTACACAGATGCTTTTGTTATGCACATGCTGGCTGCCAGCACGATGTATTATTTATCCAACGCCGCTTCTCTAAAAGCCTGTTTGTGTACGGGAGGCTGGGAGGAAACAACAAAGAAAACAATGATGAATAAATCATATTTCTACTGCCAGGTGGATCAGGGGAGCATCCGTCTGCCATGCGCCACCTGTGCTGGAGTGCAGCGTGGCTGTGGCTGGGGACGGTCCCTTCCATCACCCAAATGTTTGGGTACAACTGTGTTTTGTTGCTGGAGAAAGGCAGGGAGGTGAAGCTTTGAATTTGCTCTAATTCCCCTTGACCATCTGTTCTTGGATAAGGCTGAGGATGAGAAGGGGTGTGGAGGACAGCAGTGTGGGGGTACGTAGGCAGGTGATGCTCCCTGTGTTCTGGGAACATCATGCTCATAACCACCACTTCTTCAGGAAGGATAAAGCAAGGGTTTGTTTTTGATTTGATGTTTTTGTTGGTTTTTTTTGTTTTGTTTTGCTGTTTGTTTCTTGTTTTTTTTCTAATTAATGCAGCAAAATTCATTTGAGAGAGAATTAGAGAACCCAGGGGTGCAGGGGCACAGAGTGAGATGGGTTTGCTCCTCGCTGACCTCCTGGGTGACCTGGGCAAGTGGTGGAGACAGGTTTTATGTCTCTCCCTTTCAGTCTAAGCCACCCCAAGCTTAGCAAGTGGACATTTTCAGGAGAACATTCCTTTTCCTTGAAATTAGACACTGAAGATACTTCCCTCTGGAGCGTGAGTCATACCAGCTGAACACCAGAGTTGCCCACATTCAGCCAGCACCTAGCCCAGCCCTCATACCCAACACTGCAGCACCTCCCAAAATGGGCCAGGGACACCTGCACCTGTAACCAAAGTCCCCTGACCCTGTTGCCACCTAAGAGCCATTTCCCCAGCCTCAAAGAGCAAGAATTTATTCCCCAAGAAGGTGCTGGAGAAAAAGGTGGACTCAGCAACAGATAAATTTCTAAAAGGCCCTGTTTTACACTGATTGGGGCTCATAAACCAAGCTATGGATTTTCTCATTTCCCTTGCAGAAAATTCAGTGAGCATGGCAAGAGGCAATGCTGTAAATTTTTGGGCAAGGCATTACGAAGAGAAGAGAAGAGAAGAGAAGAGAAGAGAAGAGAAGAGAAGAGAAGAGAAGAGAAGAGAAGAGAAGAGAAGAGAAGAGAAGAGAAGAGAAGAGAAGAGAAAAGAGAAGAGAAGAGCCCAGCATCCCACCTTCAGCCAAAGTGGCAGGGCAAGCTCCCAGTGTGATCACAGGCTCCCTGGAGTTTGCTTCATCCTGCACTGCATGAGGCAGTGCTGTTTCCAGCACAGAAGAGCTGCTCCTCAAACCTGACCACTCTACAGCCTCCAGAAAATTATCAAGTAAACCTCATGGCCTTGATCTGTGAGAGGAAAGAGCAAGAGCAGAGGGGCTCTGGCAACCCTGGCATGAGGTGGGCTGGCTGTCTGGAATGGCAGCCTTTGCTGGAGGTGCTCCCCAAGGTGCGGGATGCTACAGGAAGGCGATTTAGGCAGGAGAAGCCATCTGGCATCCTGAAATGCACAGACCCTCTTGTTCCCACTCTGTCCAGCTGCGCTGGTGCTTGGCAGCATTGCTGTCCCAGGGAAATGCCCATCCTGCTGAGCACACCAGCACCCCAAACCCAGCTGTTCTCCTGGAGGTGACTTTATTCCCGTGGGGCAGCATTCTAGGCCGGCTGCCTTAGGGAATGATGCACAGCAGGGATGCTGGACACCTCCACCCTTCACTTGGGACCACACCACAGCAGAAAGTCCCTTCAGACCCTCCAGTCCTCCACCAGAAACCAAAGAGCAGCTTTGCTCTGAAACAATATTAAATATTGAACAAGCGAATGAAAAACCTGTTATCTGGGATAATTGTGAGTAAATAAAACATTTAACCAAACCAAATGCAGCTGTTTCCACTTGGAGCCGGCACAACAGCAGGGAAGCCAGCTCAGCTACTCTGCATCCTCGTTACGGCAGCTGATTATTGTTTTGTGTATAACAGTAGCACCGCCAGTCCTGGAGCGGGGCCGGGGCCGCGGTGCTCGGTGTGGTACCCCTGGGATGGGTACCCCGGCAAGGCGGGATGCGGCAGCACGGCAGCGCGCCGGGCACGGGAAGTTCTCTGCAGCGCTGGGGTTTGCTCTTCAGCCCAGGGAGTTCACGGCGAGGCCGGCTTTCCTCCCCCAACACCTCTGCGAGGGGATTTGCATGTAACATAAACCATTTCAGAGCCAGGTCACTGGTTCGCACATAGCCCCGGGCAGTAATGACCAAACCTCGTTACCGGCTGCTCTGGGATTGACTGTGCCGGGCCCCCGTCCAGCTCCTGGAGACCTGGAGAGCGGTCTGGGGTGAGGGAGTGTGCAGCAACCGAGGGAAAAGTGCCGGCAGACGGGGCCTTGGGAGGCTCTGGGGATGGGGAGCATATCCCTGCCCACAGCTCAGGGCTGGAGCATCCCAGGATGCCAGTCTGCCATGACCAGACAACAGGGAAGGGAGAGCAGGGGGCTGATGTGCTCCCCGTTTTTGCACATTCACAGGGCTTTCCACAGCTGGGATTTGGGGAGGAGAGCTTCATGCCCCTGCAGCTTCCACCCAAATGCTGGGCCTGTCTCTTGTAAAATGGCTGGGAAGGATGAAGGGCATGAATTACATGGGATTTTGCAGTCCCTGCCAAAATAATTTCTCCTTCCAGGGTGCTATTCTCCTCGACATGGGGCTGGATGCACTGTGCCAATGCAATGCAGGGGGGAAATGTTCCTTGTAACACATGGGTTCCCCAGCAATTGTTCCACACCCCAAGGAGCTTGTGGCAGGTGCACGTGGGAGCACATCACAGCCCCGGTCTCCAGGGAGAAGTATCTGCCTCCCTTGGTTCTCCTTGATAAAAGGCTTGACCAGAGCAGCCTGCAGACTCCTGACAATCTCCTCCAGGAGCTCAGCTGGAAAAGCCATAGAGAGGAAACATCCCTGTCTGCTGAGAGGGAGGGCTGTGGCTTCCTTGTTTTGATTG
This sequence comes from Struthidea cinerea, assembly GCA_013397865.1. Lineage (NCBI taxonomy): Eukaryota > Metazoa > Chordata > Aves > Passeriformes > Corcoracidae > Struthidea > Struthidea cinerea. The sequence goes on from VZTI01005954.1 coordinate 30,620, forward strand.
GGCAGGGCGAACGCAGGGTGCTCCCAAGGGTTCTTCAGGTATTGAGGACCCCGAGGGTGCCCTGCCTTGCACCATGTATAGAAGAGAACTCAGCACCTCCTCCTCCCTCTTTTCCCAGCTCCAGGCAGAAATTCCCTGCACAACCTACACCATGCAATGTCCCTGCCCCCTCCATCACCTTATTCGTAACAGCGGCAAGAAAGCAATCCATCCTCTCTCCAGATGGAGAAGACAGGGAAAATACCAGGTGTGATCAGACACAACTGGGACCATCAACAGCCATGTATCCTCGGCGAAGCTGTCCCACCAGAACTCCTGGAAGTTGTGTATTTATCCAGGAGGAGCCTCTGGAGGGAAGCTATAAGCACTTTGTCATGCACTGAGCAATGAGCTAGCCACGAATATTACCAGCTATCAACCAGTGGGGGAGTGTGGGCTGCCTCTAACAGACAGTGGCTCTCCAAAAATGTCTCCTCTCTCTTCATCCTCTTGACATGCAGTCTGGATACGTCCCCTTCTCTGCTCTCCTCTTCCCCAGTGAGGGAGGTGCCTGCTGGCAGAGAGGCCTCTCACCCCACGGGGAATGGAGAGGCAGAAGTAAGAGATTTCTGACTCTCTGCAGGAGAGAAGGATATTTCTGGGCTTCTCCTGTCTGGGTGGGAGGAGCTGATGGGAGTGGTTAGCAAGGAGACATATCCCCTACCCACTTTCTTCTCGCCATAGCACCGGCTTTTGCACGAAAAGTTCCTTCTCTTCAGCATTTATTGAAAACCACCCTCTCACCCACATGTTCTTCTAGGGGACACGTTGCAGTCTGTTCTATCCCCTCACAAGGCAGACCCTACGGTGTCCTTGAGCCTGTACTGACGCTTTACCTCGGATGCAGTCAGGGCAGGGGACTTAACAGGGGGCATCTGTACCACACGGTGCACCAGGTATGTACACAGGCAGAGGAGCCATTTGCTCATCCTGTGTTTGGCCATCCTGGTTGCATTTGGGCTTGTTCATGCAGACTCAGCATGCCCTGGTCAGCGACTCACATCCTTGGGGCTGCTGTTCTGCCCCATATGATCTCCTGTGATGATGAGATGCTACTCTGCTCCTGGGGCTGATCTGCACGCTGTGCCTGTCCCTCAGCCCCAGGGGCCATGCTGTGAGTGCCCTGTGAGTGTGAGAGCCCTGTCCCCCATAATGCTGGTGGCTTTGCCCAGCTCCATGTCATTGTCGCAGTGCTGCTGGGAAACCAACTGCAGGCACCTTGCAAAAACAGCTGGGCTGGAGCCAAAGGAGCTGCTGGAGTTGGGTGTAGAGAACTGACACAGAAGGAGCTTCTCCCCATGCTGTTCCCACCCCAAACATGTGTGAGTCCTCCCAGCAGCAGCCAGCCTCCTTTGACAAATCCATAGAAGCCACCTGGCCCATCCCACATGTGCTTCTGCATAATACACCCTGGAAAAATCACAGCACCGGGCCATGGTGGGGATGGAGCTGAGATGGACACCACAGGGGGTGGCTCCGGTTTGTGGTGCTATTCTGGCTGCTCAGGGATGATGATAGCCCATTAATGACAGGCATTTGGGAAGATGCCTAATTTATCACAGGAAATGAGGTCTCCACACCAGTCCTTAGCTGCTCACTCCCAGGCTTTGAGAAAATACCAGTCAGAAAATACTGAGTAGGGGTGTCCCAGCTCAAACCGAAACCCTCTCCTGTGCTGTTGGTACCTTGGGGTGGAGGCAGGAAGAGCATCAGTCTCTGCAGCTCACGCAAAATGTACCCTTCAAGCAGTTGAAAACCAGAGGAGTGTGACACTTCTGGAGGCATTGGGCTGTCATACCAGCTCAGCTAACAGCACTGCGCAGTACCACTGCTCTCTTTACTAATGTCTGTTTTTTTATCCTCAGGCCTGGATCAGACCCTGGCCTCATTCTTTTCTTAAGGCAATGGGGTCCTTGGGATGATGTAAGTCACACATCTCCAGACTTCACTGCATTTGGAAGTAATAGCTGCGTCCTTACTCAGCTGGCTTCAAGGGAGGTCCCATTATCCAGCCCATCCATACAGAAATGGAGCTAGAAAAGGCCCTTTGCTTTATGAAAATGATGCTTATCTTCCTCAAATCCTGGTTCGATGCTTAAATCCCCACAAGCAGCAGTGGGCAAACCCCAGGGGATGTTTGTGGCATGTGCGGCCAGGGCAGCTCCAGCAGCTGAAGGGGCTTGGGGAGCCCCTTCTCACCGTGTGTGAGAGCCTAGCATTTGCAAAACAAAACGTGAGGCACAAACCAATTCAGTTACTCACAGCGCCTGTTTCCACCTGCTCTTATCACCACCTTTGCAAGGTTGTTTTCATTTTGTTCCCTCCCTACTACCCCCCAGCTCCGCTACACAGCAAGCACCTCACTAAATTCCCTTAATCTCCCCTTTAGGTCATATGATATCTTTTAATTCTTTAATCAATTTACCTCTGGACTCCCTGTAATTTGTCGATGGGCTTTTAACAATGAAACCCCAGAAGCAAACACACCTTCCCTGAGAGCATCAGCACCGGATCAGTGGCAAGAGCAGCGTCGTTGCCAAGTCTGCGCTGACAGCGATAACCTGGATGCTCAGCACAGCCTCTCCCTCCTCATGGAGGACAGCAGCCTGTCATGCATCCTCTGACTTGCTTACAACAAAGAAGAAATAACAAGCACCTATTGTCATATGAAAATATTGTTATCAGTGTTTTAATTATTTCCTGAGAAATGGTGGGAGCACCCAGCACCGAGCTCCCCCGGGGTGGACAACCTTCCTGAACACTCCAAGCACCACGGCAGGGAAGGAGCTGTCACCCAGAGGTTCACAAACCTTTTTTGGGCAGGATGAGGGGGCCAGGATGCTGGGATGGGCACCATGCACAGGTGGTTGGGGCACTGCTGCTTTTTTGAGGAACACACCACACTGTTCATGCAGCGGCACTGCCCAGCACAGCAGGAGATGCTTGGGAGACCTGGGGCAGAGGAGAGAGGAAGGCGCTGTGCCCAGCTACCCCACTGATGGTCTGGGACTGATTTCCGGCTGTGTTGTGGTCTCTGCAAGAGGCTCAGCAATGGATCAAGTAGTTTGGCAGGGAAGCCTAGGACTGTTCTTTCTTCCCCTCCCTTTCTCACCCTCTCCAAGGTCAAACAGTCCTGGACTCTCCATAAACTGTCGTAGGGGCTCCAGGGGATTTTAGGAGGCATTTGCTAGGATTTCAGCAGACCTGAAGCGTGACTTCACAGGGATGGGGGGGAAATACCCTAGAGCTTTGGAGAGAAATGTTATTAGAGTCATTGAAGGATTTTGCTGTGCTCTCTGAAGCGCTGCACAGAAAATTACAGGTGAAGAGCAAGCCCTGTGGTCTGGACCTTGCCAGCAGCATAAGGATGCTATGGCGTCTGGGCTCACATGAGCCCCGTTTCCCTACCATGGACCAGGAACACACTGCAAACACCTCCTGCAACAGGGACTCTCCTCTTGATGCACATAGATGGCTCAGAATCCTTCTGAGATGAGGTGAGCAGCCGGGACAGGTCTGAGAGCCAGGGCTTGGCTGCAGATGAGAGCTGCAAGGATGTACTGGCAAAAACCAGACAGGGCAGAGCAGTCTGGGTTTACCTGATAGCTTGCCATCCTCTACTGGAGCAGAAAAAACAGCTCTGACTGGGTTATGCCAATGCAGTTAGGTCTGTCCCACGGTGTATAAGTCACCAGCAGCACAGGAAGGAAGGCAACAGGCCTGGAATAAGTGGGGAAATGCTGTGATGCTGCCAAAGTTTCGGTCCTTTCTAGTGGTGACTAGAGGCTGAACCTGGCCAGGATCCAGCACGGGAAGATTTGGGGTTTGTCTGCCTCAGGGAGATGCTGGATGCATTGCATCAGTACCTGCCCCATGCCCAGAAAGTTGTTCACAGGCATTTCTGGAGAGCAGATCCCAGAGCAGCACCCGCAGCTTCATGGCAGAGCAGCTCAACCACGGCCCAGCACAGTGAAACTCAAATGACTTTTGAGGTCGTAACTCACACATGCATCTCGCTGGCTGTCCATCCTGCTTTCTGCACTAATATGGGGTGGAAAAGCAAGAACTGGGCCAGGACCCACTGGGCAGATGCACTGTCTTTGTTTCACCCCCATGCTGATGCTTCACTTGGACCCTTGAAGAAATTTGTGGCATGAAAGCAGCTGTCACTGTGAGCCAAATGGGTTGCAAATATATTGGCATCTGCAGTGGTTAATGGGATCCATTTTCCAAGGAAGGGGAAAAGGAAGAAGAGGAGGAGAATGCTTAAATCAGCAAAACAAACATTCACCACCCCTTCCGAAGCACTACACCCAAGGCAATAGATTATTTATGGAAGTTTGGTCTGGAGTAATAACCTGCAAGGGCTTCTCACAACAATGCAGCTGGATTCAGATGTCAAACCAAAATCCTTAGCACTTAATACCTTCAAAGTCTGTACACAGAATGGATGCGTTGCTGGCCCCAGTGGAGTTATTGTGAGATTTGTCTCTCATTTCACCAGCAGCCCCGTTAACGTACTAATTCCTGCTGCCTGGGAACCGGGCAGGGGACCTCCCTTCCTGGTGGCACCTACAGCACGCCCCAGCTCTGAACTGGTGCAGGAGTTGCCTGCCCATGTGGTATTTGCTGCAAGGCTTGGGAAAAGTGATACATGGGAGAAAGGCATCCTGTGCCACCTTATAGTCCGTCACCTTACAGGGAAATGGAGGCACAGAGCAGTCGAGGCACAGCTACTGAGGATGGAGGGGCTGACTGAGGATGGAAAGGCTGACTGAGGATGCCTGTTAAATCCCTCAGCCCGGAGAGCAGTTCCCTGGGGAATCCCAGGTGCTCAGTCACCTCTGGAGGCATTTGAGCACTGCTGGGCTCAGCATCCCTGGGTGGCTGAGCTGCCCAAGCCCCTCTCTCCCGCCTGGCCCCAGGCAAGGCTGGGAGATCCCTCCTTGCCTGCCCAGCTTCCTTGCAGCCCAAGCAGATGTTCTGGGTCCTGTGTCCCGGGACAGATCCCGGCTTGATTTATTACTGGACGTGACTTCTGGAGTTTGTCAAAGGCACCCGCTCCCTCTCCCCCGACTTTTCCCACACCCTTCCCATTTTGTTTTACGTTCACTTTGTGGTCTCCCCACCATAGCTTGCAATAAACAGAAACTCATTTCCAGTATAAACAACTGCACACTCTGCCCCAGCGAGCCGTACAACCCTGCCTTTCCCACTCCCCACGCCTGTCTGCTTTTGGGTTCTGGGAAAACAGTCTCTTTCTTCTGCTTTTTTTTCATCCCCCAGCCTCCTGGCCCTTTGCATTTTTTTAATTTTTCTGAGATTTATAACGTGCCAGCCAGAGCTGGAGTGGTCTATCCCAGTCCACATCACGTACGTGCTATTAAAAGTAAAGCTACCAATAGATCTCGGTAAGGAAAACCACCTGAGCTCTGCCTGAGCTGAGGGTTTACAGGACGGGGATGTTGGCTCTTCCATGGCCAAAAGCCTTTCAAGATGTGGGATGTCTCTCAAGGCAGGATTAAGAAGACCTGAGTCATGGAGTGAAGAGATGTGCAGGGCAGATCTTGCCCTCCCCAAGCCCGGAGTCAGGAGAGATGCCAGCCTGATGGGAGCCAAGCCTGAGAAACTTTGCAGGAATACCATGGAGAGCTGGATAGTCACCTCTCTGAAGGGCTGGGCTGATGCCCTCAGTTGCCTTTATCTGTCTTTAGCCACCTGGAAAGGAACTGGTTGGGCCAAGCAGTGTGTCTCCACTCTTGCCGTGCTTGATGGGGACAGACAGACACCTGGGGAAGGCAGATTGAATCTATCCCTTAAATGGGGTACACCCCTGTCTGCAGCCTTTTCACAGAACCATGGAATGTGCTGAGTTGGAAGGGACCCACAATGACCATCAAATCCTGCTCTTAGCTCTGCACAGGATAACCCAAAATCCCACCATGTGCCTGAGAGCACTGTCCAAATGCTTCTAGAACTCTGCCAGGCTTGGTGCTGGGACCACTTCCCTGGGGAGCCTGTTCCAGTGCCCAACCACCCTCTGGGTGAATAATCTTTCCCTGATATCCAACCTAAACCTTCCCTGACACAAATTCAGGCCATTCCCTCAGGTCCTGTCACTGTCACCACAGAGAAGAGATCAGTGCCTGACAAAAACGCATAAAAAATGGTGAAGGTTTTTAACACTTGGAAGAGCTCGCAAAGGCTCAAGAGCATTCCCTGCCATTGGAAGTCTTTATATCAGGGCTGAATGCTTTCCTCGCAGTTCTGCTGCCCTTCAAAGAGGGATCTATTCTGGGCAGTATCCTGCCCTGCAGGGGCCACACAGCAGGGCAGGCAGCAGCCTTGGGCCCCCACACCTTCCCCACACCCCACATCACCGGGATGCTGCAGGGGGTGCACACATCTGCCTTTTCTTTCCCATGGTACAAAGATATTGGGGTCAATCACATTGTAATGCTTGGGGACAAAGCTGCTTGCTTGGCCAAAGCTCTTTGGTTGCAATTTTACTCTCTATTACCCCCGTTTTACCTCTCTACTGCCCTCCTCCTAGGACAAGCCAGCCCAGGACCACCAGTGGCCAGAAGTTAGTCATTTAATACCAGGCAAGGAGCTGGTCAAAGCAGCCAGTGGTTTAATTTTTGCTGGGAGATTAAGAAAAATGAGGAAATGAGGTGGGTTAGTGAAAATCTGAACCCAAGTGGTTTAGCTGGAGAGAATCCCAGCATTGTAAACTGTCCTCTAAGAGTGCTGGAAATATCCCTGTTGCAGATGCTGTCTGACACCGCGTTCATACTACCACTGGCTGGGACTCACTGACAGCAAGGCTTGTGCAGCCCCAGACAGCTGGATTTTGACTGTGCTGCATCTCCGCTAGTTTTGCCCCATGTGGGGTTTTCCGTGTGGGAATAAGCTCCTTGAGGGGTTGTGCAGAGCACAGGGGTGATGCTGAAGGGCTGCAGCACTGCACTGGGAGCTTCACATCCACAAGAAGGTCACGTTGATTTGGAAAAAAGCCGCACACGTGTCATTTACAGGGACATTAACCCAGAGTGACTGTCTCGGTGCAGAGTCTGAGTGCCAGCAGAGACTGTGGCACCACACAAGGCAATGGGGAGCTCCCAGCTGCAGCTCCTGGCACCTGACCACTTCCATCAGCCATTCCAAGAAGGTGAGTTTGCTCATCTTGCCTTGTCCTCGGAGAGAAGCTGATGTTGATCAGGTGTGTAATGCTCCCAGGACAGCCAAGGGCTGGATCAGGGCTGGATCCAGGCTGGGTGGGTGTCTCCATTCACTGACTCTAATCCGTGAATGTGCTGGACGGAGCCTTACACATGCTGCTCAATGCCAGAACCACGCTGTGAGCTGGCCCCAGGGAAGCTGTGTCCTCCCAGAGGCTGCTCCTTGGCTGCTCCAGGTGGTTTGAATTCCCTTGAGCAGGAAGTGACAAGAGATCTGGTAATGCGGATCCACCTTGGTGCAGCCCATGCTGTCTGTGCAGCAGGTCCAGCAGATGGTCTGCCCATATTTGATGGGAAAGCTGAAGGGCAGGGGAGGTTTCCTCTGCAAAATGCCCAGTTCTCATGGAAGCACACGGATCAGGAGGAAACACACTTAAAAACTCCACATACAAAAATCCCTGGAGTGGAGAAACCCTTCTGTTACTTTCTGAGACCTTTTCTATCTTGACAGCTTGGCTGTTGTCTCGCATCACATCTCCGTTTGCTGATAGCACGTGATGACACGGCTCCATGTCGTGATGAGGGCAGCTGGTGCTGCAGGTGGCTGTGCCCATGGCAGGAGAGCTACAGCCAGCGACAAGGAACTGCACAGGCCTGCCAGATTCCCTAACAACAAATCCATACCAATGGATTAGCTGTCTATGGAGACAGTCGGTAGCATTTCATCACCCCTTCACACCCCATTGATAAAAGGACTCCTGGTATGAAGGGTGGCCAAGAAACCGCTCTGCTCCTCTCCTCTCCCATGGATGAGCAGCTGAAGCTGTCCCCAGCTGACCTGAGACCCTTAGCCTTTGTGTTGTCCACCCCAACCGAGCATCCCCAGCGCAGTTAATCACTGCAAGCCTTGGGGCAGGAGACAGCCGAGGCTGCTGAAGCCCAGCACAGTTCGCCGACCCTGGGGAGGAATGCAGCTGACTCACACCATGGGAATCTGACCTCCACGGAGGCTGTGCAACTGGCTGAGGTCATGGATATCCATGTCCTGCCACTGTGGCTCCCGGCAGAGCTGCAAACAGTACCGTGTGCCCTTGTGGGTCACAGTGGGTCCAGCCTCTCACCTCACCTCAGCGATGTTCTTTAGGCATCCCAGTGTGCGCTGCACATCGTGGCACAGTGCCTGCTTCCCTGTCCCTGTCCCTGCTCAGGAGCACGGGCAGCAGCCCTGGCTCTCTCCAGCGCGGTATTTCCAGCTAGGAAATGCTCTGAGTGTGCCAGCTATGCTGCCTCTGATTCTCCTCCAAGTGACCCACAGGGTACTGTTAGAGCTGCTGTTATGGTGATTTTTATTTAAATCAATATCTTCTCTGTCATCCCTGAAGCACTCACTACTAATAACCTCTCATCCTCTCAGCATGCCTTCAGTGGCGGTCAGCTTTGCTTTGCTCTGCGCAGAGCTATGAGCCCTCAACACTTCTCTGCAGCTCCGCCTCTGCCCGTGCCTCCGGGGAGAGAGGCTGCTCCCACCCCGGGTGCAATTCGACCCCAGCAGCAGTCACAAATACCTATGGGACTCCCAGCTGGTGTTTGAGTTTCCAGACATTGTGATGGGAGGAGAAAGCCCCGAAAAATCTCATTTCCAAAAGACTTTTTTTTAAGTGCCAGCCCCATGTGGGATCTGATAAGGCAAATCCCAGAGTGTATGGGTTGAATAGCAGGTTTCAGGTCCAGCATGTGGCTTTTGAATCCCAACATTTATCATTACTGTTGCTGGAGAGAGCAGGGGTTTCTCTGTCTGGAGTTTCTCAGCGCAGAGCATGGAAGAAGCCTGGGTAACTTGGTCACCTATACCTGCAAAAAGAGGCAGGGGAACCCCCCAGGCTCTGATGCAGTCCTGCTAACCACACAGGGCACAAAGAAACACCCCAATTTACCAGCATCTCCAAGTTAAAATAACAAATCCTCACCCATTTCATCTGAGCACATACAAGTCCTTTTCTACCATAGATGAAATTCTTGGGTACAAGCATGGCTCAGCCTGACAATGACAGGGTGACAATCCTGGGGCTGGGGACCTGCCAGGGTGAGGCACAGTCCTGAGGTGACCAGACATGGATCCCCCATGGGCATATGCTGCAAAGCCAATCCTCACCGCCAAGCACCATGCCAGGGGTGCTGCAGACCCCTGTGGGAACGGCGCCCCAAAATAAAGCACCAGCCACCATCTCACTTCCTCTGTCTTCCCTGGCCACCCTTCCCCAAATCCCTCCCCAACAGCTCCCCCCAGGCTGCAAAAGCCAAAACCAGCAGGGGGAAAAAGTGAGGCGTAAACCCGTCGTCGTGATGGCAGATGGGCACGTTATGGATTTCCCATGTCAAAATAATGGATCAGAACTCGTGCTGCCACCCTGGCTCCAGAAGGGCACCGCTGCTCCTACCCATGGTTTATGTTCGATGAAACTGAGTTAGTAGCGTTTTTATCTGTCAATTAGGAACCATGAAACAGTTATTAAATAGAGTCAGAGCCCTCCTTGCTGCTCTCCTGGGCAGTGCAGGAGACACATAACAGCCTGTAATGAAGCATTAAGCAGCAGCAGTTTTGTTTCTGATAGGATTGGAAATGATAAGCCAGCGAGCCATGGCCGAATAGGGGGAGCAGGTCCCCGCCTCAGAGGACACATATGAGCAGCTGCTATGGGGAAGTTCAAGACTGAAATTTCTGCCCCCTGCCCCAGATAGTCTCTGCAGGACTGCCATCAAACTGCGTCTGCTTGATGGGGGAAAAGCAAGGGCCTGAATTTAATTATCTGCTTTTCCTGGTGCAGCCCTAGATGATTACCATGGAGGCAGGAGGGCCTTCAGCTGTGAACAGCAATGTTATCCCAACCCCAAGGAGAAAAAAGGCTGGTTAAAACAAGTTTTAAGAGACAGGGACTGAGCTGTTCATGGGAAGGGAGATAACACAGGCACAATCCACTTCTGGAGGTCATCAGAGTCCAGGGAATGCTGTCACTGCCCTCCATCTGCAGATGTAGATGCCCTATGGCATCTTTCAGTATGATGCGCCCAAGCAGGATTAGGATGTTTACTTGACCTCAGGAACTTTATGGCCAGGATTTGACACAGGGAAAGGCCAAATTCTGGGCAGAGTGACGGCAGTCCTGGGATGGGAAGCATGGAAAGGGGCAAAGATTCACAGTTCAGTGCCAATGGACACATTTACCTGTCTCCTTCCCACCCTTGTGTCTCAGGGTTTGGTAAGCCCTTGCTCTGCCCTGTTAGCTCTGCAGCCACACCAGCCCCAGGGGGCTCAGAATAGCATTTTCTCACCCACCCACAGCCAGAGACCCACCACTTCCCCAGCCACTGCAGGCAGGGCCTGTCTGCACCACGGGACCACCCAAATGGGTACAGAGCAAACTGTCCTCCCAGCACCTTGCCCAGGGGAACACCACAGATCTGGCTATGCCAAAGGCTTTCAGACATCTGTGGCTGCTTTGCAGCCTGTTTGTTCACAACAGAAACAGGACAACAACAGCAGGGTTTTTTTTGCTTCTGGTGATTTTAAATGAAAGGTTGAGTTTTCAGCGCTTTTCCTTTTGGAGCTCCCTCTGATTTAATTAAAAACCTCATCAAACCAAAATAAAATGAGCAAAATCTTGAACACAAGCGCTTAACTCTCTAACAATATACAACAAAAATTTTCATCTGGCTCTGACTTCCAGGGCATTTTTCCAAAGTTGCCAGTGAATAGCAAATCCCATTCATTTCTTCTTTCTGGGAAAACCGCTTAGGAATCTGAAGATTAGCATCTCCCAGTGCAGAGAGGGCTCCTGCTAGCTCCTTCTCCAATTGCCACCCTTTAGAGAGCAGGCGGGAAGTACACGGTGGTGTCAGGCTGGCTCACTACAAACCTACACCATCCACCCCTCTCTTCCCAGGGACTTTTCAGAGTTTCAGTGTTTGCAAGACACCAAGGGACTCCCAGACAGGTTGCACCATCACACCACTCTGTCCTGAGTCCTGGCATCACAGTATTCCCATGGCACAGTCTTTAGCGCCTGGCCTCCAGGCTAAGCCCTGTCCTTCCCTTCCAGCCACGAAGAATGAGAGGGAGACCTCACCCCAGCCGAGATCTGAGCTCTTCCTGCATGGAAAAATGTAGCTATAGTAACAAATTGCTCAGAGCTGCAAGGCAGTGATGGACAGGTTTCAGCAAGGCAGAATGCTGGTGGATAGGATGCTGTGAGAGGAGTATGGAGGGTACAGTGATGGGCACGCTTCCCTAGGGAAAGAGCCTCCTCACACATCGCCTGTCCTGCTGCATGCCCAAGCCCTGGGCAGGTAGTACCAGCATGAGGCTCTCTAAACTTCACAAACAGACACAGACTTGCTGGGTATTCACTGCTGCCAAGGCATCTCCAACACCTTCACCTCGCCAGGATGAAGGAGATGCCCAGAATATGGATGAAGCACTTGTGCTGCCTCTCCAACCTGTCTGCAGAATAAAAGTGGGGAAGAACTTGGAATGGCAGGAGAAGCAACAGCTGCTGTAAAAGCGTAGGAACCCAGGAGACAGGAAAGGCACAGACCTGTGTCTGCACACACCAGGTCCTCTGAACTGCAAGCTGCTCCCTTGAGACAATGCTGCCTTGGCCCCTTCCCGTTCACTGGGATGGATTGGTGCCCAGAGCAGGATTTCCACCTCTGCAACACGGTGGGATGCTCATGGCTGCAGGCATATATATATATATGATATAACCCAGGCTGAATTTCACCCCAGCTCCCACGGGGAGCTGTGTGCAGCTCCTGGAGTGGTTCAGTACCACTGGAGCTGTCACACACAGCTGGGCTGGGCTGCAGAGGGAAAGATGCAGCAGGGACAAGAGAAATGGGAATCCCTGCTTGTTCTGAGTGTTTGAGGAGAGGTTTTCAGCTCCCTTTCCACCCTGACTGTGCCTGCAAGGTGGCCAGGATGCAAGGCAGCTGTGCGTTGCTGAGGAGAGGCACATCTGTATCCAGTACACCAATGTCAGAACAGGGGGTAAGGAGCAGCCCAAGTGATTCTCCCTACTCTATCCCAAAGAGGATACAAGATTAGGGCCAAAGGCAGCCCAGAGTCCGTACAAAACACTTATCACCCTCACCTGGCTGGGAACCTTGGACTTTGCAGCCCTGCAGCAGTAGGATGTTTCCCTCACTGCACCTCTTCAGAACAGAAATAGAGGCCCCAGGTGCTCCTCAGGGATGAGTATTTGCTTTTGGAAAGCAGCCAAGTGGTTAAACCAGGCTGGAGCCTAGTGCTGGTGCCACAGAGCTGATCAGCCAAGAGAAACCTGGAGCAGTGATATGGGCAGGAAGACCTGTGGGGGCTCTTTGCAGCAGTGGTGAAAGGGCTTTGCAAATGCCTCCATCCTAGTGTGAGCATCCTCCAGCTGGCGAGAGGGGCTGCAGCCTGACCTGCTGTCCCTGCCCGCTTTGCACCCAGAAGGGATTCTGGGACCGAGGGGAGGGAAGGTGGGCAACCCCTCCTCCTGCACCTCCCTGGCTTCCCTGAAATTTGCCCTAGAACAAACTCTCAGGGATTAGCACCAGCCACATCCTGGTGAGAACAATATTAAGGGATTATGAGATTAGAAATACCATTTATGCCTAGAGGAATAACTCTAATTCTTATCTGATTGTCTACAGATGTCAGCAATCAAAGCGCCTCTTTCATGCAAAGCAGGGGGCGATGTGGGGTGGTAGGTGAACACCACTTGGCCCCCTCCTAGCACGAGGAGCCAGATTCTCCTGCTGATACATGCCCCGGATCTCGTTTGGCAGCAGCTGCTGGCGTGTCAGTTCCTTCGTGGAGAAAAGCTGCTCATCAGGAGCCCTGTGCTGGGGCTGCATCCCCCTCCTCTCATGTCTCTGCTGGGCTGCCCACCCCGGAATAAGCTCAGCTGTGCCTGCTGCTTGCAGGGTACTGGTGGAGAGCCTGGGGGAGTGGGTGCTGCTTTGCCCACAAGCAACACTACCCTGAAACTCCAGCTGCAAGCTCACCACTGCCCATTTGCCACCAGCTTCTCCTGCCCTGGGCTGTGTCTCCATAAATAATGTCAACACTACAATGTGCAGGGTGCATGGCCCCCCCGAGTGATGCAAGGCTTTTCCTGCTCCCAGAGGGTCAGACAGCTTGAAAAAGAGACAAACTAACCAGGTATGACCCCAAACCTGTGTGCTGCCTCTCTGCGCTCTCAGCGTCTGCCTTACACCCAGTTTTAGGGGCTGCGACTGTCGGGACTGCTGCATCACTGGCTTTGTGGCACAACTGCTCCTGGGCTGGCCGAGCACTTTGTGCCAGCTCGCCTGGGGAGGCAGCTCGTAATGGGGTGGCCTGGGAGGCTCTGCCTGGCCATTAAGGAAGGTAAGTGCTTCTGGGCGTGCTGTGCCAAGCTCCTGTCTGCACGCTGGAGGCAGAGTTCGTGCCGTTTGATGGCACATTATCTCCATTCAGCTCCTCATCAAAAGCTCTCTGTCAATCCCTCCTTCGAAGGACGGCTGTGAGAGCTTTCTGTCCTTCATCCTAATGCTTACATGAGCATCTCCATCCTATCTCTCTTCTTCCTTCCCTTTCTCAGACCCAAGCCATCTCAACCCATTTTGTCCCATCTGCTTTTTCTGCCTTGCCTGTGCCTTGCAGACACCCCAGCACTGAGGCAACATTTCTCTCCTCCCAGCCAGGAGCAGGGCACACAAAAAGCCAAGGCATCATGGAGCTGGGATGGAGCAGGGTGAGGAGCACCCTAACTGGGGACATGCAGCATCCTCCGAACACCCCACATCCTCCTGTGCTGCAGGTTTTACCTCACAGCCCTGATCTGCACCGCCAAACACCTGAGCCACATTATCCGATGAAAGAAACAGCAACTGCGCAGCTAAATCTGCAAGACAGGGATATGCACTTTCCTTAAGTCACTGACTTGAAGGCCATGGGAGAAAATTAGTTCATCTCACCTGACCTCCTGGGTTGCACAGGCCATTACGTCCCTCCATTACCCCTCTATTGAGCCCAATAACTCGTGTTTGACGGAACAATCTTTCAGCAAGGCAGCCAGCCTTGCTCTGCAGATAACAAGCGACAGAGGAGCCGACACGGCTTTTGGCAGTTTGTTCCGATGCTTAATCATTTTTTCTATTAAAAATATGAGCCTCATTTCTAATTCAAACATGGTCGTGGCTCAGCTTCCAGTTATTGACTCTAGTTATGCCTTTGCTTGCTGGTTTAGTACCCAGTATCTCCTCTGCTTGGAGGTAATTACCAAAAGGAGTCAAGGCATCTTTCCAGCTTCCCTTGAAGTCACTGAACAGACTATTTTAAGTCTTTCTCCTTTTGGCAGTTCCCCCCGGTCCCTTCACATCCTTTTTTACTCCCCTGTTTTCCCAGGGTCCTTCTCAAATAACTTCTTTGATAACATCACGGGAACTAAGCAAGGACCTAATATTGTCTTTGTTGTACATATGCAGCACTTGGCAGAGCTGGCTCAATCTTGGATCCAGGAGTCCCCTTTTTGGCCAGTCTGTCCCAACACAGACTCACAGTTTGGGGCACCTCCATCCTGGCACCCTCTGGCAGGAGCTGTCTTCTGTGCTTGTGAACACTGAAAAGTGTGAGCAGAGAAATTTTCCAGCTTTCTGCTGCACTCTGTGAAAGCTCAGTTTCTCACAGAAACTATGAAAAACAGTGCTACGATTTTGTAAGCAAAACTGTCTCTATCTTGCACCTGCAGCTGTTGTGTAGTATTGTTATGATATTGCCTGGGAAAATATTCTGAAAGGTTTTAGCCAACCCGTATGGGAGGCGGATGGTCGGTGACCAATGACCTTATGCCACGCTGGCGACCCAAGTCATATAAACTGATTTGTAATTAAATAAAGGAGTCATTATTGCTCCTGAACT
This sequence comes from Struthidea cinerea, assembly GCA_013397865.1. Taxonomy (NCBI): domain Eukaryota; kingdom Metazoa; phylum Chordata; class Aves; order Passeriformes; family Corcoracidae; genus Struthidea; species Struthidea cinerea. The sequence continues at coordinate 45,782 of VZTI01005954.1, forward strand.
GGTGTGTCCTTCCTCGCCACTTGTGCCGCTCACAGCGACATGTGCTCTCTGCAATTTTGCTTTTTTCGTCTTAATCAAGCCCTGGAGGTGTGTGGCAGCACAGACCTCAGACTGCCACCATTCCTGGGCAACTGCTCTGCTCACTCCCAGTGGGAATCATCCCTGAGTTCTGCAGAGATACAGGGAAGTGGGAGAAGGGGATGCTGCAAAATGATGCCTGCAAAGACTGTGTCTCACAGTGACTTTGTGAGTTTTCTAATGCCCATGAAAAAGCCCACTGCTCTTTTCTACTTCTGGACAAAACCCACGATGGGCTGACACAGCAGTCCGCACACCACCATGGTAAAAATCACATCCACAAACACTGCTTTGGCAGCTAAAAAAGTGAGTGATGCTTCCCCTCCTGAGCCTTCGAGGGTGACGGGAGCGTTGTTGGTGTGGTTATGCTGCTCCAGCAAAGCAAGAGGGGTTTGCAAAGGCCATGTATCACCACTGACACTCGCAGCAAGGAACAGCCTGGTGCTCTTGCACAGAACAACCCAGCAGCGTAATCACACCCGCTTTGCATTGATGTGAACAGCAGGAGTGCCCACAGTACCAGCTCCTCCCTCCATGCTTTTTCCTCCAGGAATGCAGGGGTTTCTGATTTTGGACCTTAACTGGCCACTTAAGTCCAATGCTTCAGGTCAGCAGGAGACAGGGGAATTCCCCTCTCCCAAGAATTCATGACTCTGGGAGCAGAAGAAAGCAGAAGCAAACGCACATGCTGGCCAGGAGACGGAGGAGGGATGGGAGGAAGGGCTGGATGAGGAGGCTGTGGCAGGAAGAGGAGGTTGCCCATGGCTGACACATCCAGGCCGGCTGCCTGTGAGCTGTCCCACTCCATGGTGTGATGCAGAAACAAGCAGAACTGTGTGATCAGAGTGCAATGCTGCCCTGGGGTGGGCTGCAATGGGTGGGAGTCCTGGAATTGGGGGTGTCCAACCTAGCGCACCCCATTTGGGAAGCCTTGTAGGGTCGGGATGGTACTGAATCATCACACAGGTTTTTAAGCCCAATTCTGTGGCTTCAGAAAATTCCTCCCCAGTCTGTGTCTTAATTTCCTCTTCTGCCTTTTCCTTTAGACTCTGACATCCCTGATAACCACCAGACTGGGGGAGGAATGGGAGGTGGCACAGGCTGCTCTGTATCCCCAGCTCAGGACTGGAGTCCATGTCCCTGGGTTTCAGAGAGGGCAAGAAAGAAAGAGGAGGAAGAGGCTGGTGAGGCCAAAGAGCCTTTTCAGAGGGCAGCTGCACCTGGCTGGCAACTCAGGGAGGTCAGGCACAGAGGGAAGGGGAAGCAGCTTGGGTCCATATGGACAGAACAGGGACGAACTCTGCACCGGAGAGCTGAGCCATTATTCCCCCAAAGAAGTGAATGGCACCACATCAACTGCAAAGACATCACAAGAGATGACAAATTCCAGCTCATCCACCATACGTACAACGTATTTCACAGAACCCTGGCTCCAGCCTGCTCAGCCACTGGCTCAGACCAACACAGGTCGGACGGCATCCAGAAAGCAGCCAAAAGGCAGAGAGCTGCTTGTGACCCGCTGCTTTCTTCCCTGACCAAGAGGACAGGACGCATCCATGACATGTGACAAGCCATGCCATGCCAGGCTGCTCCTCATGGAACATGCAGAGTTGGGGCATGCTCAGTACAAAGCTACTCACACTGTCCAGTTGTGGAGAGGAAAAACATACAGGGTTGGGAATGCTCAAGAAAAGACAGCCCAACATGAGCAAAAATGCAGCACCAAGGTCTGAGCTACAGCTCCAAACCTCCTCATGGTTTCTTGGCATGGACCTATGTTGGGGTGCACTATGTGCTGGTAGAGAGATAGGCCCTGAGGATCAGAGAGAGGGCCTCTTTCCTGGGCCTGGAGGTGACCCTGGGAGTGCATCCAGGTCACCGGAGATGGACTGAGAAAGGATTGTGTGTTTTTGGACAGACTGGGCCTATGAGAAGTGTTAATTGTAGTTTGTAGCCTTATAGGGCATTGTTTGCCTATTACCATAATAGGTAAAATCTGTGTAATACCCCAGGTGATTGGGGGACACTGTGGTGAACATCTTTCCTGTTTATATGATGTTATATCCTGTTGGGTGCTGGTATTTAAGGAATTCTGACTGTGCAATAAACGGCTTTGCATTTTCCATCTGATGAGCAAGGTGCTTGCCCATGCGTCATTACTGCAGACCTACTGAGTGATCTCCTGTCCTCCAGAGGTGAACCTACTCCTCCTACACATCCAACCTCAGCCACATGGGATGTTGAGTTTCCCTGTGAACCCGACTCTGATCCAGTCATGGTTTTGCGATCACTCTCCTCCACATCTCCCATCTGGGGCAAATGGCAGCACTGGGGAGCCACTGCTGGTCCCTGCTGACACAAGGTTCTGTGCACACACTGCTGGACTCTGCTCTTTTGTGTCCCCAGAGCAAGACCAAATTTCCCCGTGCGGCTTGGAACATCGGCTTATCTTTGCTCACTTGCTTTTGGCAAATACTCCTCTTCCTCCCCTCCCACCAGCAGCCAGGCTGCCCAGGCTGGTACCCTGTGAGCTGGTGGAGAGAGGGGCACAGAGCCTGACATTAGCTGTGCTCAGCAGGCGGTGTATGGCTCCCGTCAGTGCAGAGAAGACCATCCTGGAGAGAAAACAAGAAGCGGTCACCCTAGGGATGGTATCATAAACCATTTTAATAAGGCATTTTTCTCCCCCTCCCCACCATCCTAACTCATGCGAACGCTGCCTTGTTCAGTTGGCAGCAAACGATAAAGACCCCCAGGGAGAGCAGGAGGGGGAGAAAAGGGACATCTGTTTAGAGCATTTCTACTGCATGGCTCTCCCAGGCTACTTCTATCTCTTCTTGTCAAAATTTATCAACTGCGTAATTGTTTAAACAGCATTAAAGTGCTTGGAGCAAGAGCAACTGGAAATTGTCCTGCAGTTGCCTCTGGTACTGATGCTGACAGCTCAGGAAGGGACTGGGAGAGAAGGGATCCATTGGGCATGGGAACCCTCTGACTCCTTTTCCGGGGGGGAGACACCACCCTGTCCTGCTAACAGGAGGAAAGCAGGAAAGTAATCTCAGTTTATCCTGGTGCCCTTCCCTGATTTCCAGGCCCAAAGCTCTGCTCCTTCTCCTCTGCTCCCTGTCCTGACCTGCTGTTAGCACACATTTAGTCTGCTAAATTATTTACAGCAGACGCAGCGGCTTGGGAAACCACAGCTAATGACAATGTCTTTCATGCTGAAGTACCCTGGACCTTGCCCTGACCCTGCTGAGCCCTTGGCTGGCACCTCACTGCCTGCCTGGGCCTCACTGTCATTCCCAGCCACCTCCAGAAGTTTCAGAGAGAGATGGAAAAGCTTTGGATATTGGGAAAAGATGAGACTTTGCTGCTGCCTGCCATCTCCTCTCCTTAAGACAAGAGGGATGTGGCCATTGTGGGGATCTCCACTGTGGGGTCTTCCCATCTCTGGTGACACTGCCTGGCCTGGGTCCCTGCAAACATGGGCACATGTGGGCAGTGACAGGCAAGAGTTATGCCCTGTGCTGGTGACATTGGTGGGGTTTCTTCTTTCAGCACCTTCTGGGAAGCAAACAGTGACCTTATATAAGTACCAGAGGCGTTTGGAGCTGTCGTGGAGAAAGGAAAACAGCATTCACATGTGGAGCATCCACCCCTTTGCTCATTGCCCCGTGGCTGCAGTGACAGGAGGTGGCTGTATCCTGGCCTGTTCCTCCCCTCCCAGGACCCTGGAAGCTGCAGACACATTGCTGGTGGGCGGCAGGAAGCTTGCACCAAATATTTTGACAAGGGGCACTTAGGAGCAGCTCAGGTAAAATCCTTTCTGGAACAGAGGCCAGTGCAAACAGAGAACCAGTGTGTGTCCCCTCCAGTCGCCAGAGCAGTCACGGTCCCCACCTGTGGCCACCATCCCCCAGCCAAGGAGGGTTTGTCTTCTCAGCCCTAGGCATCCCTAATTCCTGGCACTCCAGAGCAAGGGTTGTGGGGAGCTGTTTAGACTGGACTTGGGATTCTTTAATTACAGAACTGTTTTTGTCACGTTAGGCAGGATAAACAAATCTCAGGAGAGCAGGAGGCGGCTGTGCTGCCATCCCCCCAGGACATGGGATGTTGGTGCTGCATGCAGCCTTCAGTATCTGTGCTAGGCAAGAATGGGGATGGTTTTCCAGGAAGTTGCCAAGCCCCAAAGTCCTTTTTCCTTTTCTCCTCCAGCCCAGCAGCTGGAGAGGATGCACAGGGGGCCTCTGGAGCTCATTTCACACGTAGGTCCAAAGCTCAGGATCCCACATTCACTAAGAGGGTTCTTAAGCAGCCTCTCTCTGATGGACACTACATCCTTGGCTCTGGCTGGTCATTGGCAACCCTGGAACTCTGCCACTGGGGGAGGATGACAAGGGGGTGACCACCTTCTCCTCTTCTCAGTGCCCTCGTGCTGCACGATGCTCCTGCCACGACTCTGGTGGAGCCATGAGCTCTCCACAGCACCCAACACAGCACGGGCTCGTCAGTCAGTGAGGCTGAGTGTGGGGTCACATCCCTTCAGGCTGGTCACACTGGCCACCTCCTGGGCATGCTCTTCCCTCAGACAGCATTGGCAAGGCCACGGCAGAGCAGCTGGTGCTGCTGTCCCGAGCCCTGGCTGCTCATAAATGCCCCGTGATGCTCCGCTGGCCCCACCACCGCGCGCTCCTCGCCGTCCCCAACTCCCCCACGGGAAGGGGGGAGCCGTAAGGATGGGAGAGGGGATATTTTTATTGTTTCTGACACCGGCTGCCCCAGATTATCATGTTTTACGTAGCGAGCCAAGGAAGCATCACTCTGCTATGCTGCAGCTGGGCTGGCTGCCCAGCCCAGCGAGGGGAAGGCGGAGAGGAAGAGCGGGGCGCGGGTGCAAGCGTATGAGTGTGTGCACACGTGGGCCACGGGGCACGGCTTCATTCAGCCCTTCCCGCCGCGGCATGCAGCCTGCAGCCCCCCGAACGGGGCGGAAAGGTTGCCTGCTGCCTGCAAACGTGTTTGTTTTTCTAGTCCAGCTCCTAATTCGATTAGGACTAATTGCATTTGAGAGCGTGGTGGGGTTTTTGGGTGGGTTTTCTTTGGCTTTCTCCTTAAAGAGCCGGGATAATAATTTGCATACTGTTACCCGGTACGCCTTTCCAGCTCTCAGCCGGGCCAAGACGCAAAATCTGGTCGCAGGCAGCGCAGTTCATCCATTGAAATTTTCCTAGCCATGAGAAAACAGCACAACATGGGAAGGCAGCGACTGGAGAGCCTGCACGCCTTGTGAAATAAAGCCGAATTTCAATGAACAAAGCATACCTGCAAGCTTGTTGACACTCCCTTTCTGCGGCTCTCAGGAATCAGGGGGTGATGCCTGGCTGAGAATCACCCCAGGACCACCGCACCTACCCAGCCCCCAGCGCTGCAGGCACATGGGGGAAAAAAGCCCCTCCACAGTAATGAACCCAACAGCCCTGGGGTGCATCTCCCAATTCTGGAATATCAGCAGTCATTTAAATTTATTAGCTCCACCCTTGCTGTAGGTTTGGTCCATGTTAATGTAGTCCTGCCTCAAGCAGTGCTTGGGCACAGCCCTGGGCCTGCCCTTGTGCAGGACTATCCCCAAAGGGCAGGAGCACACTGGGAGGGTGAAAGGGATGAATCCAAGGGGTGGGTGCTGTTCCCTGCCAGCTGGCCCTGGTGCCAGGGAATGGTCGCAGTCATGTTTAACTTGTTGCTCCTGAAATAGCCTAAGTTTACATCGCCACGGGAAGGGATTGGAAGAGTTCAGAGGGGAAAAATCCATCAAAAGGGCTTTTTTTAAAAAAACAACCAAGCTCTGCATCACAGATCGCTGGACACGAGCAAGGAACTATCTGCATGCACTGACTCCAAGCCCATGCTTCTCCCTCAGCATCCAGACAGGAGCACCAGCCTGACCAGAGGCACCCCGATCCGAGGCAGAGGCATCTTCGCCACTGGCTGCCAGAGCCAGCCAAACTTCTGTTCTCCCAAGCTGGCATGTCATCAGTGCCCTTCTGCAGTTTTCTCCACCCAACCAACCCATGGAAGCAGGCGGGCACACACCAGTCCCTGGCACTGCCTTCCTCCACTGTTTAGCCAGTGCCCATCACGGGGTGCTCACGCCTGCCCTGGTGGAGCCAGAGGTGCACGTCTTACATGGAGAGGTCACTACCTCCTTGTTTTGCTTCATTATTTTGGATAGGTGAAACAGAAAAAATGTTTTAAAAATAACAACAAAAAATAGACACAGACTTGTAGTACACCCCTCTGGTTGCAGCTGGAGCCCAGCTGGGACGAAAAAGACTTCTAAGGCAGAGAAAAGGGAGGCTCTGATTATTTATTAGTGGCCGATGTTTGATTGCTTGCTAATCAGTCCAGAGAACACTCACGCTCTCCTGGCCTCCCCGCTCACATGTGGTTCCTGTTGCTTTGCCCCTTTCCCCCTCCCTCTCTCTGGTTTTTGCTTTGTTTGTTTTTCTGTTAATTTGGTTGTTTTTTCCATGTCATTTTCCGTCAAACCGCATGTTTTTTCCTCTTTCTCTCGCCAGCCGCTGCAGTGACAGACATGGAGGAAGCAGGCCAGCCTGGGACTGCTTGTACTCTGCCAATCCCTTTCCCACATCCGTGGCCTGGGAGGCAGCAATGCCCATGGGGCAGGGCTGGGGCTGGCACCAGGCTACAAGACCCTAGGCCACCACTGTGACATGGAAGATGACTCCACTGCCTGCATCCCGATCTGTGCCCCTACTGCTGGAGGGGATTCTGCTGTATTTCCTCTCCCATGCAGACCCCATCTCTGCTTGCACTCCATCCCGTCAGGCAGCAGCTTTTTTGGGCAGCAGGATGAATGATGAGGGTCAGATGGATGTCGGCCAGGGCTTGTCATCCCCAGAGCGGGACAGAAGGGCAAAGGGGCACAGGTGCTGGGCCGGGACGGAGAAAAGCAGGTTAGAAAGGGACAGAGAGATGGGAGTGGAAGGAGGGTGCCTGCCCTGGCTGCCTCCCTCCCGCCCTCCCTTCTTTGCACACAAGGCCTCCCCACTCCCATGTGCGCTCTCCAGCTTCTGGCAGCCTTTCCGACGCGCGTTTCCACTCCTCTCTGGCCCATTAGCAGTATTTTTATAACATTCTGTAACGCACAGAGCCGTGTGCCAAACCTCAAGAGTGCATTATTTCCCAACGTTATTGTTATATCCACCCCCGAGCCCTCCGGCTGCGCGTTTCCAAATGCGGAGCTGTGGCTTGTGGGGGCAACCAGGAGCCCGGCACCGCGCTCCTGTTACCCAGAGCCTTGCCCTCCCTCCTGGCCTGCTCCTGGTGCTCAGCCCTGGGCTCAGGCCAGGGATGCCTGGTGTGTAAAAAGACCTGGACCCATCTCCTGCTTCTGGCCACAGATGGGCATCTGCTGCTCTCAGGCCACAGGGCAGGTGATCACTGGAGATAAACACCTGGTTGCTCTCCTGTGCTGCACCTCACAGTCACCTGCCTGAAAAAAGGGGCAGACCAACAGATCACTGCTCAAAGTGCCCTAGAAGAGGTTTCCCCTGGAGAAGTGCCAGCTTCCCTCAGGCCAGTTTGTACCGAGGAGGATTCATGCCTTGTAGGTCGCTGATCTGGGACCTTTAGCGATAGACAAGCCTGTGGGCCTTTCCTTCTCGCCATCCCCGGATGCGCACTGTCCCACTGCACATGCAGCAGTGTCCCCATTTCTGCAGTGGGTGAGACAGCCCAGCTACCCCCAGCCTCTGCAGGGTGCTGCTGGGCTCCCAGCCACGTGCCCCATGATGTGGATCCGGGTGTCAAACCCATCTCAAGGACCATATGAGCTACCCGTGCCCTCCCTCCTGCCTGCTGAAACACATCGATGAGACACCTTCACACACTTGTGCCTGCACCATTATGTAGCATCCTGGCCCCTTCAGCATGAAATCCCCACCCCAAATATCCTCTCGTCCCTCCATAGCCACTGGCGTATCTAACCAAAGCTCCCTGGTCCTCGTGGGTCAGAGCCATTACACATAACACCATTGAGAGTGGCTCAAACGCAGTCCAAACCTGATGCCGAAGCTTCCCTATCCCTTCCAAGAGCTCCCCCTTTCAGCACAATCTGATCCCCTGTAGCTATTTCCTAAGCTGTGTTCCAATTCCCATACTAATCCACATTTTCTCTGGTTTAACTCATAATTTCCCATGTGGCATCATAGCAAATACTTCACTGAAGTCAAGACAGATTACACTGACCACATTTCTGGGCTTAGAAAACTGGTTCCCTTATCAAAGAGAGCTATCAGGTTAATCTGCTGTGATATATCCCTGGCAAGACCCCCTCGTATTTTTTTCCCATTTTCCATTTGTCTCCACGTCTTTAATTGCTCCCTCTTCCAAGTGCACCCTGCGGCCCCACTGTGCTATGGGGTCAGGCTGTCTGATCAGGACTTCTCCTTCTCTCAGGCATAGGAGACACGTCGCACTGGGTACCACCACTGGCCTCTCAGCTGCTAATGAGCCTTGCTAATGAACAGATGTCCTCACATGGGGATGAGGTGCTCCCCAAGCCTTCAGTGCATTGTCTTCTTTGAAGGCACCTCCGCAACAGCGGGTCATCTCCACGTTTCATGATCCCTCCTCTCCCTTAGCCTGTGCTGCCCTTGCTCTCAGCATCGCTGCTCAGACCCGGCGGGGTTCATTTGGTATCGGGCTCTGCCAAGCTTACTTTTAATCTCCCCTGAAACCTGTCTGCAGAACCAGCTCTGCTCTTCTCTCCTCGTTTGCTCTGCATTTATATGGCTAACCCCCCTTTCCATTTCCTCTGCAAGGTCTCACTCAGCTTGACTTCTGGCAGGTCTCCCTTTATCCCTGTGCTCGCTGACCCCCACGCCAGAGTTTGCTTTGCTAATTGACACCCTTTCCCGGTCCTCGACCCTTCTCTGCTCCCTCTCCACATCCTTCCTCTGGTGTTGTATGCTCAGGAGCACCCCTGCCTTGCCTGGGGGTCACATTCCAGGTACCATCATTTATTTAATGAGATCCCCAGCACTTCTCCACGTGCAGCCCCAGTCCCTCACTCTCGCTGCAGTCATCTTTCTTGTTGCCCCAGTAAAAGAGAAAAATGCAGGCACAGGCCTGTTTTCATTTAATTTCCCATGCAATTGAAATGAAACAAGTCCAAGATCCCTCAAATCCCAGGTTTGGGCTCCCAATGCACTCAGCTGCAGCAGCGATGCTACCACAGGGCCGTGCTGCAAATCTCCCACGAGTCACCCATCTCCATGCCCAAGCCCATCTCCACTTCCTCCTGGGATGCTCCCAAACCCACTCCTTCATGTGAGTCCACGCACCTCCAGGGAATCCATCAATCATGCCCAGCAGAGCCAGGACACTTGGCGTGGGGTGGGGGAGGCAGGGGCTCGGGGCTGCAGTGCTGGGAAAAGAAACCTTGCAGAGAACATTAAATTACAATCCAGCCAATTAAATTAATTACCACTAAAAGCGTCTCACCTGATTAGTTCCTTGCACAGTTAATTGTGTTAACATCACCAGACACATGTTTATTTATTTGTCGCCCTCTCTCCTGGGGCCGGTGGCCCCAGCAGTGTCCAGCTGGGTTCCTCAGCTGCCCAGTGCTCAGGGAGCTGTAAGCCTCCAGAAAATGGGAACACACAGTAATAGAAAACAGCAGGATTTGGGCTCTAATGCTGAGCAATTCCCACGGGTCCCTGAGTGGATTGATAGGGATTACTATTAGCGAGGTGCTTAGCAGATGGAAGAGCCATTGCAAAACCACCGCGATGCCACAGCTGCAGAGGATATGGCTGGAGGCTGCAGACCTCTCCCCGCTCCCTGTTTCCTGCAGACCCGGGCTACAGCCCTCTGTGCACTGGCACAGCCTGGGACCTCTCCCTAGATGGGATCTGGTGAGCACATGCCCAAGCAGAGGAGCTGCACAGCCTCCTTCTGCTGCTGCCTGCACCAGATCCAGCTCCTGCCTTTTCTGGCTCTGAACTAGCTGTGAACACCTCCTGACCAGACAATGCAGCTAAAAAGCCCCTGACTCATTTGTTAGGCAGTGGCAGTGGCCTTTTTGCCGGCCATGCTCCCAACCCCCACACCCGCTCACTGGTTAAACCCTGCCCTATGCTGACTGCTTCCCCTCATCTGCTTCTCACATCACCTTCCAGCTCCTTCCAGCACCCTTTCTCCTTGGCCCACACGCCAGGATCCATCCCACACGACCCTAAATGACTCGGACACTGAACAACATCACTAAAATTCAAATCTCTCCTCTAGGTGCAGTGAACCCCTCATGCCTTATTTTCAGGGCTTACACAGACCCTCCTGTGACCCTCTGTCCCTGGACCATGGCCTAGGATGGAAACACCACCCTGGCTCTCATGCAAGGTGCAGAAGGTGAGATAAGGAGTAGAGGAAGGCTCTGCTGTGTCTTCCAAACCTGAGAACATACACCCACCTGCATACACCACGACACGTCCCTGGATGGTGGAGCTCCCAGCTGGAGCATCACAGTTACCATCCCGCAGCTGGCTACGCCGGCTGGTGCCCCCAGACACCCACGGCTGCCGGTTGCATCCGCCGTGCTGCAAAACACACAGTTGCTATCAGCTGTACAAACACAGCAGCCCTCAAAACACACAGCTGCTATCAGCTCTCAGCATCATGTGAAATATAGCACAACACTTATCTCCCCCACTGAGGCCCGTGAATCGGCGCATCCCGTGCCGAAGATACGCAAAATGCTGGGGAACAAGCAGCTGTCCTCCAGCACGCCTGTGCAAACCCAGGGATCACCAACACCTTTTGGTTGCTCCTCTGAAACAACCACCCTGAAGTAACCCCAGCCAGGGCTTCTCCTTGCTGACTGCAATCCTCTCTGACAGCTCTTGCCACCTGCAGAGATGGTTGTTGTGGCACAAGGCTGGATGGAGAAGCTACGTCCCTTCTCAAATTATTCCTGAGGCACCATTTTATTTACTGGGTTTGATCCAAAGCTTGGGGCAGAGTGGCCGATTCCAGCCGGGATTAGCATGCCAAGAGGACCTCATATGGTGGTGTGCAGCTGACAACCCTATGTACGGGAAGTAGAGGGGTTGGCGTGGCAGGAGAGGGGGTTGTGAGGCGTCAATATGGGAGCAGAGATGGCCCCCTTCCGTGCGACATGCTGGGGTACTCACTTCCCACCTTCAGGTAGGTCTGGTATTTGAGGTGCCAGGAAGAGCCCTCGTAGCAGGAGTACTGGCCACTCTGTGACAGGTCAACATTCTTCAGGATCAGGTAGGACCCGTTCAGGTGGGACTCATCGATGTCGGTGCCATTGGCTGTCCAGGTCACGGCTGCATCCCAGTCCATGGAGCCACACTTCATGGTCACGTCCGCACCTACCCGCTCGTATTGGATGTGGCTGTCTGTGGGAAGGAAGAGGAGAAAGACAGGTGAGCTCAGAGCCCCTCAGCACAGCTGCCTTGGAAATAAGACATTATCATCCCATCCGCGAAGTAAGAGAAGGATTGAGGCATGGCCTGACACTGTTGGTGGCCAGGGAAGACCAAGTTCTCCTTCTGTCCCCAGTCATGATTTATTTTAGGCTAGAGTGGACCAGTGACCAAATACCAGAGGATCAGTATTCACGGACCACCTCCACCCACAGGATGGTTTCCTCTCACCTTTGCTATGGAGAACACATGTCAGGGATGCAAGTATGGCTCACCAGCCAAACACCCCACAGCGCGGCCCGGCACACAAGACATTGTCAGTCCTGTATCTAGGTGACTTGTTGCAGGACACAGACCAAACACACGCATCAGAAACTCCCAGCGGAGATACAACAGAGCCCCAGGACTTGTCACCAGCAAACTCCATATGTTTACTAGCACAGATGGGAAGCAGGTAACTCTCCCTGCAGTTCCCTATCCAGGAAACCAGGTAGGAGGATTGCAACCTAACCGTGCTGTGCTGTGGAAAGGTACAGCTGCTTGGTGCATGCAGTGCTGTTTGTCTCCCTGCCTGGGTTTTCTTTTCTTTCCACAATAACATGATGCCTTGCTGAGCTGTTTGATGTAGCAGCTCACGAGTGGGGCAACACAGCTCATTGGGCACCAGCTGCCTAATTGAATTTTCTCAGGTTTCTGGACAGGAGCTGGAGCTGACATTCATTAATGATCCTTAGCAACTGAATATTTCCCGTGTTGCTACACTTGGCTGCGCTGAGATGCATGCAGCAAGGATAAAACCACGTGCGTGTGTGTGCATGACACAGGCTGAGCAGCACGGGAGGATGAATGGGTGTGAGGTTCCTTCAAGGCTTCATCAAGCCTTTGTGCACAGGCAAGGGTGGCTCAGTTCTCAAAATTCTCCTGGGCTTCAAAACCATGTTTGACAAGGTGCCTTCCAAGGAAACTAAGCAGCCCTGACACATGGGGAAAGTCCTTGCAAGGATTTATAGCAGCTAAAGTCACGAGACCGAAGGTGAAAACAAGCTGTCAAATGTAGCAGTAGAAGATATCACTGCTGAAGTGACATCTCAAACCCAAAATGGAAAGCACCGTAACTCAAAAGCCATGAACAAACCTGTCCCCATGCTGTTTAGGAGCACAGCACCACTGGAAGCAGGGCAGAGGAAGGAAACTGGAACAGCTAAGGCTGGAAACAGATCCCATGTAAGGATGGCTTAGTAGACTCAAAACCTTCATCCATAAAAGGAGACAACCAAGCAAAGATGTGACAGACACTTTAGCAATGGTGAGTGACATGAAGAGGACAAATAGAGAAGGACAGCTTGCTCTTTCTCCTGATAAAATAAGGGGGAGCAAAACAAGCAAAAGAAAGTGGTCTTTTTTTCATGAATTGTGATTAAATTACAGAAATCTATGTCCATCAGATGCTGTTGATATCAGCATTGGCGGGGGGAACAGTGAGCAAATGAATCTATAGCACAAGACGTGACCTAAAACACTGAGCTGCCCAGTGAGCCTTGGGAGACTGCAACCAGCTGATGGTGGAAATGGATGGGAGAAGCACCTCCAAGGCTTCTCCTCTCTTTTCTCCCTCTCCTGATGTCAGCTCCTGGGTCCCACTGAGACATGGGACCACATGGGCATGATCCAGCCATTCCTCGTGTCTAAGCCCACATCCTGATCCCATCTGCAAAGCTGGCTCTGGATGTGTGCCTAGCAGGTCTCAGCCCTCCTGCAGATGGTGTGTCAGGACACCTGCTCCTGAGAGGAACAGAGCAACTTTGGGGATGTTATCCCCGCTGGGAAAGGGGGTGCTAAGGACAGGGAAAAACTGGTCTGTAGTGAGTAAGATGCTGGTGGAATGCCTCAGGACCATTTCTGACACTAGCCAAGGATGGAGACCTTTGGGAAACTGTGCTGAACAGAAAAGTGTATTTCAAGGGTCTTAAAAAAGCTGGGAGCATTTACTGACAGGCAGAAAGAGGGAAGAACATCTAAGATGAAGCATCTGTGTGAGGAGGGGTAGCTGGAATAGGAGCAGATAGACAGGCAGGAGTGGAAGAAGACAGTGGATGGACAAATGTGTGTAGCCACAGACAGACGGACAGCAGGCTGGATGGGCACAGATGGGATGGTGGGAAGGAGGGATGGAAGGACAATGAATGGCAGTGGTGCTGGGTGGATGGCTGGCTATTTGAATGGCTCTGGAGGTGGATGGATGGTTGGATGATGAATGGATGGACAGACAGATGACTAGGCACATGTGTGGATGGACAAATACAGATATCAGAGTTTCAGTAAGAATTCAAGCATTTTACTGAAGTTCTCCTCTAATTTCTTTTATTGCATAAGGTAAAGAGGTTTTGTCTTCCCATTTCCTGCTGACTTCCACGTGACCATTGACTTTCCTGTCCTTACACTGGAAATTCTGCTTGGCATAGACATCGGAGACATTGCAGCACCCACCAGCCTTGCGTGGAGAAAGGCTCGGTGCGGTGATGGACCCACAGACCTGCCTCCTTCGCCTGGCTCCTGACTGCCTGATGCCTACTCCCAGAGAAGGATTGAGATGGGGGAAAGCTCTGGGATGCTCATCTCTGCCTCTCAGGACTGTGGCTGAGAGCTTGTCTGTAACTAGTGGCTGAAGGACTAAGCTGGGAAGGAAAAAAGTCACATTGAGTTATTTCCTATTTGTCCTTAAACATGGAGCAAACACAACGGCATTCATCCAGAAGGGCAGAGGGAGCCATTCCTGAAAGACAGGTCTTTGAAAGCGACGCTCCTTTCCAAGGCAATGATTTAAGGTTCCTGATGAAGGAGAAACCCTAAGCACAGCTTCAGAGGAGGCATTTCTCCCAGAAGAGTTTGCTGACGATCTTACTGGAGCAGAGACAGGTCCTCATGTCCTCCTGTGTCCCATGCCAGGTGTGGGAGTCCCACCCAACCATGGTGATGTGTGGCAGCCCCTTTGGGAAGGGGCACCATGGGGACAGCTCCCCGTGAATGCTGGAGCAGCCCTGCACTGAGAACAGCAGTTCTGCCTTAGGATGGAGATGGGCAGGGGTGACCAGAGCTCTACTGGGACCCTCCACTTACTGCAGGCTGGGGATGGGCAGGAACCCCCTCCAGCCCACTCAGAGCTCCACAGCTCCCTTGAACAGGGAGGAAAGGGAGGTTTGTCCACACTCCTGGTGACTGGTTACACATGGGATCAATGACCACAATGGTGCCTGTGCTGCAGGGCCAGCCGTTTTGGATGGACATCAGCTGGTGACATGGATGGCAGAGGGCTGCAGCTTGGGAGATTTGAGCTGGACACGGGCAATAATTTATTCTCCTGGAGAGTAACAGAGCACCGGGACAGGTACCCACAGAGAGGGGAGATCCTCATCCACGGAATTTGTCAGGGCTCTGCTGACAAAGCTGTGGCTGATCTGGTCTTCTGCTGAGGACAGACCTTTTCCAAGTGGAGCACTGGACTAGACACTTCCAAAGATTCCTTCCCAGCAACACAGATGTGATCATTGGCTAGAACTGACACTTCAAGATGCTGCCCTGTCCCTACGGCACCCTGCTTCTCCAAAGTATGCTGCCTTTTGGGTCAAGTGACATCACAAGGCTGTGATGCCATCGTAGAGGGGCTGTGATGCTGCACCCAACCAGCAACATGTCTCTCAGCATCCAAGCCCACCAGGGGCCACATCCTCTGTCAGGCACAGCATGGCTTATGACTCGAAGTCCCAGATCTAGAAAGGAGCCAGTGATGATGCATAATGGGAGCAGAAATTACAGCTTTACCCACAGCTCTGTAAAACTGCAGTGGAGGGAAGATGGGAGCCAGTTGTGGAATAAACATATACAGCTTCCAGCAATGAACCTGGGGCAGCTTGGTGAAATGAGCTGTGAGCTGCTTTGCTGCACCAGGAATGATGAGTGACAGCTTGATAGGTCCTGCAAGTGCAACAGGGACCAACGGGACAGCAGTCCAGCAGACAGATGTGGAGGGAAGATGAGACAAAGCAGCTGAGATGTGGGGCCCATGGAAACATATTTGATGCCTCCCAAACCCATCCATCCAACAGAAATCCAATAGGAACCTCATCCTCATTTTCCTCCTTAATGAGTCTTGACCTACATCGAAACTGGAAGGGCAATAGCACAGGGAAATCCTGCAAAAAGCTGAGGACTGCCCTGGCATGCACTGTGCTAGGAAGGAGTGGAACTCCTCTTGGGACCTTCCATCTCCATTCCTCTGCCTGTGCTCCAGCTGAGGCTCCCACCCTGCCAGCATGGGCAGCTGCCAGCCATGGCAGGAATGCTGCTGGGCACTGGCATGTGTGGAGCCACGGATGTGGCACTGGGGGTCTGTGCCCAGACGCCTAAGGGGTCACTGGAACAGCAAGCAGAGGAAGTGGAGAGGATGGTTTGCATTCCTGGCACCAGTGCTCACCACAGCCCTTCAGTGGGGGTCTTTCAACCAGGGCCTGTGGCAAGACAACATCCAGCAGACACACACAGGGCCAAAACCACCCTTGCTGTGACAGCGATCCACAGGCAGACTGGGACAAATATTCCCTCTGAGTGCTCTGCCAAAATGCACTGCAGGGTTGTGGCTCATGTAAGCAGAGAGTGAGCAAAAGAAAGGCACTGCGGCATTTTTGGGGAGAGGGATGAGCACTCTGCAGGTTGCACAGCCTCTGGCTCTCTCCTTCTTTTGCAGATGGTGAAGCCAAAGCAGTGAGAAAGGCCAGGTCCCCACTTTCTCTGACAGGACATGGAGCACTTCTGCAGTGGGACAGAGAATTACATATGTGCCTTGGGACAGAGGCCTTCGCATCACCCCACTGGCCCTCATATGTCCCTCCCACAGCTGAGAAACCAGCCACAAATAATTGTCTCAGCAGCTAATTAGCTGTCTGTGTACACAATAAATTACACATTTAATATTTACACAGTGCCAGGGCTATGCCAAGAGCTTTCCAAGCGTATAAACCAGAAGGGTCTTTCACTCCACAACTTCCCATGGTAAATGAGATGAATCAGCCCACAGGAGATTAGCAGGGAGCCCCAGAGGATGGAGGGGGCAAGAGGACAGAGGGGTGTCCTGATCAGCCTCCAGAGGAGGATGTTCCTGGCCTCCTCCAGCCATGGGATGGGGTAGTGGCACAACCCTGTGGCCTCTCCCTTTCTTCACGACCCATGCCCACTGGCCTGAGCAGCCCCAACTGTGTCCAAGGAACACCAGTGGCTCCACTCCCACATGCAGCCTGACAGCCCCCAAGGTGTGCCCTTCTTGAGATGAAGCAGCCCCTGGCCCTGGAGAGGGTTCCCTGACACCAGCTTCCTGCAGCACACCCCACTCTCGATCTCCTCACATCTATTCCCTGTGATGCCACTTGGTCTTTGCACAGCTCTTCTTGCCAGCAGAAATCTTCCTTCGAGGAGAAGAAATTTCATGCTTAAGGAGGCACTTCTTCCACAAGTGATTTAAAACTGGGTACATCTTTGTAAGGAAACAAGCATAATTAAGTGTCATTGATGCAGCCGAAGATATGGACTGTTCCAAGTTAATTTTGTCCATTAATGAAGAGTTGCAGAAAGCAGAGCCCGCATTTGTTTGCTCTACTTTGGTAAATCCCTGGAGTCAGCAGCTTTGCTCTTGACAAGAAAAAATAATTAGAAAGAAACTTTAATTAAGAGATAACAGATGGGTGCTAAAGGACTTGTACTCAATCACACCATGATAGCCTGGAAGCAGACCTTGGTTTACTTCAGGAGTGTGGTGAAGGAGGGACTTGACCCCTCCGACATGCTTGGCTCAGGGCAAGATCCAGGGCAGGAAAACCTCTTCCCTCAGCCTGGATGTGACCACAAATCATCCTCCTGTGAGCGCTGGCAAAGCCCTGCTGCCCCCAGAGAAGTTCTGCTCCAGCTCTGCAGCAGCCTCACCTTTCACCTCCCTCTGAAGCTGCATCCCAAATCCAGCTGGGGATGGCCATCATGGGGTGACAAGGGCCTTCGTGGCCCTTCTAGCTGCTCAACTGCACAAGGCTGGTGCCTCTCCCATGAACCTTAATGCAACACCTACTGGGCCTTTCTGAGGATGAAGGGACACATTTACCATCAAATGTTGCATTGTCACAAATGATATCCAATTCATGGGCTCCCTCCCGGACTTGATGGTCCAGCAGTGTGATGGTGCGATGCCTGCACTGCTGTGAGCTTGACATGCCATGGCCCAGGCCGAGCTCCAGGTGACACAGTCAGGATGGCAGCACCATCAGGATGGGGTCACTTGCATGGTTCATGCACAGGGGCCAGCAAGGCTGTGCAGTGGCAGAGAATCAGCACCCTCCATGGAGAAAACACAGTGCTAAACCCAGCAGGAAACCACAGAACGGAGACCCACTGCTGGAAGCAGAAGACACACAGTCTCACAGCAGAAATGAGGGACAAGTCTTTGCTGCAGGACTGGCTCAGCCCCAAGGGATTTAGCAGCAACCTGTGCCTTTTGGGCTGTAGGCTGATGGGGAGCCATGGCTGGCAGATGTGGTAGGAGGATGGGGAATGCTGCCTTAGCAGGCAAGTAACTTAAGTCTCATTTCCTGCTTGTAGCATATCATCAGACCGGCTGAATCAACACCTTTGGTCTGGTCTGAGTGGGATCTCACCAGGGCAGAGTGTGTCCTCCCTGTGCCCTGTTATGTCTGTGTCTTCTCCTGGTACTGCTGCATTTTCATCAGTCCCACGTTGGGACAGAGCCTCTCTTGCAGCTCTTTAAACCTGCCAAATCACAACAGCCCAGAGCTCCACACTGGCAGTGCCCCTGGCTGCAAGCCAAGGGCTCCGTGTCAGAGGCAGCCTCGTTTCCCCACATGCCATCAAACCCAGCTCTCGCTAGGAGTAGTAGGAGCTGTACAGTGATGTGCTGCCCCAAGCACGACTTGACCCTGGCCACAGGGGACAAGCAAAGCTGAGAACAGCAACCAAATCCATCCTGCCTCTGTAACAGAGCCTCCTGAGCCACGCATGGGCAGGAGACCACAAAGGAGCTGCCCTTTCCCATGGCTTCAGGGTAGGAGTGAGCTCTGCCTAAGGATGCTAATGCTGGTGTGCACCCATCTGCAATGGTTGCATACCTCTATCACGGATCATGTTGTGTTGACCTAGCCAGAACCAGGAGAAGGTTCACCTCTGCTGCTACTTCTGCTTTTCTGTCTCAGCTGCTCTACAGCGGAGAGGTCTGGATTCTTTTGGGCTGATGATCTTGGCTTTTTGGGTTTTTTCACTGGAGGCTTTGTTCTTGCATCCCAGGAGGGGACCCGAGTTCATGTGTTCATCTGCTTTCCAGAAGGTCCTGGTAAGACCATCACTTGGATGTCTGTTCTAGCTCTTCTAGTCCAAGTGTCCTGGGACTCCAAGTGCTCTCCTTGCTACAGCTGGCTGAGCTGTGACACTGTTTTCATCCTAAAGCAAGGCTGGATGGGACCTTGCCCACTTGGCTTCCTTGCCAAGTCAGCTTGAGATGGCTCATCTCGAGGAAGTGCAGTTCCCTGGCAAAGGAGGAACTCCTCCAGTTCCCTGCAACTACATCGGGCTGCCCCAGCATGTGGGGTGGTATGGAGGGAAAGGTGCTGGAAGAACAGAGGGAATGGCACTAAGGGGAACCAGCACACAAGCAGGAAAACCCCACCAACATCCTCCAAGCTGGGCTCACTTGAGCGTTCAACCTTCGCTGCCAAATGACCGGTGCCAAATGGCCGGTGCTAGCACCGTGGGTGAGTTAGAAGCTTGTTTTTTGGTCCTGCTTTTTCATGCAGACAGAACTAATAACTCTAGGCCACAAAAGAGTGCTTAGATCAGGCTTTTCAATGCCGTTTAGGGGGAAATCAATACGATTCAGATTTAGGTGCCCAAATCAGAGCCATAAACACAAGAAAAGCTCATTGTGGTCCAGCAGCAGCGTGAAGATGCCTGTATTTACCAAGGTTTGGGGAGGGAAAGGTGGGGGCAGAGCCGGATAGAGACATCAGGGCACCTCACTCCCCACCGACTCCCAACCTGCCTTTCCAGCCCAGTGTACAGCACTCACCTCCCCATCGCTGTTTGCCACTGCCCACACGCCTGCCCTCAGATAACAGCCTTGCTCCACTCAAATACACTGGGGAAAACTGCTATTTGTTCACGTAACAACCCAGCTCCTGCTTCACCCTGCTCAGGGCTGCGGATTAGTATCAGGCATTGTGCAATGCTTTTTTATTAGCACAGAATTATGGAAGTCAGAGGCGTAAAAGACCTGTTGGGTCCCACTCAGTCCATCCTCCTTCTGCCAAGACAGTATTGGTCCCTGCAGCATATTTACTATTTCTTCAGTCTAATTTTACATACTGTACAATCTGTGCAGTGCCAAGTTACGATCCCTGTGTGAGAAGCAGAGCTCTCAATTTCCAGGCTCTTGGGTGTGTAAAATCACAACCGCGATGCTAAATTAACTTTTTTTTCCCTTGCATTTAATCATTTAATAGCTCTAAAATTCAGCCCCTCAGGCTCTTTCTGTCTGTCTGTTGGCTTGGGTTCTGCCTGCTGTAGGCCAGTGGCTTGTCGCTTACAGATGTAATGCTCACGCCCCTGGGTGGATCAGCAGCAGCTGGGCTTGAAGCTGGGGTAACCACAACTTAACACATGAACTTCTGTGGCCCAAGGATGGAAAAACTCCTCTGCTTTTTTAACCACAGGTACAGGAGGTTCATCCTCCCCCTTACTGCTCAGCCCCACAAGGAGGAGGCACAGAGTGCACTGCACACAGGGACAAGACTCAAAAGCATCATGGAAGCTGGACTGAGAAATCGACCCCTGTCGCAGCACCAAGACACGGGGGACAGGGCATTCCCTGGGGCTCCCAACAGAAGCACCACAACTTTTCTCTCCACCCCTGCATCCACTGAAGGTTACAACCCAGGGCTCGTTTCTTCCCAAAAGAGGGATTTCTTCCCCCTGCATCAAGACTTTCCTTGTGCACATCGCTAGAATAGCAGAGGAACTGAGCTGCTGCCAGGGCAGCACAGAGAAGAGGGTGGGAAGAACAGATGCTGATAAAATGGGAACCATTTTCTCAAGTTTGAGGGGTTTTTTGACCCAGTCACCATCACTCCTCCACGTAACACCTGCATATCTGGAGCCCGGTGCTGATTTCAACACAATATTAAAAATAAGGCACTCATCTTCTCTCCCCTGCAGGGGCTGTATCAACAACTAAGACAAGGCATCGGGATTTGCATTGGTAATAATTAGATACTGCATTTGCGTTAGATGCCTTTCACTCCGAAGGATCCTCAAGCAAAGACAAGCCTGGAAAGGATCACTGGCACGTGCTGAGCCGTGTCACAGCCAGCAGAGCTGCAGCCCACCCATCACACAGAGTATCTGCTGGGTGCAAGTACCTCCTGGGGGAAAGATGGGCACGTATCAGACCCATGGCACGCTGGAAAGAGCGTTACTTACACCAGAGACACAAAACAAACAGCTGAGTATAGCTAATGGAGCACTACAGACCACACAACAGGACCCCAGGACAGAACTCCTGGATCTTGAGCAGAGCTGGGGAGCAGGTTCCAGCTCAGGGCTGAGGGAGGCTGGGACTCTGGTTAAGAGCTGGAAAGTGTATCTGAACAACGGACATCATGACTGCAGGGTTATGGTCCCCAAATGCTTTCTGAGCTGCTTGTGGGGGTCAGCACTATTTGGGAGCCCCATAAATCCACAGGCTGCCTGAGTATTTACAAGTATTTACAGAGAGCTATCAAAGGTGGAAGTGCCTTTTGGATTTGTCTCTGGGCAGGTAGGAGAGATGGGGTTTTCTGCACACTACGTGGATGATTCCAGCATCAGGAAGTAGATCCATGAGACAGCAGGGGACTGAAAGTGCACGGTGCTTTGGGGCACACAGACAGAGCCTTTGCATGCCTTCTTGTGCAGATCATAGCATCATGGAATGCTTTGGGTTGGAAAAGACCTCTGAAGATCATTAGTCCAACCTCCCTGCCATGAGCAGGGACAGATGTGCATGTACCACAGAATCACAGAATGGATACACCTTGTTCATCTATCTGCAAAGCACAATGCAGAAGCTCACGGGGGATCACACCACCTCAGAAGAGAGAGGCTTAAGACAAGGACAGCAAGCCAGGAGCTTTCAGCAGGGTTGTTCCCATTCTTGGAAGCATCACAGAATGCTTTCAGAGGAGAGAGCATGCAGGCCCTTGAGGGGCTGTGAACTGAGCCAGTTCCCACCCAGCCCTGCTCCTTTGTTGGTGCCCTAAGCACCAATGTCCAGCACCCTTCCCAAAACCTGTGAAGAAGATGCTCTTAACCAGCTGAGCATTTCCAAAGCAGCTCCCACTGGCTGGCTGATGGCCTCATCATGCAGAACCCTCATGGCTTCATCACGCAGAGCCCGAAAAAACATGCTGTAATTTCCATTCGATATTTACGGTCTCTCTGCTTCTGGAAATACCTTCTCCTTCTCCTCCTCTGTCTCTTTGACACAGCCTTTCCTGCCTGTCTACCCACTGCCATTCCCTCCCCATACCACTTTGTTGCCATCCATCTGATTAAACTCTCAAAAGCAGAGAGCAGTGCTGCTTTTGGGAGCCCAGTCTGCCTTTCAGAGCATCTCCTAACCTCCAATAACTGATGCAGCCATTTCAGAGAGCCCTCAGTTTGGTGCAGTTTTTTGCATTCCCTGTGTTGGGGACAACGAGCAAATGTTCAGGAGCAGACATTCATCCAGTATGACTTGAAGCAATTGCACATTATTTCCTAAATTTCAATGTTTAAAAGCTTAGAGTGTCTTACTGCAGAACAACAGCTAAAAGGCCAGTTATGTTTCATTGACTGAAATACAAGTAAGTGTGCCCTGCTCTCTGGAGAGCTCTTGAGTTTGAAGCAGAAGATTTTAGGGAAGTGTGTTTTCTGAGAGTAAGACTCTTCAGAAGCTCACCATGTCCAGAGCTCCAGTTATCTGAAGGCAGTACTGAACTACAACTATTATTAGCACAAGAGATACTTGAATTCTGGAATTTCTGTAAAACGTTTTGAATTCAGGTTCAGAAGCATTTAAGGGACTTGAGAAAATATCTTTGGCTCCAAGTCAGCAAAGCACTTAGGCAAGGCCTTAACTCTGAGCATTTGTTTAAGTACCTTGCTGACTTGGGGCTTTTAACCCCGGCGAAAAGAAATCAAAAAGGAAAGAAAAGCCAAGGAAAAGAATTCTGATGTACATGGAAATCTCCAGACAAGCCAAAATAATAGAGGAATCTCTTCTGGAAAGTAAGAAAACAAAAAATAATAGCTACTTGCTTTAAAATTAAACACTAGAGGAAGCTTTCTGGAGGAGGGGGGAGAAAGACTCCCAGAACAAATGGAGTATTTCAATGTAGCCTAACGCCAGCTTCACTTTCTTGCCTCTTCAGCATTCAGAAGTTATTTATTGCTGAAAAAAAATCCCAAACCAAACCCAAAACCTGCTTCCTCCTCCCATTTCCAGACGAAGTGCAATGGGAGAGAGAAAAATCTTGGCTTCGGCAGCGAAAAAAACATCTCTGAAATGAGTCGGCTGTGAAAGACTGTCTCCATCAGGAGGGAGGAAGAGGATAAGGGATGAGGGAGTGAAGGGTAGTAATGAGGAGGAGGAAATTGCCCAGAGGCAGAAGCCTGCAAACAACCGCACGCCCTGCCTGCGAGGGGGGGAATACGAGCAAGTCCTTAAGGGGAGAAAATCAGTGCAAATCTATGCAGACACGCATGGAAAGCAACTACAGGCAGTGAGCGGCCCTACCTCCAGCTTGAGATCATGAATAGAAAAACCGGAGCCCAGCAATAAGAGGATCCTCTGCAGCCCACCCAGGGAGAGCGGCTGCAGACGGCAACGGGAGAGCGGCCAGGGGAGCGGGAATGGCCGAGAGGAGATGCCCCGGCTACCCCAGGATCCGCTGCCTGCAGCCCATCCCGCAGCGCTGGCATGGCCAGGGCAGGCTCAGGGTGCCATGAAGTTGAAAATGCTGCTCTGCCTCCACCAGGGCAAAGGTCCAAATTTACAAATATTCTCTGTTAAAGACGAAAAAAAAAAACCCAAACAGGCAAGTTCCTTCCTTCAGAAGGAAAACAAAGATTTTAATGTGTTTTAGGGTATTTTTTCAAAGCTTCTGCACCGAGTTGCACAAAAGGCTTTGCAAAACATTTGCTTTTTTAAGGGGAAGGGGCGGGTCAATTCAAAGCGAAGAACCTAACAATTTCTGAAAAATACCAAAAAGACAAACTGCAGCCTTTCCTTCGCCTATGCTTCATCTCTTTCTTATCTCCCCTGACAGAGAAATATGATTTTGTAAAACATTTGGATGTTGATGTGACTTAATTTTCAACAGGAAACGGCTCCCCTGAGGATTTTGCCCATCAGCTTTGCCCAGGACAGATTGGCAGCAAGCGCTTTGCTCCCTGACAGAGATCCCTCATGGGAAGCACAGGATTCCAGCACAGGGGATGGAGGCAGCTCCTCCTCAGCACTCACGCTGTCACACTGCCTGCAGCCCCCCAGGGATGGCCACCCTGTCATCCACTGCTTGGTGCCGGCACCCAGCAAGATGCAGCACCCGCCAAAAGGATCTGACAACACAAACGAGTGAGACGGACGAGGAGAGCATCATTCTCCCTGCCTTACACATGGAGCTGAAGTCCCCAAAGCAGATGAAATGACTGTCCCAGGAGAGTTGTTTCCATCAGAGCTAGGCTCTGGTTTTCCTCCTTCCCTGTGATCCTATGGCACCTGGTACATTGACACCAGGGTTTGGTCGGGCTCTCATGACCCTGATGAAATACAAAACCACGAAGCACTGAGTTAATTTCAGCCAGTGCCTTTTTAGTCACCTGGGACCCCTGTATGGCCCTCGGGATGCCTGCACTTGGGCACTGCAGGGTGGCTTGTGGGGCTATGGAACAGCTGCTGCTGTGTGCACCAGTGACTCCCTCTGAGGCACCAAAGCAAAAAGCCTTCCATAAATACTGGTTACACTAAAAAACTCCTCAGGGCTAAGCAAGTTAAGAAAAATGGCGCAAACTCACTGGAGGAAGGAAAACACAATTAAATCACCCAACAGCCTGTATCCACTAATCCCTTTTGCTACCAGGCTTGACTTGAAGGTCTCTGCCTGCTGACACCCACTTCCCACCCCTCATCCAGCCCTGACACTGCTTTCCCAGAATCCTGGCAAGGTTTCTGTGCACACATTTTATGTGGGAAAGAAAGCCCCCCACAGCCCTGGCTCCCAGCACACCGTCACAGCCCAGCATGTTGTGGGGTTACAGGTTGAGCAGGGACAAGCCCATGCCACAGCACAAATTAAAGGCACTGAACGTTTTCAGCAGGGTTCAGTATTCACCAGGCTGGGAGACACATCTGCAACATCAGGTAACAGCATTAAAAGAGCTGTGAGTGCTCGTGGCGACTCTCACCGTGAGGTTCTTCATTCTGGAGCTGTGATTTAGGGCAGGATGAAGAATGTGATGGGATTAAATCTGTCTCCCTAAATCCTGAGATTTTCCTTCTGGGTTTACATCCCAAAGTCCTTCTCATAGATCAGTGGAAGGATGCTTGGGCCCATCTCTCTGGAGCTGCCAAGAATAAAATTGCAAAAATATGGAGAAAGAAATGCGTCATGGATACAAAAGCCCGTGGACTCAGAGAGCTCCACGGAACAGACTTGCCCAGATTACAGAGTGAAGGGGTTCACTAGCACAGAGGTAGGGCTGTCCACTGGCTATCTTGCTCAGATGGAGCAGACACTTCCACTTTAAAGTGACCAATTCAGCCCTGCAACCTGCTCCAAATTTCCTGGGAGACAAGGCACATCCCTCTTCTTAAACAGCACTTCTTGGTGGCCCAGGGGTGAACTGACCCTGCTGCCATGCAAAAGGCATGAACAGCACCTTTGATAACGTTGAGTCAAGCTATAAAAATTTTTAAAAGGAAAAAAACCAAAAAAATTAAAAAAAACCCAACTCTATACAGACATGCAGACAGATGTTTCTTCTAAAATGACAGCTTCCAAAGTCCCATGTTGCTACTATTTCCCCTGGGATTTTCCTTTCTGTCTACCATGCTGCCAATGCAGCAGCTAGGTAACTTTTGAAGAGCACCAACCAGCAGCGTGAAAATAGCTGCAGTGATTATATTGCAACACTTCACTGCTTCCCTGAGCTGCAGCTCCCTCCTCCACTGTTGGAAGTACAATCAATGCTAATTAATTAAGGGCCAGAGCCTGCCAACCATGGTCACACCAACTTCAGTGCTGCTTCCTGAATATTCAGGGCTCACGCTCCATAAAAGTGAGGATCAGCCTCCACCAACTAGGGTAAAAAACAACAGAAACTCTCTTTGCAAACCAGGAGGGATGGACAGAGCTGTGAGCTCTGTTTGTGTCAGAGCTGAGAGCTGGAGGAGTCATCTGAGCCAGGGCAGACCCCAGTGAGCTGCAGCTGTAAACCAGCAGTGAGGCATCCTGCAGGCATCCCTAAAGGCTCTCCCCCAACAGGAACCATGGAACTTTTACACCAAGCCAAGGCTAAGAAGAGGGTGCTTGCGTGGGGCCAGAGACAGAGCACGAGCACCCTACAAGACGAAGGATGAGCAAAGCCCTTTCTCTTAGTGCCCAAAGGGATGTGCCCTGTGATGTTGGGAGATGGGAAGGCAAGGGCTGGGGGTCAATGCACAAAGATGGGGAGTCTCCCTGAGACCACAGAAGACAGGCAAAAGTCGCAGGACAGTGAATGGACTTCACTGGATCACCAGCGGGAACAGTACTGGAGCTCACCAGCAAGTGAGCCTGTGGCTGTGGTTCCTAATCCTGCCAAAGGGCTTGTGTGATGCTCTGGAAGTGAGGAGGCACCAGTGGGGGAATCCAGGCTCCTGATCTGCCCCTCCACTATGCCACACAGAGGGACCCTCGCACAAAGGAAAAACACAAGAACCTGTGCTTTCCATCATAAAGGTAAAACTAGTTTTCAAGTCTGCTGAGCACAGGAACTTGTGCCATGAATATGACCACCAGGCTCATGCCTTGCTGCATCCTGTGTAATGCTACACGCCCTCCCAACATCAGGAGTTCCTGCAGGGCTCAACAGCCTCCTCCCACTCTTCAGCAACATCACTGGATTTTCATCCCTTTGCACCCAGCCTCTCCAGTTGTCCCAGCAGCTGGCATAGGTTGTGGCAGGCTCACAGTTATGGTCAGACATGGAGGTTTCCACAGGAAATAGCAGGAGAGGACTAGACAGACATGAGCTTCTGTATTTAATGCAGTCTCACCCCCATGTGCCTCAGTTTCTCCCTTGCACAGCATCCTGTCAGCTGGAGCAACCACACCACAGCACAGGCAAGCCACAAACTCAGCAGAGTCCAACCTGCCAGGGCTTGTGGTTTGGCTGCAGTCAGAGGCTCTCTGTGACTCATCCTACAAAATCTCAAGTTCATGGCTATGGCTGGAGAATCCCATCAGGAGCACTCCAGGCTCAATTTACACCCCCTCTGAGAGTGGATTTGTGCATAAACAATGCAGATGATGAGCAGAGCTCAAGCTGAGCATGGTTGGAGAAGATCCGCACTTGGATGAATGAATGGATGTGGGGCTAACGAGGACAAGCTCCCAGCAGTGGACCCCTGTGTGTCGCTCTGCACCACCCAGGTTTCCAGCAGGTGCTGCTGTTGTGAGCCTGCCTTCATGCCACTCACAACAGGAGGGGACCCTGATCCCCCTCTGCAGCTCTGTTACCTCTGTGAGGGATGCTCCTCAACTCCCTTGGCTTCATTTCAGTTTGGATCCCAGAGGCAGCAGGTGTAGCCCCACTGCGAGCAGCAGAGACCAGCTGAGCACAGAGTGGACCTTTCTCCAGAGAACAGAAGTGCCCTTTGGAGGAGCAAAACATCCATTCCCCTCCATCTGTCTTCGAGCAGAGCTGTTATTCAGCAGCACACCCAAGGCCTGGACATCAGAAATGCACACACACAAGGGCACACCTCATGACACCTCTGCAAATCCAGCAGGAATCAAGCAAGACAGGCCACATGCTGCAGCCCTGCTTTAGCCTGTGCATCCCAGTCAATTCCTCAGTGTGATGGTGCCAGCTCTGCTCTGCCTACAAATCACAGAGGTCTTGGCTGGCAGAAGTCCTATGGGCTCCCGGCCTTGCAGGTCGATGTTCTCCAGCATCAGCTCTGTACACCTCTGGCTGTTTTGCAAAGCTCCAGAACAGATGACTAAGAAGAGCCCGGCTACTGGCAGATGACTTAAATCTGCCAACACAGGTCTGCTCTGGAGGAAATGCTGCAGGCTTTGCAAACTAAAAAAGCTAGGAAGGTCAAGTGCGTTGAACCTGGGATGAAAAGCACTACCTTTCTGTCAACTGTGTGCACCCTGAGGTGAGGTTTTGCCCCATCCACAGGGAATTTTGAACTGAGAAGTGGATGTGTCTTGCCAGGTACTCTCCCTGCATGCAGGCGCATGAAACTGCGCAAGAACATTTTATCCCCTTCCCCTTGTGTCTTAAGTAGAGCCAAAGCTGTTTTATCCCCATGCTGTGAATCACACCCACAAATCCCTTTCCCCAACACCAGCCTCCCCAGT
This sequence comes from Struthidea cinerea, assembly GCA_013397865.1. NCBI lineage: Eukaryota > Metazoa > Chordata > Aves > Passeriformes > Corcoracidae > Struthidea > Struthidea cinerea. The sequence continues at coordinate 74,028 of VZTI01005954.1, forward strand.
ACGGCTCTAATCAAGGGAAGGCAGTGCAATGAGGCTCCAGACTGCTCGGCTTCAATTAGCACCTGCTAACAGCTGAGCCTAGATAGCAGTGTTTTCCAGCAAATTGTACACCAGGAGATCAGTGGTTCATACAGGACTAATACTGCTGTAACCCCTCCTGCCTCCATCACTGTCAACTGCCTTGTGGTTTCACTTCACTTCTCCACCTGATGGGCCTTCCTGGAGCAGTCATTACAAGGTGACACACATCGCTTTTCCCCTCTGTAACGAGCCTGCCACAGCCCCTCCTCAATCCTTCTTCTCCTTCTCCTTTTAATAAGCCACAATTACATTGGCTTCTCTGCATGGATCCACCCCATTTAGTGCTGCCCAAGACCGCTTATCCTGAAAGATGCTCTTTTCATCCACAGCACAGACTGCATATCTTGCAAGTCGTTCTGTGTATTTTTTACACTCCAACACCTCCTGGCCTGATTAGGAATCCGGTATTTCCCTTTCCACAGAAGCACAGTGTCTGCTCAGAGAAATTAACCCCACCGAGGACTTTGATAACAGAGGTTTGTGGACGTAGTGTCCCAGCATCTGCACTCCTGATCCTGCTCCATGGTATCTTTGCTCTGTTCCCACCCCAGAAAATCCTCTCTGAGGAAGCAGAGATGATGATGTTTATACTCAGTGTCTTGCTGTGCCTGTGTTCCCATTATCCAGGGCCTTGGTTATTCCCAGACGTGTCACAGGTAGGCTGAAGGTAGCAGCAATTCCATGCCCAGCACCACAGATGGATGTGCAGGACCTGAATGTCTCAGCCTTTCCTGACTTTTTGGTCCTGGGTGCTGCCACACACAGCTCTATTGTGATATGTCCTGGGGATGAGTTGTAGCACCCTCTGCTGAGGCTCTGGGATTCCACAAGTGGTGCCCAGAGCTTCCCCCAGGGCTGCCACGTTTTGCTCTTTGAGCCTGACTGGAGATTGGCTTTGCAGTCCCAGGGCATCCAGGACTTCAGACACTGGAAACTCTTCAAATCAGATAAATACTAAGTGGTACCTTCAGTCCAAGTTCTGTTGGACACCTGGGCTGGTGGGAGCAGGCTGCTCTGGAAATGTGAGATGTCTGGCTCACTGGGATGGCCACACGTGACTTCCGAGGCGAGACCTTTCTGAGCTTTCGGAGGCAAATTGAAGCCAAATCCCTGAAGCACCATAGGCTTCCACTCCACCTGTCACAGTTTTATGCAATCTTCCTTTTCTGGAAGCCTTCAAGAATGTAAAGAAAGGGTGAGGATTGCTTCCTCCTCCATAACAGGAGCTGTGTGCTAGAACAGGACACAGCCCTTCTTCAGCAGCCAGTGCTCACGTAAAGAACAAGGCCCATGGCTATTCCCTCTGTGCTGGGCTAAACCTCAGCTTCCCAGGGTCTGATAATCTGAGCAAATGAGATTTTGGCTTCTATCAGCATTTGGAGGCTCCCAGCTGCTGTGGCAATGTGTCTATTTACCACCATATGTCAGCAGAGGAAGCCATGCTCCTGCTCCACACAGCAGGGCAATGCCGTGGTGAGAAGGAAATCCAAACCCTTCCTCCCAGCCTCTCCCCAACAAGCAGGCCTTGTTCAGCACTGGGTTTCAGCAAGGATTTGTTGGCAAGGACTCTCTGGCTTATGTAGATGGTCCACAAATTTAGTGCTGCCCCCTCTGCACAGCCGCAGCCTGGCAGGTCCTGCCTCTGCCCCACGGGTTGTGGCAGCATTGCCCTATGCTAGCAGTAATCCTCCACTCAAAGCTTCTCTAGATATCTGGGTGGGCTACAAATCCCATTCCTCCTCCTTCATTGCCTGTTGATGTGTAATGAAGCCTAAGAGACTACTGAGACATGTTTTTCCTTGACACTGGCAGAACTAATGAGTCCTGGCAGGCTGTGATCCTCCTGGCAATTTCTTCTTCTCGCTACAGATATGAACTATTTTCACCAGTTTTGTGGGAATCACAGGCTTGTCCAAAGCCTGACCGATCCACACTCTTAAGTTGTGTTTTCTTTTCCTTTTCGGTCTTTGATTCTTTTACAGATCTGTGATCTGCTTCAATACACAGGACCTATTTTTTGGGAAGGGTTCCCTTTTTTGTTAGCATCACAGATATTGCCAGCTAGGTTTCCTTCCAAGCTCTTGGATGGCTCAAGAGGGGCAGATCTGCACTTTACTCCAGAACTCCATCAGCTCCATTTCAAACAACTTCTTCCATTTCCAGAAAGTGGCAAATTCAGTTCCGGTGCCTCCAGACAGAACTGTACATGGAAAGCAGGCAGCTTCTTTGCAACGTCCACAGACTTTGATAACTTGCAAAAGGCAAGACTTAAAAGCCCTGAACCACCAAGCTGTGTTTCCTCTCACCTAAGTGCCAGTCCCTCTATTTTTCTTCCTGTCCCTCTCTCTCCCCCACTCGCACCTCAGGAACATCTTACCTCCTGCATCCGACAGCACTTAGCCCAACGGGACATCAATCTTATCGCTGACCTGTGGCTATTTTTCAAACACAGACCCTAGGTAAGAGCTGTGAGCTCTCCAGTCCCTGTCTGATGGGCACGAGCTGTACTCCCATGGTGTGTCCCACCAAGACTGGCCACACTGCACTGTGCACCAGCGACTTTCTGCAGTGCAAAATTAAGAGACAATGCATGGAAATGAACCCTCTTGATCGCCCAGCTCCCAGGAGGGAGGATCAAGCCTGGGATGTGCTCCCTGCAGGGCTATCCTGCTGTCTGGCTGGCCCCCTGTGGGATGCTCGGCTCTGGAACCTGTGGAGTGATGAGGCAGTGGGCAAGGAAGCACAGGCACTAAAAATAGGCTGTTTGCGGTAGGCGCTGACCACATTTATTAGCAAGCCTGTGCTCTGGCTGACCACAAGGTCAGCTGCCGAGAGCTTGGCCATAATTCACTCTGTGTCTGGGCAGGAAATCTACTTGAGCTCAGGGGGATGTCCAGTAATAGAAAAAGTTGTTCCAGGACCTTGGGCTATTTTTGCTGTTTTCTTTTATTTTGCAGACAGAGAACCTTTCGGGAGATGCATCTTGTGCTGGAGAAAAAGAAAAATAAAACCAGGTGCTCAGGGATGGAGAGAGGGGTAGAAATGGAAAGGGGAGCATGCAGATGTTTGTGCCTCTTTGGGTTTGGGGCTTTTCTTCTTGACAGGATCACCTTCACCAGGGAAGATCAGAGTAACAAAGGGGACCCCAGAACATGATGGGCTACTAAACACCCTAACAGTGTGCAGCAGTGTCTAATGGGTTGCAGCAGGGGTGTCCCTGCGGGTCGGGTTGCTGTCTCTGCTGCTTCCCTGCAGCTGTGGGTTGGCAGGGAAGATGGGGAGGCAGTGGGAAAACCATCACAGTAATGAATGCTCAGGGATGGAGATGATGGACCTTCCTTGGAAAGGCATCAGAGGGCAACTTGAACTCCAGCCAGGTTGTACCTCTGGCCAGCATGGGATGGGCCAGCAGAGTGGCCCCCAGCAGATGCAGAAATCCCACTAGGACAACGCTGGTTCCCAGTGGATGGCCATGAGCTTGGGCTAGCTTAGCTGTGAGCAGCAATGAGCAAGGCAAAGGAGGCAAAGAGCAGATGCCTGCCCTTGAACGGCAGACTTCAGAATGATTTAAGCAGGCTCTGCTGAATGGGGCTGCAGTTTGGAGCGAGGCTGGTATTTTCAGCCAGCTGGATAATGAGAGTATCCAAAGTTATAACAGGAAGGATTAAAAAATGTAATTGCTAATGGGGAATTAATTGTTAATGGGGAATCATCATTGCAGGAGGGTGTTCCCAGTGTGGCCCCGCAGGGATCTGTTCTTGGCCAATTGCTAATCACTCGTCTTATCAATTGAAGGCAACATAAAACTGTTGCTGGCAAAGTTTGCCGGTGACACAAGGGCTGATGTACATAATGGAAAGGATGAGTCCATCACACACGGAGTCCAGAGCAGCTAATATATGAGCCTTCCCTCGGCAGGAGCATGTGTTTTATGCAGCCAAACACAAGTCCATTCATCTCCAGTGGAGGAATGTAGGTCAGACATGCAGAATGCAGGACGATGTCCCAGGGAGGACAGCACCGATAAGGCCTTGTCAGGAGCCACATGGAGATAAAGTGCCAGCGTGCTGTGCTGAGAGCAAAACTTGGCCAGAGGCAAAAGGAGGTGTCACGGGAGGTAGGAAGGTGCTATGTAATGAGAAGACAGAGTTTTTTCGTGAGCTGGCCCCAGCCTGAGCCTGGAAGAAGGCACCATCTCCAGCCTCCCAGCTCAGCACACACAGTCAGTCCCTCTGACCTTGCCTTCCCCAGTGACTGCCTGTGCCCTGGCAATTACAAAAATTCCAGATCACTCTGTTGCACACTCAACTCACCCTGGGGATTGCGTGGAAAAACAAACAGAAAATGACAGATGTTTGTCATGTCGGTTAATGCATGACTGAAGGACACTGTGATAGTGCCGCAAGGGAGAGGAGAGGAGAGGAGAGGAGAGGCGAGGAGAGGAGAGGAGAGGAGAGGAGAGGAGAGGAGAGGAGAGGAGAATGTACAAACCATCTTCTACACAGCAAATCCAGAGAAATCTCCAAAATCAAAGTGACTTTTTTAAGCATGCCAGGCAGAGGGCATTCCCTGGCATGGGCTGACTTATGTGGAGGAAGCAGAGTACAGAAAGAGCTGGTCACATCCCTGTCAGCCAAAAAATGCAACACGGACAGGGTTAGGCAATGCGAAAAGGGGAGAGAGGTTTTCCTATCTGCAGTTGGTTTCTCTTTGAAAAGCCAATTTGCGTGGCTTTGCTGTGCATTTTGGAGGCTGTTTACCGGTCCAGGCTTTGTCTCTGCAGCAGCATTTCTAACGAGGCACGTGCAAACTGGAGCCCCCGGGAGGCTTTGCAGCAGAACCGACTGCAAAAGATTAGCGTCAGGGCTTAAGAGAGCACGAAAGACGGGAGAGTAACGAAACAAAACTTCTCTTTTCCTCGGCTGAGGAATGATGGGGGCTAATTGCTTGTTGCTGGTGAGGAAGAGAGGAGATGGGAGCTTCTGCGCCTATCAATAAATTAACCCCGGCATGTGGCACCTGAAATGCATTCATTTCCAGAGACTTTTATCTCTTTGTCTCCTCTCCTGGGTGAAAACATAATTATTGTTTAAACATGAGTTAATTCAGCAAGGTGAGGATCAATAAAGCAGAATTACTCCTCTTTTAAAAGCAAAGAAATCTCAGTCTGGGACAGATGTGGACATAATTCTGGCAGAGCTGATGGATGGGGAAGATGCCTTGATCACAGCAAGAGACAGGGGAAGCAGAGCTCCCTCTTTTCAGGACTGCCGTGGGCATTGGGTCTAATAAGAACAGGTAAGTCCAGCAACAGGCAGTCACAGCATTTAGTAACAAAAGCTGGAATCACCCATGCATGTGCACTTTGTAGCCTGACTTTGTAGCCTGACTTTGTAGCCTTTTGGGTAACACCCCAAAGCTCGTGCTGTGACCTCTTCCGGACCTATGGAGGCCCCCAGGCCCCGCCAGGGAGAGGGTCTCTGCACTGCAGGGAGCCCCGCCAGCTCTGCTCTCACACAGTGGAGGCCTTGGAAAACCAAAGGTGTGAGTGTCACAGCAGACAGCATCGCATCTGTCCCCACCACCTTCCTCCCTTCTGAAATAAATTGGCAGCAACCACTGCCTAGAAAACAAACATGGGAAGGAAAACTGAGCTATCGACAACAATGGGAAGTTGATTAGAGGGCTAGAAGACCTTTTCTATGAGGGAAGGCCGACATACTTGGTATTCTTCAGCCTGGAAAAGAGAAGGCTCTGGGATGACCTCACAGCACCTTCCAGTACTCAAAGGGGCTACAAGAGACCTGAGGAGGGACTTCTCACAAGTGACTGGACAAGGGGTAATGGCTGTAAACTGAAAGAGGGTAGGTTTGGATTAGATATCAGGAATGAATCCTTCCCTGTGAGGATGGTGAGGCACTGGTGAAGGCTGCCCAGAGAAGCTGTGGATGTCCCATCCTTGGAGGTGCTCACAGCCACGTTGGATGGGGCTTTATAGAAACTGGTCTAGTGAAGGCGTTGCTGTCCATGGCAGAGAAATTGGAGCTTGATGATCTTTTAAGGTCCCTTCCAACCTAAACCATTCTCTGATTCAATGTGGAGGGCACAAGGCTCTCCCCTATGATCTTCAGCCTGTTCTGCCTATTCTGTCCTCTCCCACTCTTCCTACAGCTCCTGTCCCTCCCTCCACGCCAGCTGGATCTGTGCAGATGGGGACAGCCCTGTGACTGTCCAGGGCAATGCCCATTGCTGCAGGCAGTCTGGCCCAATCTGGCAGCCCCATCCAAAGCTGCTTATTCATGCACTGGGGATGAGAGTCCTGGATATGCTCTTCCATTGCCCCTCTGCCCTTCCCTGCAGCAGGACACTCCAAACCCACTGTCAGAGCAGAATATTAGTGCCAGCCTCAGAGCATCTCCCTGGGGCTGCCCTGCTGGATGTCTCTGATCTCTCATTATGCAGCATCCATCCCCACGGGTAGCTGGAAGTTGCAGTCCCCAGCTGGGTGATGCAAGTGAAACCTGAGCAACCTGCCAGGGATGCAAAGCAAGGGAGGCTCTGTCACCCCAAAGATCACAAGAACCTCAAATCCATTGACTTCTGAGCCCCTCCACTTCCTTCCCCCAACACTGGAGATCATCCTGGGCTTCCTCATCCCAGACAGATGCCCCCTGTGCTCTGCCAGCTCCAAGGAGAAGGACCAAAGGTGGGCAGCAGAGGGATTAATACATGAGCAGCCTCACCTTCACCAAGCCTGATGCTGCTTTTATTAATTCATGTGGCACTTTGCAGGACGCTCCAGTAATCACCAGGGTGCATATGAGAGCCAGGAGAGGGTGGCCAGGCTCTCTCTGCCGTGCTCATGCTCACTTAACAGCTTGTCACATCCTCCTCACTCAAGTATTCAGTGCTAATGCATCTCTTAAAGTGCTTCATGAGCTATTAAAGTTGAACGTGCCTCAAGTGCATGATAAATGGACTCCATGCCAGCATCTTCCCCCCACTCCACCGGGTCCCTGCCACCAGTGGGATTAATCCATCCTCCCACCCCATTCCTGCTGCGCTTTTCCAGCCCGAGTGCCCGGCTGGTGGGGGATGAGCTCTGGGGTTGGCTGGCGAGGAGAGGCTGCAGCAGGGCAGGGCGTGGGGGGCACAGGGCACAAGCTTTGGGTCTCCAGTGCGGGGCAGACACTCCCCAGCTTCACCTGCCTGCGTGCAGCCTCTCCAAGCCAGACACGGTAGCGTGGGCAGGAGACCAGAGCATATCTCGGTGTTTCAGAGAGGTGCCCAGGAGGGACACACAGTGCCTCTGGGGAACAGATTGAGGACAGCCCTGAAAGTGCCCTACTAGCCTTCCTCCAGCTCCTGTAACCTGTTTTCTGACCCTGTACCCTTTTTTTGTCCCCCAGTGAAGCTCCTGCATATGGGAAGAGCCCCACCTCACTTCTCACACCCTGTTGAGGCACTTGTTGATGCACACAGGCCTCAGCAGCTTCAATTTTGAGCTGGTGACCCAGACACCTCCCTCCCAGACCCAGGCAGGCAAGGGAAACAGGAGGGACAGGAGGACATGGCAGGCTATGCTGCCAAACTTCTGAATCCTACTGGATCACAGAGCAGAAGGTGACAGTCACTGCAGCTCTGCACCAGCTGTCAGGGGCAAAATGCGTGGTCCTGCTTACTGGTGAGGAGCAGCATTGTTTCTGTCTAGACAACACAAGTGTGTGCAACCCTGAGGTACCTGGCACTTCTGTGTTTTGTGCATCTCCCTGTGCAGCAGGTCTGGGCTACTATTCCTACAGCACAGCAGGAAGCAGCATGGTGCATCCAAAGGATGCTCTGGCAGTCCTACTGCTGGGTCCTTCAAAGCTTCCCAGGCGGTGGTCCTACAAGCACAGCAGGATGAGCAGCTTTGCTTCTCTGCAGGAAGCATCACACAGCTCAGCACCCAAATGCTTTGAGCAGGCACCCTGGGAAGGGGTAGGGGACCTTCCTGCAGCACCAGCCAGCAAGCCCCTTCCATGTCCAGAGGGTGGCTGTCCCCATGCAATGTGGATGTGCTGCCAAACCCCGCTGCTTTGTGTCCAACCTGGCAGCTTCTGGCAATGTAAACCCACCCAGCTGGATTTAGGGCAGCTCAGCAGGGCACTCTGGCTGGGTTCCTCAATTTCACAGAGCCCAGGGATGCACAGGTGTCTTTACCAGAGTTAATCAGCAAAATCCCTCTCTAAGATCCTCTAAAAGCAGCTACAGACAGGCTGACCGCCAGGAAAAGCAGTAAATTCTGGAGGTTCCCCATTTTGTCCCAATTTTGCAGGGCTGGACTCCACAGCAAGACCCAACCATCCCTCATGACCTTCCTGCTCCTGTCTAGACCCAGGATCATGTGGGGCCCCCCAGCTCCCAATGCCACCAGTGACTTTAAAATGTAATCTCTCTAAAGCCACCACTCAAATAAGCCCTGAATCCTCTGCCAGCCTGGAGAGATATGAGCTAGTGGTGGGCCCAGATATGTGGTGGCAGTAGGGATTAAGCCACGCCAATGAGGTGAGAGCAGGATGAAGCATCATCCATCATTGTCATGGGGCAGGGCATCATGGAGATGTCAGGGGTGACTGGAGTTCAGAGCTGTCAGGCTGATGCTTCCTCCCAACTCTTCATCCCTTCATGGATGGGCTGCATAGGGCACAAAAGAGTGGGGAAAGGGGTCCAAAGCAGTGTCCAGGCACAAGGGACACAGAGAGGTGTGGGCAGGGCAATGGGCATCAGCAGAGGGAGATGCAGGGTGCCCAAACCCCGCAGTGATGGGCTGGAGGGGACACTTGTCACGGAGAGAAGTGATAACATGCGCAGAAGCAATATCAGGCACACCTGGAGGGTACTCCCAGCTTCCCCCAGGAGAGAGGCTGGAGGAGCAGCATTCCCATTTCTCAGGACCCCCAAGGCCTGGGAGGCGTGAAGGACTCACCCGGCTGGCTGTGCCTCTGGGCGTACACCACCACCACCGCGGCGAGCACCACGCAGCAGGCTGACGGGACAGGGTTAGCCATCTGTGGAAGCAAACACAGGCAGCAGCAGTCAGGGCTTGCCCCCAGTGCTGAGAGCCCTCAGCGAAGGGACTGCAGGAGATGAATGTAAAACCAACTCCGTCGCAGCCAAGGGGAAATTCACTGCAAAATGAGGCATTTTGCTGGCGCACGCTTCATCACTCGATAGCCTGTGGCACTTTCCATGGGAGCTGCCTGGAGGTGATGATACGCTTTGAACAAATGTTCTGTCTTCCCCATCTCATTTTCAACATTTTCCTTAGGAAAGCCAGCCCCTGGTGCCGGGCTCTCCTCAGCAGACGCAGCACCATCCTAGGAGCCAGCACTGCCTGCAAGTGGGTTGCAGAGGGGTTTTGAGGAGATGGGAGCACACCCAGGTAGTTCACAGCAGCAGGTGGTGTTTAGGACATGCAAGATGTTGATCTCAGCACAGACCTCAGCCTCAGCCACCTGCCATCAATATCTTGATGGGCCACAGTTGTCCCCCACCTCTCTGGGCTGGGAGAGGGGTAGAGGCTACTCCATCCTGATGAGCTGTGCCATGTCCCAGGGGATGCCATGGTGCAGGGAGGTGTGGAGGAGGTGACAGCTAAGAAAGCACGTAATGAAGTCATCCTCCCTGCACCAAAAAGCCCCTCCAAGGGTGGACAAATGGCAGCAAAAACTACAAGAATACCCTGCGTGGCCCTGCCAGGCTGGAGATGCTCAATCTCTCGTTTTCTTGCAGCCAGGGCTGGTAGAGGAGACCAGAGCCAGGAGGGAGCTGCTGGGGACAGCCACAGGGATGCGGGCCCTCCCACCAGGAGGTAAATAGCACCATGCATGAAAAGCAAATTGCACCTTCAAAACCATTCAAACCTCTCTAATCTCCAGTGCCGTATCGGTAACGTGCACAGGACTGCCTTTTAATCTAGAACATGAGTATGGGCTCATTAGCCAGATGGCATCCATTTAAACCTAAATAAAGGGGGAGCTCTATTGGCGAGAGAAAAAAATATCCAGCAAAACATATTCCATTACCCAACATGACTGCTGCAGGAGCCCAGATGGCCTCTGGTTCCCAGCAAGCCTTTGCAGGGCTGGAGGGGAAGGCAAGAGCAGCTGGGTGGGATTTCATGAGCAGATTTTGGGGTGCAGCTGGACCAGCCTGATCTCAAATGCCTGTCAGGGGCAGGGATGCTGGGGGAGATAGTGGGTCTGAAGAGAACGAGCCTGAAGATGGGCAGAGAAGGGACCCACAGCCTTCACTACTGATTTTTGGGTGCTGGGTTTAGGCTTGAAGGGCTGGCAGCAAGAGCCATTCCCAGTGTGCTGGTGCTGCACAGCAGGGACATGCAAGCCCCAGACCCCGCTGCCAGCCCTCACAGGTCACCTTGAGCAAATCACTCCAACTGCCTCCCCCGTGCCTCAGTTTCCCCGTCTGTAAAACAGAGATAATGAAGGTGACCTTCCTCTGAAAGCTCTGGGTGAGGAGCGCTAAGTGCTGATTACAACATCCTTATCACTCACTCTGCTTCTTCCCTCCTGCTCCTCTTGTGCCTGCTCTCCACTGCCTTTTCCATGCATCCCCTCTGTGCCCGCAGCACGGCTCCCCAGCAGTCACCCCGCCTGTGCTCCAGCTGCCATCACAACTGGCAGCTTGGGGAGTGGGTGATAGCTGGAGCCTGGGGCAGGTGGCAATGCCACACACCGGGGCACTGCTGGCATGTGGGACCCTGAGCAGCTTGGAAACCACCTGCAAACCAGGAGCCAACTCTCCCTATTTACTCCCAAATTTACTTTCCACTGAATATTCCCTTCCTACAGCTCTGGAAGTCAGTGGGTGGCACCAGGAATTGAAGCAGGCAAGGAAACGGGGCCAGAGCCTCCCTTCCCCACAGTCCAGATATCCCCAGCCAGTACAGCCACCCCATTTCTGGGGACAATGGCAATGACAGGAGGCAGGACAGGACCCCCCAGCAACCAGCCTGCTCTTCGAAAAGTGTGAGATTTCCTCGATGTAGCCTGTCAGCTTAGCTCAGTGCAAATGTCATCACCAACCCTCCCGCTCTACCTCCCAGCCCTGCCAGGGAGCAAAGCCACCTGCTGCCCTCCCCCTGCTGCTCCTCCCTCATCTCATCCGCTCTTCAAATAAGTGCTGCTTCTCCTGCCCACCTGCCTGGGCCAGCATGGAAACAGACACAGTTATGTGGCAAGGAATGGTTCCTGTCCTGAAACACTGATGGTCTCAAGGGTGGAGTGGGAGAGAGCAGAAGGACCCAGATAAGATCCCTGGGGACTCTGTAGCATGGCCAGGACACAGGCAGAGGCTTCCAGTGACAGCATAGCAAACTCACCACTCAGCTGCTCTCACCCTCGAAAACCTTGTTTCTTCTTAAGAGATGAACCCTGTGACCAGGCAGGAGTGGAGCTATTTTAGTACAAAAAATCTAGCCAGAAAACCAACTTTTTCTCACTTGAACTGCAATTTTCCATGCAGTGTTTGCTTTGTTTGACTGTTTTGCCCAAAGCCATGTTGATTTTTTTTTCCCCAAGCACGTAGCAAAACCTTAGCAATTTCTGCAGATGCTTCTAATGCAATTTTCTGTTGCTATATTTCCTCACTTCACTATTTCCCTAGCAAAAGCCAGCACCCCAGCATTCGGGGTGCACAGGCCAGTGAGCAGCTGCTCATCAGGTGTGCAGATTCCTGAGCTATGTCCCGTGCCAGCAGGGAGCAGTTCACAGGTGATGGAGGGGAACCACATTTTTTACGCAGCAAAGCCAACAGTGGGAAACTCAGTCTTGTGCACAAAAGGTAGATTTTCCCCCTGTAATGAATCATTTCTTGGATGCGGAGAGGAAAGAGGAGCCTGGGCAGGAGGAAGGGGGGGAGGGAACACATGAAGTCGTGGACCAGCAGCTCTGGAGCCATCCTCCCTGTCCCCAGCTTCCTGTTTGGGGAGAGAGCAAATAGCTGATCTTTCCCTGCCTTGTCCTCTACACCAAGGGTAGTGAGGGCATCAGTCATGGTCACTCATAGCAGAAGACAACTCAACATAGAAATGAATAAGCTCCCCTCCAGCAGCTCTCAGCCTAAACCAAACATGTTTCTAGTCATGTGTTTCCTGAGCTGGATCAGGACTGAAGGGGCACAGCAATGCGACATTAGCTGTTATGGTGTGATGGGGTGAGGACAGTCCCATGGGGGCACAGCAGGAGTGAAGGAGACTGTGTATCCAGGCAAAAAGGTAGGATGACACTTTCTGCTGAACAGTCCCAGTGTCCTCTTTTGAGCAGGCAAAGGGATGGATCCGTTTCAGCTCTCCCTTTTTATAATCTCCAAAGCTTTGGTAATGGGGTACCAACTGGCACCTGGAAACAGCAGCTCCAGGGCAGGCTTGTCCCTGGCTAGCGAGGGATGTAGGCTGCATCCCAGTCTCCCACCACAACTCTCACCTGCCACAGGCTGCTCTCAGCAATGATAAATAAATAAAATCTCATTCTAGAAGTGTGTGGCTGCCACGAAAGTAAAGTGGTAGTTTCAAACCTAGTGTTTCCATGACAAAGTCTTCCGTTAAGCAATTCCCCACCAGGTGCTGTTATGGGGTCTGGCTCCGAAGTGGTGAACTGGGGGAAAACAAGCTCTGTTTAGTCATTTCCTTCCCCTGCCGCCTTGCCCAGAGCCTTCCAAAGGAGCTTTGCAGCACCTGTCCCGCAGGCAGGCGCCTGGGGCAGGCACCACAGTGTGAGTGCTCTGCCCACAGTGACTGCCAGTGCTGTGGCACAACCTCTGCTGCAGGCACGGGCTGTGGACGGACACCTGTGCTGCAGACACCGGCTGGAGCTGCTACAGCTCGCCTGTACTGCAGACACCCACTGTGCACGCAGGGGTACACCTGCACGGCAGATGCCGAGCGTAGGTGGTACTGCACACCTGTACCGCAGGCGCTGGCTGTAAGGTGGTACTGAACACCTGGAGGGCAGATGCTGACTGCAGACACTGCAGCCCACCTATCCTGCAGGACACATCACAGTCTGCCTCTTCCTGAGGTGTGGTGCTGTGCCTGTAGCGCAGATGCCGACCGTAGCCATCACAGTGCCCCCGCACTCACAGCAGGCACCTCCCGGGCCCCAGCGCTGCTGAAGGAGAAACAACACCCTTACCAAAGCCACTCTTGATTCCTCAGCCTAGGCCTTTGCTAGAGATCCCAACACAGCTTTCCCCAGCCCCGGGGATCCAGGGTGCCTCCCACGGGATGCCATCCCTCCCCAAGGGCAGGGTGTGATGCCGGTATGAGCAGTGAAGCACCGCAGCGGGCAGGACACCCTCCAGCCCTGGGTTCCCAGGGATTGCACCACGGGTGGGCAGCAGTGCTTGGGCACCTGAAAGCACTGAGTGCTGTCTCCTCCTTTCAGATCATCCCGGGCAGCAAGACAAGGGAAAGGAGAGGAAAAAATAGTTGTCACTTAATGTCAGACACTTGCTAACAGCCCTAAAACCTTCTGGCCTTACAGCGCCCTGTCAGCACTAAATTCCTCTTTGCTGTCTAAGAGGAAGAGAGAAAAGAGGGACTTCATCATCTCCTTCATACGTGCTATCAGAAAGCCTTATCTGCAGAGACAGAATGCCCAGTGCTTGAAAAGCTTTCTTAAATCTAATTCAAACCCCCACTGTTAATAGAGCAATTACCACTGCCCCCTGGACCATGAGTGCCACAGGGATGACTAGGGCCATAGTTCACTCCTGGCTGTCATGGACTCTGACTTTCCTCCCTCCACCTCCTCCCTTTCTGGTAATGAAGTGTAGACCCCAAGGAAGAGGATACCCTGGAGGAAGGAGCACCCCACAGCAGAGCTCCTTCATCACTGAGCCTCTGCCATCCCAGCGAGCTCTGCTGGACCCCTGTGTGGCTGCGCAGACCCTGCTGCCCTTGTGGTCTAAAAGATGGACAAAAGGTGGAAGGATGGTCCTTAGAAAACATCCCAGCTGCTGTGGTTGAAGGTGTGCCCCTGAAGGCAGCTGTGGACTCGCAGAGCTCTAGGCTCCAACATACCTGCTGAAAGTTGCTCCATCTTCCCTGGATGCCACTGGCAGGTTGTCTCAGTGTGAAAAGCAATGACCAAAGCTGCTCCCCATACCCATGGGGCTGAAGAAAGCAGCTCTTTGGGAGCCCAGATAAAATCAAAGCTACTTTGCAAGGGGTAATGCACATTTTAGGAGCTCCAGGGATAGCTGGGATGGTCTGGGAAGGAAGAACCCATGCAAAGGCTCAGGCTGTTTGAGAATCTGCCAAACTGGCAAGCTGGCACCCAGGAGAGATAATTTGTTGCTTCTGTAAATCATGGCAACATGCTCCCACTGGGACAGGGAGCTGTAGAAAGACCAGCGGGGTCCTGAGAGTCCCAGGAGTGAGGTCATCACCACTGCTCCAGGGGCTGGGGGATTCCTGCTCCAGGAGCAAGGTGGGGTCCTCTCAAACCGCACCTTGCAGTTCTTCAAATTGGTGCCCTAAAGCATCAGGACAGTGCAGTCCAGCCCTGTCCCTGGCAGGACAAGGGACACACTGGGGCGCTAGGATCCCTCTGGGGCCTGAGGACAGGCAGGAGCACGATGCCAGGAGAGCATGCGACAGGGACAGTCGATGGGAACCTCTCCAGTGACCCTGCCCAGCAAGAGCCCCCGGTGCCACGTCCATTGTGGGGCAATGCTGCTGCCCTTTCCCTGTTCCCGCTTGGAGCCTTGACGGGGGGTGTTTCCCACAGCCCATACCTGTCCTCACAACTCCCACCATGTCAACCAGTTCTTCTGCAAGTGGAGGGCAGCGGTCCAAGACCAGCCATCTGCTCCAGCAGCGATAAAAGCCAACGCAAGGAACAGCATACTAACAAAGCATTGCCCGTCCTCAACACTGGCACTGTGAGCAGGCACAGCAGGGCAGGAGGGGGCTTGAATCCCACGGCAGAGGAGGAACACTGTCCCAGGATTGCTCCTCAGGGACACCAGTGCTACCCAGGCAGGAAGGTCAGCCAAGCTGCCATACCCAAGCCCCACTCCTCCACAGCCCACAGCCACACCCGGCCAGCCTCTGAGATGCAGGAAAGCTCAGCTCAACAATGGGAAATGTAATTTTCTCTCTCTTTTTACTCAACTTTCCTCTGCACTGAGCATTTCCTGGCTCCCTGCAGAGAGAGACTGCAGGAATCAATCGTATCTTTGCTTCTATTAAAGAACTGCCAGAACCAGCACTTTTTATCTGGAGCCTCCGTTAAAATGAGGTCCTGAGCAGTGTTTTTCCATAGATGGTGCCATGTCAGGGACAGACAGAAGAGATCAGACAGAGAAGGGAGAGAGACTGGAGATGGGTGATGCTTGTGGTTCAGGTGCTTCCCAGTGATCCTCTCCGGAAGCTGGAGAAACCACCTAAGATGGGCGTATTTGGCACTCATTCTGAGTCTCCAGGCCATGGTTACTGTGGGACAGAGCTCTTGGTGTCATGCTGGTTTTCGGCACTTCGATTTCCAGCCTCCATCCACAAAACCAGAATATTAATGATGCAGAACAAAACCTAAACAACCCCACAAAAGCAAAACTCCCATACACTGAGCAAACAACCCCAAATACTTTGGGAAGGTCCTGCTGTCTCATGCCAGGTTTGGTTTGTGCTTTCCAGGCAAATGCTGGCAACATTTCTTATTTTTGTCTGCGGGGCTGCATTGCCCTTCAGTCCTCCTAGGATTTTGCTCCAACCCTGCTTTCTGCCTTGGGGAGACTCTGTGGCGAGGCTGCTTTATGAAATGCCCAACATCCCTTCAGATGCAAAGCTCCAGGGCAGAGAAAAGCATCCTAGTATTAAAATCTGGACTGTGGCATAGCCATGCGCTATCCTGAACAAAACAACGAGGAAAAGGAGGACAGACAGGGCTTGTCCAGACTTCTTCTATCAGCTGGATGCCCACTACAGCAGACATGGCATAGAGGAGCATGGTGTTTCCCATGGTCACTGCTAGGAGGGATTTTGGGACATGTCTGGCCACAGCAGCTTTAGCATCCACCTCATTAGCACCTGCAGACACAGGTTCCACAGGGCTCTGCTTGAAACTACATCTCTTACTAGCCCAGTCTTGCTCCTCTGGAGGTCTGTTCTCTGCAGCTCCCATGCAAGGGGCTGGACACAGTGTGGGCACTGTGTCTGAGCTCCCTGGCACTGGGGTTACGTGAGGTGAAGAGCATGGTGCTGCTGTGGAAGCACACGGGCAATCAGTGAAAAACTGCCAGCTGCCACCCCAACCCAGCTGCTGGCACCCTGCAGGATGCCCTTCCTCCAGTGCAGGCAGGACCGTGCTGGCTTGGCCTCAGTAAACCTCCTGGTGGTGATGTCCCCAAGCCAGAGAGAGCTACAGCTCATTCCTGAGTCAACACAGGCATCCAAGGACTGAGGCCACAGCACTGCTGCTCAAAGAGCAGGGCAGGTTTGCTTCTTGCCAGCATGCTGAGACAGAGCTAGAGAAGGATGAGAGCCTGAAGTTGTGTTGCAGGGGCTCAGGGACACGAGCAGGATTGGAGTGAGGAGCATTGCAGGAGACCCTGGAAGATGTCTTGTCCAAGGAGGGAAGAAGAGGGAAGGGCTTAGCAGCACTGTGAGAGTAAGTGATGGAACATTCAGTTGTACACAGCTTCTCGGGCATTTTAATTTCAGCTTGGCTTTTTGTTTGGGCTTTCTTTTTTTTTTAAGTTGCTGGCACAGAGGAAGCCACTCCAATGACTCTGATGCTGCCTCCCCAGAGACACCTCAGGATCATGGAATCATAAAATCAATCATTTAGGTTGGACAAAAACCTCATCGAGTCCAACAGTAAACCTAACATTGCCAAGTCCACCACTAAGCCCTGTTCCTGAGTGCCATATTTACATGTATTTTAAATACCTCCAGGGATGGTGACTATGGCTTGTGTTGCTTTGTTTCATCTCTCCTCCATGCCTGCAGCACAAGTTGGCAGGAGGATGGGGTAGGCAGGAGCCAGGCAGCTTCCAAGGCCCAGGGAGAGCAGCGAACATTGTTGGAGGCAGACAGGGGCTCAGGATGCTGGGAACTGTGCGCTCCCCACGGGTCCCTGCTTGCTGTCCTTCCCTGTCCATGTTCCACAGAAGCTGCTGGTGTCCTCACTGCCTCTAATGCCTTCAGACCACCAAGTAGCCTGTGGTCACTGGCCCACAAGCTGCTGTGGGGACACAGGCCGCTGCAGGCAGCCAGGACAGATGTGACAGTGAGGACATTTGTCCTCCAGCTGCATACGGGCTGCCCCCTGCCTCCTTCCTCACTGCAAGAACACTGCTCAAAACCTGGGCAGGAAAAAGCAGACTGGAGAGAAACGCAGACAGATGGGGTTTGGTGGTCATTGATTCACCCAGTTCCATCCAGTTTCATCACTCCACTCACCCTATGTGGTTTCACAGGTACCCAGCATGTCCCATGCAGCCTTCTGGGGTCTGTGTCCATACATCACAGAAGCACCCAGTTTTGGAAATGGGCAACTGAGCAGGAAAACTGAGGCATGTGGGCTCTCCGTAACACCCTGATGACAAGTGAAAAGGATGGCACTGAAGGGAGGAACTAATCCCACCCTTCGATGAGAGCAGCCCATGTTGTGTCCAGTGATGCTGGAAGGGGGCTTTCTGCTGCCAGCAGCCTCTTCGGTAGGCTCAGGGGTCTGCCCCAGAACTGAGCCTAAGGCTGGCAGTGGGACTGGGGCGATGTGCCTGCCCTCTTCTGCTTGCAAACACCCTCCTGGGAAAGCAGCGGCTAGGACCGACCTCTTTTTGCTCTGACCCCCCAAATGGCCCTACTCACAAGCCAAGCCTCACCATGTGGCAGCAGCTGTCTTGGCACCGCTGCTGCCTCAGTTTGCAGCAGGACCTCACTGGCCCCTGCCCCCTTGCCCCCTCTCAGCTTGGCATTGCCTGGATGCAGCTGGTGGAAGGGGAAAAGCAGCCATGAGAGGCAGAAGCAGCATTGCTGAAATGGGCTGGGGGCACTCCAAAGCCCCAGGCTGGCGCTCCTCCCCTGGCCTCAAAACTGGTGCCTCTTTGAGAGGCTCTGACTGCCACAGCCTGGAGCCAGCAGAGCTTGTGGGGTGAGACCAAGGGGCTGCTGAGGACCCCTCTGAAAATCCCTGGGGATCCTTGACCTCCCTGGGATCCAGCCCCAGACCTTGCGGACAGTGTTTGCTGAGGGTGAGCAGAGGATGAGGAGGGAGAAATGGAGTTGGCTGGACACAGCTGTGCCGAAATAAAAGTCAAGAAAGTATCTCGCCCAAAACTACAGGAAAGTTTAATTATCAAGGACAAAATACCATCTGTGTGTGCGGACTGTGACCTCCTCCTGCCTCCGGGCTTTAACAGCTCTTAAATTATCATGTTTGTTGGGGGTATTCCCTGTCTGACATCAGGGAAGCAGTTCCCGTGGGACAGAGAGGAGGATGGAGTGGCTGTGCACTGAGACCTGTGCTGGGGTGGTGTGCTGGGCTCGGTGGTGATGGGGCAAAGAAAACACCCTTTTGGAGAAGAGGATTCCCTGCAAGCATGGCTCTGGCAAGCCCAGCATTGCTGCCTGTTGCCACTGGCAGGTGAGGCATGGTGTGAAACTATATTTGGGTCTCAGCCTCTTTCCAAAAAACCAAAGCCAAGAAGATGTATGCTTGGAGGAAGATTTTGCCATGTAAAGTCAGCAGAATTAAATGAATACTCAATAAAGAAGAGGTTGGATTAAAATCCAATCTGTTTTCAGCCTCGCAAGGGAGGGAAGATGTTTACACTGGTACCAGGCCCCAGAACTGATTTAGGGATGACAAACCATGCAGTTCCTTTCCTTATTTTTTTCTTTCCTATTGTTTATGGGATGCAGCATCCAAGGTGGACACACCATCACCTTCCTACCTACCTACCTACACTGAAAGCAGTCTGAAGCCAACCTGGCCATGTAGGTGAAAAACAACTCAGCTGGGAGAGGTCCCACTTTGCAAGATCCCAGAAGCCTTCTTCTCCATCCTGCTGCCAGTATTCCTGCAGCAAGGCACTTTTCCCACTAGCAAACCCTCAAAGCCAAATGCTAAAGACGAATGCATTGGCCTCTGGGATCTGCCATGAAGACTCACACCCAAGGAGCACAGATCCAGGCCTATATTCATCCTAGGGCAGTTCTAGGGGCTCTGGGTCTGGAGGTGGCCATGCTACCAGACTCCAGGAGCAAGCAGGGGAGTGCTTGATGCTCCTCTTGCTTGGCCCCACACTCCCTGCACAATCACCTTGCCCCACCAGCCAGGCTCCCTCTGGACCCTCAGAGCTCTCCTGTCCTTCCAGGCCACAGAACCAGTGCCCACCTCCCTTTTATGCCCCTGCCAGGTCAGGCCCTCTCCAACTCTGTACCACATTCATATGCCTTAAAACTATAAGGACTTTTTGATCCTGTGCTCGAGACAAGTGCCAGCATCAAGTCTCATTCTGTGCATCTGCCTCTCCTCAGGCTCCCTCTACTTCCAGCAACCGACCCATCTCTTCCACCCCCGGCTTTGCTCCTTCTCACCTTTGCAGGCAAAGCAGCCAGTGTATGAAGGACAGCCCTCGCAATGCCAAATTTGACTTGGAAATCCCTTTGCCTACCTGCACCCCAGTGATCCCCATCCCAGGAGGTTGGTGTGCTTCAAACCTCCTGCCTGGAGCCTGCACTCATTCCTCCCCTCTCTCAGGGGCCAGGCAGCAGGCAGGAAACAAGGTGCCACCCCTGCCTGGCTGGCTGTCTTCCACCAGGCGTGGCAGGGCAGATGTGAACCATGTGTGCCTTTTGTCTCAGGACCCTTCCTGCAAGCTCCAGCACTGACAGAAGAGAAAACCATCAGCCAAGAGCAGCCATGGAGTCCCCAGCAGCTTCCAGCCCCCTCCCAACCTCTGGCTCCAGTCCATCCACTGGGGCAAGACTCAGTTCAGGGGAGGGCTTGTTTTTTAATTAGAAAATATTCATCAGCATTTAAAAATAAAATAATAAAAAAGTGTCAACCAGCTGGGGCCGCGAAAGCTGGGGCGTTTTTGGCTCCCAACCAAGCACTTTGATAGAAAGGCTTTTTGGAAAATGCCGTAGAAAACATTTAATTTCTCCCAAGGCCTGCATATGGGGCTCATCACTTGTGCATATTGCACAGGAATATTCATGTGTGCTGGCCTCCTGCTACAGGATGACGAGGGTTCGCCGGTGCAGCATGCAAAAGGGGCTCCTTCCCTTCCCTTTAATTTTTTTTTTTTTTTTCCCCTTTGGAAGAGGAAAGCACAGTATTTCACTTTCAATCCCTGAATATTTGTCCATGGCAGAACAAAGGAAAAACTGAGCCAGAGTCAGGTCTGCTCGTACTCATCAGCTCGCTGTGCTCTCCACAGGGTAGAGGCGTAGATGAGCAGCAAATGCGGGGAAACAGATTTCTGCCCCTGGTTTTGCTGCTTTCCGGTTGCTTGAGCCCATTCTGATGCTGCCTAGATGGAGAGCGGGAGCCTGACTTCCACTTCCCTGGCACAGCAAGAGGTTTCAGGTCACATCCCAGCCCTCCGCTCCAGGGACATGGAGCTGGCTCATCCTGGACTTGCCACGGGGTGTATCCGTTAGCTAACGCCCTTCTGCAAAACTCAGGAGGACTGAAAATACTCCACTGTGGCCTCACAGCAGAGCCTGACCCAACAAGGGGATGACTGCCATGGCTTGGGCCCTCATCTTCCCCCCGGTGCTGCTGGCTCCCTCCCTTTCACCCTCAGCTTCTGCCTCAGCAGCATTTGCTTTTCTGCAACACACCAATGAGCTCTTCTGGAAGGACCAGCCTCCCAGCGAACATCTTCTCGCCCTCTCACTGGGATGCTCATCTCCAGCAAATGCTCCCTTTCTCCCCTCGAGCCCCACTCTTTCTGTAAGCCCCTACCTCTGCCTCCTGCTCTGCAGCTTGCCCGGGGTGCCTTCTTTAACCTTTTCTAAATCATTTGTGCCTCCTTTCCCCAGCTCTGGCTGCACCCCTCATTCCCATCAAGCTGCTCTCCCAGCACAGAGTGTACCAGCCTTGCTGGAACAATTCTGAGTGGCCCCAAAAAAAGCTTCTTCCTGGCAGAAAAAACTCAGTGCACTAATTAGGAGAAACCCTGGGCAAGGAGAGGGGGTCGGAAAAGAAACCATCTGATCCCACTATCTCTGTGGAAGTGAAGCCAAAGACAGCTCGAGAAGAGTGCACAGCTCCTGCTGGGGATGCAGAGGAGTCTCTGAGCAGAGCAGCACCTTTGTGCAGGGCTCAAACTGTAGTTCTTACAGACACTTGTGAAAAGTATTAATAAAAAAATCTACTGAATCTTCAAAACAGGAATCACGCCTAAATAAGTGTGCACACTAGCGTGCACACACACACAGACTTTATTAATTTTAATATTTTTTGGCAACCTTCCCCAGCTGGAGGGGAAATTTGATGCCAAGTGTATGCCTAGGCAGGGTCTGCAAGATCTACTACGGAAAAAAAATTAAATTGAAAAAAAAAGTCCTTAAACCACATCTGGAGGACTGCGCCCAGTTTTGGGGCTCTGGTACGAGACTGGCAATGCTGACCTCCAGCAAGTCTGTGAAGGGTGGTGATGAGGCTGAGGCACACAGGGATGAGGACAAGTTGAGAAAACAGGGCTTGTGCAGCCTGCAAAGTGATGGTTTTAGAGGCATTGAACAGCAACCTCACAGCACCTACCTAGAGATTACTGACATGATGGAGACAGGCTGTTTTCTCCAGGGTGAGAAGATGAGAGACAACAGGCACGAGTAGCAAGAGCTGCAACAGGAGAGGTTCAGGCTTGCTATAAGGAAGGCACAGTCTCATGACAATCACCTGCTGGAAGATGAACCCAGACAGGTTGTAGGACCTAAGCCTGGAGGTTTTCAAAAACCAAACAGGTGAAATAAACTGGTTCACACTCAGCATTCACCCTGCCTGGGGCAGGATTCTGGACTAGAGACTTCCCAGGCCATTTCTTACCTGGTTGGACAGACAAGCATGCCATTGCCAAGAAAAATTAAATATTATGAAGTCCCCCACAAATTTTGATGGGGATGACCCTGCTCAGCGCCCGTTTTAAATACTGGAAAGCAAAATCTGCGTGAACACATCTGACGAGCCCTCTGCCCGGGGCAGGACGTAGACCATGGAGACCAACAGAGACCGCGGGACTGCAATGTGTCAGGACCAGATCTTGCGCTCAGCTCAACCCCGCTGATGAAGCGGAGACCGAGGAGATGGCCGTCTATCCCTTTTCCAAACTTCCTTCTGCGGGGACCGCCTTGCATGACACCAGTAAGTGATTAACGAGCGGCCAAGCCCGTCAGCACGCAGCCTGCGTGCATGGGCGCTTTGCATGTGTGCGCACCGCTCCCCGGGACTTGGCGGGGAGGGGAGCTGGGGAGAAGAGCGCTGACAAGCAGATGATTAATTGAAATGCAAGCGGGAGGAAAAGCAATGTCCGCTAAAACTATCAGGCGTCGCGAGCATGGGAAAGGAACTCAGAGACGCCGTCTCCATCTCTGCTCCGCACGCATGGCGCCTCCCAGATCCAAGCTGCTTGCCAGTCCTTTTCCTGGCTTCTATTTTTGCAGGTGCAATTTCATATTTGAAAATAACCATGCTGCACACGCACATAAATATATATATATATACATATACATATATATATTGTTTTTTGTTTGGTTTTTTTTTTCTTTCCCTTGCTGTCCCCCCAGCTCATTGCACACAGAAACAGCAGCGATGGGAGAGCAAACCTCCCAGTCTGCAGTGCACAGCAGCAATTAGGCATCCAAGTGCTCGTTACCCCATGCCTCAGGGTGAAGGCGCCCACAGCCTGTGCTCTTCACACCGTCTGCACCTTCCAAGTGGTGCAGGCTTGAAAATACACACATAAAGTCACCAGTTTATGCTAAAATAATAACAAGGAAAGAAAAAGAAGTAAAGAATGAAATAAAAGAGTCTGAAACCTCATGTCTGGCTCAGCTCCGAATTCAGAGTCCATAAATTATATCCCAGTGTTGGAGCTGGTCTGATTGCACTATCGGCAAAAAGGGCAAGAAAGCTTCTGTTCCTCAACTGACGCAAACAGGCTCAGCCTGGGTCACCAAATAAATAGAGCGGAGATGTAATGTGGTCCATGCTGTTCCCCCGAACCACGGCTGGGAAAAGCACAGAGGGGGAAAGCAACAGGAAAGCCATATACTAGGGGGAAATCTGAAGAGGCAGTGAAGGGATTTTGTTATGGCCAAGGTCAAGGACAGCACCCTGGAAATGTCCTGCCTCCAGCTCCTTCTCTGAGGAGGAGGACCAAAGAGAAGACTGAAGGGTCTTTCTATAGAAAGGAGAGGATCCTGAGCTTCAGAGTTTTGGGTTAGAAAATCAGGGATGTGAACTTGCTGATGGCTTCTTGAAGTAAGCATAGTAGAGACGACAAACACCAGATCCTTGTCTGAGTGAGCACCGAGCAAGCAAGACTCTACCTAAAGCATGACCTGAATGTGCGCTGCTGGAGCATGGTTATTACCAGGCTTTGCTTGGCAAGCTGATCCCCAGCCAAGACAACTGGCTCGAGAAATTAACTTGGTGAGTCGTTCAGCACTTTGCTGCTCAGGTAACGAGCAGACCTGTAGGCGATTGCATTGAAGGACTTCACAAACTGCTTGTACCATTGACATGGTTTAACAGACTGCTGTTTATGAGACAGAGCAGTACTTAAAAGACACATTTCTCTCAGAGCCGCACATAAAATTTGATAGCTAAATAGCTGTAAATGCTACTGAAGTCTGACAACTCAAAGAGGAATCAAGGGTCTGTCATGCGGAGTATCCGCCAATACACCCGGCCCCGCAGAGCCAGTGAGACTTCCAGTCTCATAAAACCTTTTTTATATTGGAAGTGAGAATTTGTGCAGTGCATATGAACTCTCTTTTATTGGGCTAGTGTGATGCTGAGAAAATGCAGTTAAAGTTGTACAAGTTCTCCTTGGAGCGCTATCGGGGTGCCTATAAATCAAAAGCTTTATCCTTTTTTAGGGTTTATTTAGGGTTTACTAAATAAACCTTATTTAATTTGGGCTCGTGCTGAGCAGCAGGACCACAGCAGGAGGGGGTGCCTCCCCTTGTCAGTGCCCATTCGCACTGCTGGAGCGAGGACAGCCCTGAGTGAGAGGTCTCTGGCCCGTCTCCCAACTCTCGGAGCCAACTAGAGCATCCCAACCACAGAGCATCCTCCAGAGCCTGGTACCATTCTCCTCACTCTTCTCATGGGAGTTAGACCCTCTCAAAACACCCATGACCCCCCACAATGCTCCCTGCTTATAGTCCCAGCCCAGCTGCTGCCCTGAAGCCGGTCCAGATCTCCATGCCTATGCAGCTGATTCACAGAGCTCCCGGGAGTATCCCAGGTTGGAAGGACCACAGACCCACCTTCAGCACCCAGTGGAAATGGAGAATTTCCGAACTTTCACAAAGGCCTGGACTGCTTTGGTTGAGGAGGAAGCTTTGGGCCAGCTCCCTTATTCCCCAAAGACTCCTACAGCTGCATTAATTATTTCATCTTAGTCTGGCTTCCTCATTAAGCTTACCTAGACAGCCCGTGGCTGAGTGACAGCGAGCCAGTCTGCAAGAGCCCAAGCCAGCAGTGCTGGAAATCATGGGCTTGATGTGATTTACATGGACTAATGCTACACATATCTCAAACAAGCAATCTTCAGAGGACCTGAGGCTGCCATCTGGGTGGAGGAAAGCCCACGCAGAGCCGGCAGCGCAGCAACTGGACCAAGCCTGGGTATCAGCCTCTCACCCTGCACTTAGCCTGCAGGGTCGAGCCTGATGGTGGGAGCAATTCCCTCACGGATGCCCTGAAGGCACGGAGAGTGGGAAGCCCCTGCCGTGCTGCCAGTGGACCTGAGTGTGACACAAAACATCTGTGTCAAAGTAAGGGCCGGGAAGCACAGCTCCTCCGGCACTGGCTGCAGGACAGCCACTTCACCCCACTGATGTGGCTGTGAGTTCAGCTAATTTTGGCACCGGGCTCCCCGTGGGATGTCTGGCTTTTGTGGGCTGTAAGAACAATGCTTCGGGCCATTACACAGATCCCCTTTTTCGAATACTGCCAAATCTGAGGGTTTTGTGTGAATCCACTGTATTCTGCCGCCTCTGCAAACAAGTATATAGAAATACAAGAATTCAGCCCCTTGGAATCCTCCAGGGAAAATTCAAAGCAATGAAGAAATATGAGTTGTTTTTCCATGAACCTATTGAAAAAAGAAAATAAAAACCCACCCTGAAAAAACCCACACTACTTTTCAGCCCAGTTTTGCCAGCAGTACAGGTCTTTTTCCCACAGTCTAAGGAATCAACACATTTTCAAATCACTCCTGCTTACGGTATTGAATATCAGAAAAAGATTGCCTTTCACTCAGCAGCTGTTTTGGGACACTGAGAGAAAAGGCAAGCAGTCTAAACTTAGCAAAATACGAAGAAAGCCTTCGATGCAGTTAAAAACTAGTCACAGGGACTGGAACAGGAAAGAAGGGGTCTGCAAGGGGGGCATGCGAAGTGTTTCGCGGTTGCAGCATCCTTCCACAGCCCAAATCTCTCATGGTAGCATCTCAGCACTGCTCCACTCCTACAGTGTAAAAACATAGGGACATGTCCTAATTTCCCCAGGAAAATCAACAGTTACCTCCTGATTTCCAGACCTTCAGCCTTTCTGACACATAAATGCTCTGGCATGTCTATTCTACCAGTGGGGAGTGGGCAGCTCCAAAAATAAACCAAGCAGCTCAGTGTATTAAGAGGAAACCCAAGAGATGGAATAGCAATAGGGGATGGAGGATTTGCTGAAATAAGTTTGCCCTGAAGCACTGGAAGGAGAGAAGCCTTGGTTTCCTACAGGCTTGTGCTATTTAATACCCCCACGCACCCAGCAATAGCTCCAACCTTCTCCTGTGAGTTCTGTGTTCTCTGTCTCATCCATAGGGATGGGACCAAAACCTCAGAGCTTTCCTGAAATAAGGGCATGGATCTGGGCGCTGACTCCAGTGGCTTTCTCAGTCTGTCAGACCTGGGTGCCATCAGCCAGCAGGAGAGCGAGCCTTCACCGGAGAAGGCTGGAAGTCCAGCAGTCACAAGAAGGGGACCTAAGGGAAGAGAGATGAGGAAGACAACTTGGCAGGTATCAGCACTCAAGTTGGGTCATACAGCACATCAACCGTGGCTGGACATCCCCAGCGACACCCTCGGGCAAGGGATCAGAGCCAGGCACTGTCCCATCCTAGACGACCCCTGGTTCCCACCTGGCCCCCACAGAGCCACAGAAAAGTCTTAATGCCACCAGGTAAGCAAAGAGCAATGACCGCCAGGCTTCTAACAAAGACAAACTGCCTCTCTCCTTCCTCCCAGATTGCAAGCAGATGTGTGCTTAAATTACCTGCTGCTGACTGTGGCGCTTAGCGAAGCGCTGTGGTCTAGGAGCAGAACGAAGAAAAAATGTGTGAATCGAGGGAAGGGAGGATTAGCAAGAATTCAGCTGGCTCTGGAAGGGCAAAGTGTCGTCATTGCAGGAAACAAATGTCACTTCCATTGCAAAATGAGCATTCATGGCACAAGGGAAACCCTCACATTGCTGGAGTCAGTCATGAAATTAAGAAAGTTTGGGGAAGGGCTGCAGGGCTGCGTCTGGGCTTCCCAAAGGGAATCACAGCCCACAGCATGCTACAGGAACAGCCCTGCCTGTGTTACATGGCTGTGGCTTCCTCTTCCAAAGAAACTCTTGAGGCCTGTGTACCCAGCTGCCTGGGTACACCCTGACTCCAGACTGCTTGACATGGAACCTGCCGGTGTTGGCTCCTGCGCAGGTCTTCATCCTGTTTCATGAGTCTCCCCAGTGATGCCATGGGAGTGCCCATGAAGCTCCTGTGCCCAGGAGGGCAAAGACACCCGGAGCCCATCTCAGAGGGGCTAAGGACAATGCCAATAGAGAAAAGGCCTGGAGATGTATCCCCATCATGCTGGTCCTCTGTGATGCCTAAGGAAAATGGGCTCTGCACCAGCTCTGCCCCTATTTAGAGCCTGCTTGCACTCCCATCAGTGACAACTATGCTATAACTATGGGATGCTGCCCAAAGCCTGCTGTTTCAGGGCATATCATTGCACCAAAAGCAAGACTCCAAGCAATGCCTCCTTAGAGATCTGGGATGTGGGTGCAGGTCAGGAGAGCCCTGACACCGTGCTTCTTCTGTGAGGGCAGCAGGTTGCTGCAAGGGTCCACAGTCTTTAGAAGAGCATCCAAGGAGATGCCCCATCTCCCAGAAGTGTTCTGCACGGCAAGACAGCGTTCTGCAAACTGAGCCATAGAAATCAAGCCCAACCTGCTCCCCTTCCCCCTCGCTGCTCCTGGCTTGCTCTCTGCCGAGCCCTTGTAGGTCACACGTGGCGTCCCACTTCCCGGCACAGCTCCACCGGCTGGAGCAAAGAGCAGAGTCAGACCCAAATTGCAGATTAGTGCGCTGGGTTCATGCACGGGAAACAAAAGATCGGAAATCTCTGAAGTGCACAGCTGGAATCCACACCCCGACCATGTTTTTGTGAGATATCACGTACATTTTTAAAAGCTATCTAGAGAGGGTTCTGCTTTAAAACAGTCTGGCGGCTGCTGCACTGACACCACCTCCTGTCACACTGACCAGGACCTTCAACTGTTCCCTGTCCCCCACAGGCCATGCTCATCTGTAGCCTTTAGCCTTAGGTTATGAAATTATTCAAAGAAAGGATTAAATGTCCTCCTCTGCATTTGTTCAACACCAGCTGTGGAGGGAGGCTGGGAAAGGAAGGACGTGTGACCCAGAAAAATCACTGTGGGATACTACCTGCCAACACCCTGAAATGGTGGTCCCCAGAAGCCCTGGTGTTTCTCTCTGCATCACATGTACAGCCTCACAAGGTCACTGCAAAGGGAATGCCCACGAGCAGCCGTAAGATACTCACGTGGCACCATGAGGAACATGGACTGCGGAAACACTCACCTCCCTCTCATACCACAGATGTGGTTTCTTCTCCTTTCAAAGCTCCCACAACAGCAAACATATTGTGGGATGCTAAACTATGAGATCTTTCTTTGCCTTTTTCCATGTTCCAGGCTTCCAGGCTAAAAGTGATCCAAGCTAATATCAAATACCCTTGTAAGATTCTTAGGTTCTCTGCTCCTCAACACCACTGATCTCCAAGAAGTCCTCCAACATGCTGCAGGAGTCTAAGCGAGGGTTTAATTCCCCTTAGGAATTAAATTTGTTTCTTCCTTGTTGCCTCTTCTTCCCCTCTCTCATATTTGTCTGAATTGCAAGCTGACCCCTCAGCTTAGCTCTTCAGGATGTTTGCTTCACTTTGATTCAGAACCTCTCATCTGTGAGCACTTTCTGCCTGCACTGCCAACCAGAAGTGGCAGCCCTGCCTATGCCTGCTCCTTTCCAGGCCTCCTCTGCCCCAAAGCATCATCCATGATAATTCTACAGCAAGCATTCCCTCCAAACATGGTTTGCTCCATTCAAACTGACTGACTTCAGTAAAGTAGTAGCTCGTCCATCCTCCCTGCCCCTTTGTTTGGTCAAGGAGGATTGACGTGAGACATAGCATTTCCAGTTAAAATAATTAGTTTAAAGGTCCAGCATGAAATTAAATTCCAACATGGTGACATGCCACAACCAGCCTCCCCAGGAAGGGAATGCTTTGGGGCCCTCTCCAGTGATTGCTCCTTAGGGACTGCAGAGAAGGTGCAATGTGCTGATGCCAGGATTCATTCCCGACAGTGCTCTGTGCAGGTGCCGTGATGGAGCATGGAGCAGGACACCACATTCCATTTGGAAAGACGCTTCCCCATCCATACAGTAAATAACAGAGCAGCAATACCCTGCAGTGCCGCCACAGGCTCACCCCACACCAGGAAGAGCCAAGCCAAGCCAACCTGGGACAGCAAAACCGTGAGTGAAACCCCCTTCCAGCGAACACAGGGGCTGAAGGAGGATGAGATGCTGAAAGAACGTGAGTCACTGAAGGAAGGCGCCTGCTTTTTCCAGCACATGTGTGGAGTTACTCTCACCTGAAATCAGTTTTTGGACAGCTAGCGAGCACATGCTGTTTAAAGTCAAGTATGCCTCAGTCGCTGTCCCAGGCAGGGAGTTATCTCAGGGTTTATTAATGGGGAAATCCACTGCACTGACATGCCTGAAGCATTGGGGTGAGAGCAGTAAGGAAGGAGAATCAGCAACACCTGCTCTGCTTGTCCCTAGGGAAATGATCAAAGAAAAGGCAAGACCACTGCCCACAGCCAGGGATGCCCAGAGTTCTCTGGACGGCTCCAAGCACAGGCTGACCTCCCTCCCACACCTAGATGGGAAACCCATTAAACACTGCAAGCAGTGAAGCCTCCGCTGCTCCTCCCTGGAGGCGTTTTCACGGTCAACTTGAGGAAATTGTTCCTGATATCCAGGCTAAATTTCCCTTTGTTGATTTTCAGTTGAGCAGCGGAAAGGTGGGAGCTTTAATGAGACAAGCGGGGCCGCTGGAGGGGAAGGAGCCGTCAGTTTGAGCAAGGCAATGCACAGAGCTGCGGTTTAAGTGAAACAGCTATTGCAAAAAGCCCAGAATCCTACAAACTTGGGATGGAAAATGTCTATTAACTTTCCCAATGGACTAACATGAGATTGTTCTCCCATTTTCTAATGCTTCTCCCAGTCCAGCTATTTGATTGGGACCAGAGCTCTGCAAAAATATGAAGGGCTCGTTCATTTTTATTTTTTTTTTAGAAGGAATTGCTGTACGTGGAATAAAGTGTTGGACTTTATGGCCAGGTTTTCTTGTTCCATCCAAGGGCAAAGCTTTTGCTGTTTTGCCTCCTCACGCAACTTCTTCTGCCCTGCAAACCACCATCCCTCTCCAGCCTGAACTCCTCTGGCGTGTGAGTCAGAGGGCATAATGTGCACAGCAGAAAGTCACTAGCAAATTGTGTTTGAAAATAAGAGCTTTTTGGGGTGAGAAAGCAACACAAAACTGCCGACAACTGCTTTCTGGGACATGACTGCTGCTCAGCAAGGTACCTCACACACTTCCTCAAAGGAACCCAGCATGATGTTTCACAGCAAACCAGCACTGGGAGAAGTTCAATGGATGTGAACCCAATGCCACCCCTCACTATTTTTTCCACCTTTAATTGAGGAAAAGGCTTTTCATCAGCCTGTAAGACACTGCAATGCTCACAGGAGTATGCCTGGGATGTACAGATGTGTGAGCAAAAGGTATGTAAAGGAACAATTGCGTAGTCCAGTGGGTCTGGCATGACATGTTGCTTCCAGCAACTGGGACATCAGGACCTAAAAATCTAGCTTGAGAGATGTGATTCAGCAAGCAAAGAACAATGGTTGTTCCAGGAGCACTGGGCCCCTCTGCCTCACACACCTAGAAAGCATGAGGACTGTACAATCATGAATCCCAAAAACCGGCTGGCTGCTTTCCAGGGCAAACAAAGCTCCCAGGCTGTGATGCACCACTGCAGCCAGACCCCTTTCAGTGGGCAGGGGTTTACCCAATATAGCCAGAGACCCCCACAGAATTATGGAAATAGAGGCATCACAAGAACACCAGAAGATGTTTGCCTCAACTGCACACTTTTTTCTTAGATGTCAGATGGCTGCATGGCAGTAGAAAAGCTCTTTTCCACCCTACTGTTGTGGACTTGTAAGGGCAAAGTGGCTGCACGCTCCCCGGAAACATCAGGCTCTCTTTTCCTGAGGACCTGCCACCTGTAAGGTTTTACCAGCAGAAAGGGGAGCAGAGTGCTCTTTGTGGCGCAAAGTGAGGGGATTTAGGTGGGCAGGAGCCTTCCCACCCCTTGCACCCACGCTGGGCCAGAGCAGAGCATTGCCTTCCCAAAATCAGCACCTAACTTGCCTTGCAGAGAAGGGCGGAGGGATGGCACTGCACATTCTCTGCCCAACAGTAACAGTTCCAGGATTTGGAAGCTCATCAGGGTACTACCTGCTCATTAAACCCGAGAAGGTTTAACCTAAGGTTTCCCTGCTGTAGCTCTCCCAGTGCCCTTTGGGGTCACAGCAATGCCCTTGCAGTATAAGGGTTCTGCACACTGGCTGCAAAAACTTCAGTAAGAGAGATCCACGCCAAAACATCAGAGAAATCCTACCTCACCCTCTCTGTTTCTAGCAGCAGGACAAACCTAAGTGTGGGGCAATGAAACAGAGGTGTTTTCCCCCCCATGTACTTCCCAAGCATGATGCAAGAGAGCACACTGCATGGAACATTGCAAGTCTGGGATGTGGCAAGGCACCAGCTACATTTTATGTGTTGCAAAGCCACCTCCTCTGTGGCAGCTGAGATTTCAAAGCATACGCTCTGACCTTGGTAATACATTTTACATACCGAGTCACTGCTGACACGGGAAATAACAGGGGAAAAGGGCTGGGATTTCAAATATTTTAATACATGGTTGGATCTGCTAAGAACTAGGACAACCCCAACTGCCAGCCTGGCCCTCCAGCCCTCTGCCACTCTTTATTATGGGCACAAGGCAATGAGATTGAAAAGATCTGAGGGGATGTAAAACACCGGTACACCAGTCTAGGCAAGAGGAGGATGAGGATTCAAAGGAGGATGAGACACACACCCTGCTCTGTGGGTAGCCCTAAGGGTGATGAGTGGGTGATTCCCTTTCTTTTATCAGCCACTTCCAATGGAAGATGACTTGAACAGGACAGCTCTCGTTTTTCCTCTTATGGAAAGAATCAGGACAAGTTCACGTCCTTTGCCTGTGAAGGCAAACATTCCAAAAATGAGGGGAGAGGAGAGAGGAGACACAGCAGAGAGCTTTTTCACTGGCAGGAGCAGAGATAGATGGGCAGACGGATAAGAAAAGAGAGGAATCCTTTGCACACGACATGCTACCCCACGTGGTCCCTTCAGGCTGACCCTCAGCCTGAAGGTTCACGCCCCTGAGACACTTTACCAGATACATAATTTGATTCCTCAACTCTCTCCCTTCTCCCAGCAAGGGAATAGCAGTTTCCTATAGCCCTGATTTGCTAAATAAAACACTCCTTGATGGCTCCTTGCAATAACATTTGCACAGAAAATTGACATTCTTCCTCCTCCCATCAGCCCTGACACTGTTTGTTTGTGAGTTAATAACTTGAACACTCGGCTGAGCTATTGATCCCTTCTCAGAACGATTCTTTAGTTCAAAATACACACAAAATATAAAGGAATGAGACTGAAATGGCAAAATGAACTCAGTGCTTGCATGTGGCCCCATGTCACTGGCAGTGCAACAGGACTCAGGTCTTTCCCAGAGGCTCACAGTACCTTCTGCAGACAGAACCATACAAAGCTGGATTTATTTCTCTCCATTGTCAGGGAAGAGATGTTGCAGCTTGCAGGCAGAAAGTTTTCATGACCCAAAATTATGATTTAGCTTTAAATTTTCATCACCCAAAAGGGGCTTCAGAGAAGGATAGCTGGTGCAGGTAGGTGTCTGTGCTAGAGATGTCCAGCAGCACCCCTGTGTGGGCACCATCACCTCCTGTTACAGGAAAGACAGTACTTCAGAGCCCCAATTCCCCAGCTGAAGGAGAGAGGGTGGGCTGCACATCAGTCCCTCCAGCCAGGGCATGGTGCTCTTTGGGCTTTCGATGCACTAGACAGGACCTGGCATTCCAAAGGCAGAGCAAAGGCCCAGGTTTCATCCATGCCCTCCTGACAGCACTCCTTCAGAGCAGATCCCCCTCCACCACCCACGCTAACAAAACCTGATGAAAGGAGACATTAATGTCACTGCAATGCCCTCATCCTCCTGTACCAGCAGGGCATTGCACCACCTCTCCCAGGGGAACCCTCCCCAGCCGTGTTTTCCTTTGCAATCTGTTTGCATACCTCTGGCTAATTGTTCTTCAGACTGCTCTTTTCAGGGTAGATTTTCATGGCAAACGATCAATTTTTCCCCAGTTGCATTTTTTTTTTCCCTTCAAAGCCTTTGATGTCTGGGAAAATAACAGGCAACCTCAACACACGGCTGAGCATCAGGCGAGGGCTGGGAAGCACTAAGCGGAAATGCATTTAGTTGTCTGGGTCAAAAACCATTTCCTTTGTTAAATGATTATTATTGTTCCAAGAGGATTTCAGTGGGAATTGAGGGTGCTTAGATAGATGGATTCACAGGTTTGCTGAGCTTCTATAAGGGTCTCTATATCCTCCACCATAATTCTACATCATAACTTCCAACACCAATAACTCTTCTATGACTCCCAACAGATATTCCTGTGCCTTCCAAAGCAATAACTTCTCAATGAACTCCAGACCTGCCAAATCGACTGTTTTCCCCCCGCGGACGCCTGCTTTTTGGCCCTTCTCACCGCCCCCCTGGGAATCTTGACCCATTTACCTCTCCTTCTGGTTCCAAGCCCAGCGCAAGGGGAGATGAGATCAGAAAGCGATCTGCCTCGGACGTCAACAAATAGCTCTGGCACTAAAAGCTTTCAGTCATCTCCCATTTTCCTGACTGCTCTCAGCAGCCGAGGATCCAGATCTGGACCTGCTTGCACTTCTGAGCAAATCTTCCCTCGTCACACGCTGCCCTTTCTCACAATACTCATTTCTTTCCACTCGTACCTGAAAATTGCTACGAGTGTTGCAGGTTTCCCCTGGAAAAATTACTTAGGTTATTCACTGGGGCTAAAGAATAAACACTCAAGTAAGAAATAGATTGTGATGCGTTTCTTGGGTCACCAAGCCTCCCAGTTCACCCGTAAGAGCATCGTGCCAGGCACAGAGACACTGAGCTGCTACCTCTCCACGCACTTGATCTTAACGATGTGTTAATTAAGCTAAGGTTAGAGCTGCTTGTTACTTTATTATTTTTGGTTCTATCACAGTAATGCTCAGTGGTCTCAATCAGGAACAGACTTTTTTCCCCCCCTCTCTCCTTTTAAGTAACAAATTATTCCAAGATCCAGTAAAAATAAATGCACACAAGCAGGCTCTGCTCTTTTCCAGGGGATTTTGCTCTGCGAGGGAAGAAAGATTTCAACAGTGTGCTTGAATCAAAAATGAACATATGCAAGAAGGGAGGAATGACATGCATCAAAAGTTGCCCTTTTTTTGGTTGAAAGAGTGTTTTTTTTAAACAAAGAAAAACCCCAAAAGACTAATCTTGCAGCACTAGGTGCTGTGAACAGTCAGTTCATGCTGCATGGTGAATACTGAGCGAGCTACAAAGCTGCCCAGAGGAGGACAGAGGAAGGATAAGCGATTTGACTCCACTTTTGGGTTCTCCAGTTGCTATTCCACTCACAAATTGCTCCAGCTGCTGGGGCCAAACATGGCCAGCCTTGTCTCAGGTCATCCCCACCCCACGAGCACACAGAAGCAGTGCTTCTGTATGAACATCCAAGATTTAAAAGACAGCACTAAATTTGCTGAAAAGCATGTTAAAGGAGCATGCCTTGGAGTAGTAGGTCCACCCATGCCAGGCTGACTTCAAGTGGGTGCAACGAGCTGCCAGCTCTCATCACACCCATGATGAGCTGCCATAGGCACTTCATTTGGGGAGCAGGTACTGGAGGGGCAGGAGCTCTGCAAAACAGCCAAGTCTGAGATAAATGGAGTCTAGGAGGGAGAGGCAGCTGGGGAATGCCACAGAGGACATTTGGGCAGGTCTTCTTCACACCAGAAGGGATGCAGGTGCTTATCCCCAGGGGTTGATGCTGCTGCCCTGGGAAACTGGAATAGCATTCCCTGTTTCCACTCCCTCCCAGTCAGGGAGAAATGAGCCACATAAATCAAGAATCACAGAACCACTAAGGCTGGAAAAGACCTCTTATCTCATTGAGTTGAACCCTTAGGACCTCCCATGCAGGAGGATCCAGTGCTTCTAACACTGTGGGCACCTCTGACCACCATGGCTGCCAGCTTCCCCTCACAGGTGTCCTCAGATGCTGGTGCAGGAGTCCCCCTGTGAGGACGGGCTCGTGTCACACCCCCAGCTGCCCCCCAGTGCCCTGTGAATGACCTGGCTTTTTTAAAGATGCCATCACACCCACACAAACCCACTACCAGGAAACAATTAAGCTGATGATGGACCTCAGGACCACCATGGAAAAATGTCAAAGGGAGCCACCTGTTCTCACAAAGCCCAGTTTCTGCAGGGCATTTGCAACCCAACTTCACGTCATTTGCCAAACAGGAGTCAGGACTCCTCTTGCCTGGTTTTCAACCAAAATCAGCCTATGCCTTTTCTGGCTGCTTCTGAAAACAACCCAAAAATGGAAATTAAGAAATGAAACCTCTAGAAACTGTTAGTGTTTCCCTGCCCTGTGCTGAACTGTCACTTCCCCTTGCATTCAGTCCTGCTATCCTCAGGGGCCAAGAGCTGGTTCTGTCCCCAAATTTAACCCTTGACTTCAGAAAACTTCCAAAAGGGAAAAATGAGCACCTCCTTTGGGGACAACCCATAGGAAAATGACTTTGGAGAGGCTCAGTGATGCTTTAATGGATAAGAGAGGAGAAATGGCTCTGGGAACTGGGGCGAGAGAGGACTTTTCTGGGGAGCATGGTGTCTCCTAAAGCAGCAAGTCCCGTCGGTGCTAGTGTTCCAAAGAGGCCTTGCAGCACAAAGCAATGCAGGCAGACACACAGCAACTTACTTGGAGGCTCCGGCATCCAGGCTTTGAGCAGGAAGGCGCTGCACAACTGCACTAATTATCTGCTGAACATCTGTCTCTCCCCTACTATCGTGGGGCCGGAGGAGTCCTCTTGCATAGCTGAGGATTAGCGCTGGAAAAGATTTTGTTGACTGTGTGATTTTGCATAGGAGGGGGAGAGAAAAAAGTCCTCAGATTCCTCGGAAGGGGTGGGTGTTTCAGGGAGAATCTCTTGGATGAAGGAGGGGAATTTGTGGTTGAATTCAGAGACCTTACTGGAGCAAGAAGCAGGGGCTTGCCCTGATGTGGGCTGAGGGATTTAGTCCCTTGCTCCACACTGGGCAGAGCAGGAGCTTTGCCCCTGTAGTCCCAACACTCCAAGTAACACCAGGGCATCTATTACAGTTCAGAGGGTTCTCCTGTCATGGCACCCAGCCTGCTCCACTGGCAGCAGAGGTTAATCATCAAAGACCAATCCGCTGCTGGCTTTCCAGGGACTGCTTCACTTCCCCAGGACAAAGGGGGATTCCCAAGTTCACCAGTGGCTCCAGCATCTAGTGATAAAAGTAGTAAGACTTTCAGTTGTGGTGCGGTACCCGGGGGAGGTTGTGCATCCTTCTTGCTATCTTGGCTGGGATGCAGTTCTCCCAAAATCCCTCTATATCCAGGGAGAGAGGCAGAAGCACAAAGGACTTTGGACAGGCTCCTGGCATAAATCACCCCCTAATAAACTGAGGAGCCTCCTTCCTGTAGAAGCAAGGGAGGGGATCTGGAACTGCAGGAAATGGGACTGGGTGGTGGGAATACATCCCTAATCTTCAGCCTGTAACCCACCAGCTTCGAGAGGAAAAAACTGCCCAGCTTTGTATGACATCTACTTTCCATATTAATGAGGCTTGCAGAAATCTGTGTGAAAAAAGCCTGACAGAAGCCTAAAAACCAAACCTGTGGTGAAATGAAGCAAATTCCCTGCTGTTTAATTAGTACAAATGTCTTGTGAGATGGGAACATGTTTTGTGTTTTTTTTCCTTTCAAGACCATAAGGGGCCAGAAGCCTGCACAATAACACAAACAAAACGTCCCTTAAAATCAACTGGTGCTTTTGGCCAAGCAGAAATGGTTGGGATTTCCAAATATGGCCCATGGGAACAACAGCCCAGGCATTCTCGGGAAGCATCTCAGAGCCTAAACTGTCTCCCAAGAATAAAATCCTTCAGTCCAGTGTGACAAAAGAGCCATTGCATGACAGTCGCTATCGCAGCAGCACGCGAATTAAGCAATCAATCAAGCGAGCAATGCCTGGGAAAAGAGCAGCGCACGGGGCACATCCTACCAGCAGCAGAGCAGGGCTGGCTCGTGGTTGCCTCCCATCACACGTGGGCTATTGTATCCCTTCTCCACCAACATCGCAGCAAGTGGGGGTTTCCCTTTGGTTTTGGCTTTCTAATCCAAGCCTGGGGAGCAGGACCCTTTCTTGGAGAGAATACAGGTATCCAGCATTTGTTTTGGACTCGGACGCTGTATAAATCAATGGTTATTCTGCGGGGATGTGACAGAGCAAAAAATCAGACGTAAAATTTGCCAGACGGCAAGAAATGAGCTAGAAATTGCTGCTGTCTCTCCTGGGTCAGGGAGGGAATCTTGTCTCAAAGGCTTGGGATTGCGTGTGTGCCGCCAGCTTCCCATAACAACATTCCCTGGGGCAAAAAGGGAAAGAAGACTATTTAAAATCACCCATGACTTATTGTCTTCCATCTCTTTTAACTGGTTCAAAGGACACGGCCACTGCCAATGCACGGATTCAAACACCAGGATGCGATTTGTGGAGCCCAGCTGTGCCACCCGGAGAGAAGGGCTGAGCACCCAGAGGCCCAGATATATTTGCAAACAGATCGGGCAAATGGCTGCATGCTTGCAAGTGTATTTTAAAAATCAGATCCTGTTGGCAGGCAACTCTCAGACAGCAAGCGGGGCCAAATCCCATGAATAAATTGCTTGGAGCGAGTAGTTTGACGCGCCATTATTCATAACTAATGCAGTCCTAGTAAACAGAAAATGGAGGCCAAATCTGCCTGTATAGACACCAATGACCTCATCTATTTTCATCCTATTTACTGAGTAAAATAGGAGCAGAAGAAAGTTACCACCATCCTCTAAAAGGGGAAATGGAGGTTTTTGGAGAAACAAAATTCCCAACAGCTCCGGAGTTCAGTGGGAGTCTGGAGAGCAAGGACCCAAGCTGAATTCAGAGTCAGAGCAGAAATTTGGTCCCACCAATGCAAAGACACAAATAAAGCCAACTGAGTCCTTCTCCCTTCTCTGATCAGCTCTTGCTCATGGTTATGAAGAGCACAGTTTGCCTGAAACAAGAGGAAAGCTGGAGCCAGTGGAGGGGGCACGGCACCCCTAGGGCACCCCCTCAAAGGTGGGAGCTCTCCTCCCACTTCCCAGCCAGCATTTCAGAGAAGGTTATGTAGAGCTTTTTGGAAGCAGGCAAGCTGCAGTGCAGTTCCCAACCTCTCCATAGTGAAGTTCTAAGCACAACAAACAAAATAAACAGGGAAGTGAAGAGGGAGCAGCAGGCTGCTCCACCGCCCAGCTCAGCAACTGCAGGCTGCTCAACGCAACCATCAAACAGTTGGTTACAGCAAGCACAAGACACAACTCTCATGGTGTTTTCGTTCAGGAAAAAAACCATCAGAAGTCACTGCTGGGGCACACCGTACAAGAAAACCCACCCATCCTGATTGCAGATGGGAAGGGACCTTCATGAAGTGCAGGTCTGCTAACGCTGACGCAGCCGCCAGAGCAGCAGCTGCTTCCAAGAAGCCGTGAGGTTACAAACCAGAGCACAGACGTGCTATTTCTGCCACATTTCCTATGTACTTTAACAATTACATTTATTTCAATTTGGGCAACACATAGGAAAACTGTGAACACAGTTGTGATCACTCTTCCCTTGCTTCCTTTACTAAATAATGAAAATTTTAAAGAGTTTTGCTTGCAAGCTGCTTTCACCCTGAAGAGGCCAGCTCAGCACCTCCAGAATTTACCTTAGGGAAAACTGGAGCCATTGACCTGAAGACTGCCACATTCATCTTGAGCACAAAGGGAAATACTTCTGTAACTGACAAAGAAAATTTATTATGCTGCTTACAAGTTACAGCCCATTTAAAAAATTGCCCTGATTTGAATCATTGACTTTTCAAAATAAATACTATTCTTTCATCAATAAGCTCAAAATACAAACTAACCACAAAACCCTTTGGAAAAAAAAATAAACATAAAAATTATATCTTTACACATTAATAACATTTATTGATCTAACTACAAGCGTACGTCCACATCCATAATTTTACCGTATCACACATCAATAATACTCTTACACTTTTTTCATATTAAACTATTCCCATGAAACCAAACTCCTAAGTATTCCCCTAAAAAGGGCCTTGCTATTCAAATGCACAACGGTTACATTTCAAAGTATTAGCACTAAGAGCATATTTGGTTATGCAGACTGGCATTAACCATTCATAAAGTGAATGGGGCAGCGACGTGGGCATGTCAGAAAATAGAAACACTTTTATTTGTAACAAAACCATGGGAGTTTTCTCTGTCTCCTTTTGCTATCGCCTTCTTCATGTCTCAGACCCTGAATTTATTAAGCAGCCAAAGCAGCTTGGACTGAGCTTGGCACTGCCAGCTCTCTGTGCCTTGTGGTTTTGGACGAGAATTAGCATGCTATAATCTGTTTATTAATGCTTTGAAGAGGGGCTGAGCAATGAGGAGGAAAAACTGGCAGATGATAACACTATTTAGGCTAATCAAGAATACGATGGATAGGGGAGACCATCAAAGTGAGCAGCAGTGCCAGGCATTGAGGAAGCACGGTGTGATGACAAATGCAATGCACCGCACGCTGAAAGGGAGATTTTGAACTAATCACATACATTGCTGCAGCCTAAATTAGCTGAAAACAGGCAGCAAAGTGATGTCAGCCTTTGCTCTGTGGCTGCAGCTAAAATGGCAAACAAAATGTTAGGTGATATATAAAGACCCGGGATTATATGTGATGCTGTAAATCAACGATACGCCCTGACCTGGAACATTCTGATTAATCCTGGATATCCTGCGTACAAAAAAAAAGTCAAGGGTAAAGAGTATCTGTTCAGAGACAGGCAATAAAAGCAATGAGATGCAGAGAAAAAGTGGAGCCTGAGACTTTAATTTACAAAGGAGGTGGATAAACAGGAAGAGAAAGGAGGTGTAGAGAGCAACGAAAGGGAGCCGACAAATGCTCCTTGAATATGGGAAGGGCGGGAGAGTCTACAAACTAAAAAGGAAACTTCAAGATGCTTTATTGACACAAGCAGCACCTGGTGCACAGCCAGGTCTGTGCCACCTCCAAGCATCCCGTAGACCCACAACCAGGGAGAGCTGAGAACAAAAATTAAGTGCTTTGGTTTCTAAGAAGACTCATAGGTGTGTGGTGGCACTGGGAGTGGGTGAAGGAAGAGTCACGCTGGGAAAAAGAACACCAAGGTCTAGACAAATGCCGCCACAGTCAGCACAAGGTCTTATGGATGAGACCTGTATCCAGACAGGAAAACGGGACCTGGCTGGACAGAGCCAAGGGTCAACCCATGCCCTGCAGCAGGCAGGCTCTCCTGGGCACCTCTTTGGCATATTCAGGTATTTAATGAGTTGAGTCCTCTCTCTTCTCATGTCTCCCCCCTTGATGAGGAGCAGCACTTGCAACACATCATTATGAATGCCACATCCATACAGATCTCCAGGGCAGCTGCTGCCCACGATGGGGAAACTGAGGCAGAATCCCCAGCTTTCCCAACACCATTGGGATGCTCCTCAACACTGCACTCCTCATGTTCACCAGCTGCATCCTAAAAACCACAGTTGCCCAGGGGCAGATGGGCAGACACAAATCCTCGTGTGTCTCTCCATCTCTCCCCTCCCTTTTTTCTGAGGTCTGGTGATTTCCCAGCTGATGAACACATTACCACCTCATTCGGCAACGCCTCGGAGGCGCTCACGTTTCAGGCCCCGGTGAGAAAAAGATGAAGTATGAAAATCCCTTTCCTTTCCAATCCAGTCCTCCCAGCACCGGCCAAGGAGCAAACACAAAACGCCTCAGAAAACACACAAAAAACACCGGATGTGAGAGGCTGTGCCGAAGTCGCACCATATGCAGGTGTCAGGGAAAAAGGTCTCCTGTCTCCCACGCCAGGCTGCTATCTCCATCCCACAAAGCCTTCCCATGAGGGGTTAATAGCCAAGGATGATCCTTTCCCTCCACTGGCTTGTCAGTGGACTGGACTAGGTGGAGAAAGGGGAGGATTCGCCTAGCCATGCCCATCGGCACCACTATCTGGAGATGACACCTACTCTGGAAGCCTTCAAATGCATCCATGCTGACACAGAGAGCTGCACATGTGAGCCCCCACCCAAATATCACCTCGCCATTCAGCTACAGGTGTCACTGGGGAAAGCAGATTCTCCTCTCCCTACCCTCGGAGGTGCAGCAAAGGAAGGGACAAAGGTCAGGGCAGGAATTAAACACTAACCCCCAAGGCATCTCCTGGTGACATCCCTGTCAGCAAGCAACTCTTTTTTTTTTTTTTTCAGATGTGCTGCAGCATGTTAAAACCCATGAGACACAGCAGGAGCTTGTCCCACTTCTGCAGCCAGTGGCTCCAGAGCCCCTGTTCTGGGGTATTGTTCAGGAAAAGTGAGACAAGCGTTCACATGGGTGAGGGAGAGAATGCTGGCCATGTTCCGGTATAAGGGAGCATGTGGGACAACCTTCATCTTCATCTAAGATCCTTGGGAAAAGGCATCAACTCAGTGTCTCAGGCCAAGAGAGACTGATGCTTCTCAGGAAAGGTCACAGTCTCTTCCCTGAAAGGCTTTTTGGAAAGGGAAGGGAATTACAGCAATTGTGGCACTGTTCCTCCCTTCAACACTCTCACAAGGTCAAGCAGAGCAAAAAACCCCACAGCTCTGCTCCACACTGGTTTTTCACCCCATAAATAGAAATGGGCTGATCACACCAAATTCGTGCAGGATTTTGTGGAAAGCGCAGAAGAAAATGGGACAGAGGTTTGTTTAGTGGTGACAGCCCAGTCCTGCCTCTTTGACATTTGCTCCAAGCCAGTGAACTGCACAGCATTTGAACTTTTGTTTAGACAGATAGGCCTGTGTATTTAGAAATCCTTGAAACTCATCCATCTGCAAAGACAGCAACTCTCCATAATGCAAAAGCTCTAGCTGGGATGCTGAGCTCAGCAGATCTCTCTACAAATGATTCCTATTAAAGTAAAAAATTACAATCCAAGCATCTATTTGACAATCCAAGCCTGACCAAAAAAAAAAAAAAA